>OZ022243.1:17963997-18333997 GCA_963978895.1 Erpobdella octoculata | reverse complement strand
TCATTTCATCACAACCGTAGGGGGCCAGATGTTTTAGGGGCCAACTCAGGGTCGTAGCTAGGGTCTTCTGCGCCCGGGGACAAAACAAAATCTGCGTCCCTGCATACAATCTTTTACTTCTTGCTCGCCACTTTTCAAAAAAAATCGAAACCCTGTTTTCATGCAGCTAAACCTTCGTTCGTTTTCTACCGAAGTGACAGGCAAAGTCAAAACAAGATCTGCAAGGCAAATCATATTGCAAACTGCATTTGGCATTTTTGCTGAGTGAAAGCGCAAGTCTTCCTAATTAAGAATATGATTTTGCAGTGCCAGCTTAAACTTCAAACACGAGAGGGTCGATATCCAAAGTTGGATAAAGCTTCGCAAGTGTGCTTATTCGGTCTGCATAGAGGAAATTATCAGATTGCAGATTGAAGGAATTCATGCATGCAAGAAGATCACTCTTTTGTGTAAATCTAGCGTTCAAAATACGATCGATGCATGCATACAAAATCTGTGGCATATCTCGTTCCACTTTGGACTGTTCATAACTTTTTTAACACCTCCATCTCGATGTGGACGGTCTAGCTTCCTAGTTTCTTTAGCATCTCATCTCTCTTTAAATCTCTAATAACAGCCTATTCGTCCAGGCTATGAATAATGCTAACCATCCTTATAACCGGTATTTTTTTACATACGCCTCATCCTATAATTACAAAAACGTCTGCTTTTCTCTTCTCAAATCTCACTAAAACATCCAAAAAGAAAAAACATCCAACAGGGGCCCATATATAATAACCATTGGCTTACATAAAAGTCAGGGAACCCCGTCCCCCCTAAATGATGTCTCTGAGTTTTGAAAGTAATGGTCTGAAAGGTGCCCATATATTAACCATGGGCCCACATAAAAGTCAGGAGCCTGCTTAAAAGTCATGGAAAGCTACTTAACAGTCAAGGAAGGGGACCAGTAAAAAGTCGGGGAAAGACCAGTTAAAAGTCAAGAGGAACCTACTTGGGTGTCGTGGCCCACTTTAGGGCTGGGGGCCCACTTAAGAGCAGGAGACCCAATTACGTGTGGTCGCTCACGTGGAGTTGTTAACGATACTCAAGTGCGGGGGACCACTCAAGTGCATTTAGGTTCGGTGAACCACTCAAGGGCGTGGAGTCCACTTAAGTGCGGGGTGCCATTTTAAGGCAGGAAAACCCACTGAAATTTTGGGAAGGGCCACCTAAAAATCAGGAGGGGCCCACTTAAGTGCGGGGGCCCACTTAAGTGCAGGGGCCCACTTAAGTGCGGGGCCCACTTAAGTGCAGAGGCTCACGTAAGAGCGGGGTACACTCAAGTGTGTGAGACACACTTTAGTGCCAGGGGCCCCCTTACGTGCGTAGGGCC
Organism: Erpobdella octoculata; assembly: GCA_963978895.1. Lineage (NCBI taxonomy): Eukaryota > Metazoa > Annelida > Clitellata > Hirudinida > Erpobdellidae > Erpobdella > Erpobdella octoculata. The sequence goes on along the minus strand of OZ022243.1, from coordinate 18,332,625 downwards.
CACTTTAGTGCCGGGGTCCACTGAAAAGTCCGGTAAGGGCCACTTAAAAATCAGGATGGGCACACTTAAATGCGGGGGCATCACAGAAGAATTTTTAATAATAATTTAATTAATTAATAGTAAATATAATAATAGCTTATCAGATTTAGTGTATGACAACTCGAATTCAACTTGACGAAACAATTAAGCAACTGAGTCTTCACTTCCAGTCTTTTCTGGATTGTTATTTGTTATTCATGATATTAATAGTTGGATTGTTATTTGTTATTCATGATATTAATACGTGGATTGTTATTTGTTATTCATGATATTAATGCTTGGATTTTTATTTGTTATTCATGATATTAATGCATGGATTGTTATTTGTTATTCATGATATTAATGCATGGATTGTTATTTGTTATTCATGATATTAATGCATGGATTGTTATTTGTTATTCATGATATTAATACGTGGATTGTTATTTGTTATTCATGATATTAATGCATGGATTGTTATTTGTTATTCATGATATTAATGCATGGATTGTTATTTGTTATTCATGATACTAATACGTGAATTTTTTTATCGAATTAGTTTGTATACCAATTCAGATTACATAAAGTTGTTAATAATTTGTTTATTTATTTATTTGTAAATACAAATATGATTAACAAATAATTGTTTGCGCAAACGACCGAAAGTGCCAAAACCAAAAATAAAATAAAATGTAAACAATCAAAGAATAAATTTATTATATTTCAGCTTCGACAAGCCAATTTTAAGTCTTTTTTCTGGACTGCACAATTTAATCGAAATAACAGCAAAAAAGCTTAAAGGGAAAACAAAAATTTCTTCAAGAAAGCAACTCTTGGCATAAATTTCAGTTATTTTTATTAAAAAATAATGCAAAATGATGCGGTCAATTTATATATATCGAATGAATGACATAATTTTAAAGTTTCAAAAATATATTTGTTTACATTTACCTGTCCACAGCCTAATTTGGGCCATTCCTATTGGATAAGATATTAGGTCATCACTTGGCCTAAGTACTTCGCTGGTCAACGACTGGATTTCCGGTTGAACCCAGCCAATAAAAAGCAAATATTTGATGAGAACGCTCATTAAAAAGCAGACGGCCTTGAATCGAAGATTTGCAAATGACGAAAAATTATCTAAACAATCGGTCATTCGTTTAATAACGAACTGCAGAAGGTCGATGATGTCATAACAAGATGGCTTCCCGCAAACGAATACAGGCCGCTACTCATCAGACTATGCAACTGTCGAAGATCGGTGTTTTGACGCGTAGCAATAAAAGGTTGTGAGTAGGCAGGCAAGCAGGCGGAAGTATGCAAGTAGTTCTATCGATGGGATCCTGAGAAAGAAGAGAGTTATTCCGAGATGATGGAATGCATTTACGTTGGCGATAATGTTAATATTTTATCTGCTTTTTATTTCGTATATAACATGGACGGGCAAGCAGATTGAAAGTATATTAGCAGCGTAGTTCTATTTTTTTCTTAGAAACTAGTTCTAAAAAAAATATAACTTCTATTTCTGCAACTGCATAATAAAAAGCTATGAAATTGAATTTAAAACCAAATTGATGATTCTTTAGGTGCAAAAAATGCAGTTTCAAACTTCTTGAAAAATGTACGGGATTTTACCTTTTGTAACCAACCAGCAAACATAAAACTTTTTTTATTTTTGAATGTGATATTTCGTGATGAGTTATAACTCGGAAAGAAACTTTTATTTGCAATAAATTAAAACTTTTGTCATAAAATAATTTTTTATCTACTTGCCAATCTTATACAAAGCTACTTAACGACAACGTGGTCACCGTCATCGTCATCGTCATCAACATCATCATCATTACCACCACCATCATCCTTATAAAGCGGTGCTGGTGGTAATATGGTAAAAGCATTCGCCTGTTCGAATCTCACCGGCGTCACCAGTGTCCGTGGAGGGTGTATGGAGGCAGGCACCTTAAGCCCGCTCTAGATCGACAAGCTTGAGTTGACACGACCCGATCAAATCTGACACGTCCGGTAATGTCGGAGTTTCTCGATGTGATATAGGCTCGTAACTCCTCACGCCTGGAATTTGATTCAGTATCGTGTATCTTACCGTTAAATACATCAAACTGAGTTTTAGCAGGTTTGTCAATTGCCAGCAAATCACCGATAAGCTCTTCAGTCACGTGGTTTGGGATTTGTCGGTTTCTTCAGGCGATATCGTAAGCTATTTAAATGAACACTAATAAGTACTGGTAATAGTAACTGGAAAAAGACGTTTTGTATATTACACCATGGTAGCATTTCATCATTATTTTTATTATCTAATCGAAAAGATTAAATACTTAATGTTCAACTTTCAACTTACGCACTTTTTAATGCAATATTAGTTTATATATGGTCCAGAAAGGGTTTTTATGCATAACGTTGTGTTCTTTGAAGTGTTTGTAAAATAGAAAATAATTAACTGCTCTGTCCATGCTTATTAACATCGATAATTATATAACGGAACTTTTTGATAAACTGCTTATAACTCAAGACATTTGCTTCAAACATTATTTAATTATTTTTCAAAGTTGATAAGCCAAATCAGCAATAAAAACTTTTTAAATATTTTATGTTCATAGAATAAGTATTGTAAATGATTATCCTAGTTAAATACCAGAATAATAGAACCAATTTCTTAGATGTTTAGTTGTAAAAACAATTTACATTATAAAAATTACTGGGTTATCATTGAGATACATAAACCATAGTTATTTAGATGGGGCATGTCTATTCACTTTAGGGCTGAACTGATAATCGGTTCGGCAAATCGGTTCAGCCAAGTATCTTAAAATCGGCATTACTTGGAGATCGGCTCTAAAACACAGCACTCGGTTGACTCGGTATCGGCCAAAAAGGCCCTTAATACTCGGTACCGAGTAAAATTTCAAACTCGATTCAGCCCTAATTCACTTCCAAATCCGTCTTGCTTTTTCAAACGAATCCCAAGCCTGGAGAAAGGGGAAGGGAAAAGTTAAAAGAATCAAATTATGATCCACGTCTGGAAGTACTTAGGTGCTTTCTACATACAGCCATTTCAGTCTTAAACACCTAGTGTAAAGGACTATAAACTATTATACATAAGAACAACTCATTTCCTGTGACATTGGAAAGCTACCTTTTTCATCATGTCATCTTGACTATTTTTGACACACTTTTTCGTTATTGGTTGGAGAAAAAATCTGGGTCAAAATGTTAAATGCACGCGATTTCAGCGTGCCAGTCGCGTTGGATTTGTGCGTGACTAGTTCACATCGACCGATTTGATCGGATTTTTTTATGTTTTGGATTGTCGTGTCGGTTGTATTTTCTCGATTTGGAGCGTGCTTTAAACAACTGCCTCTAGTTATTCAGCAGAGACTTTGGCGCGATGCCCCTGGTAGCTCCCTTAAGCAAGGAGTTTACTCGCGTGGTTAACTAACTCTTTTCACTAACCTTAAAACATCATCACTAGAAATATCATCATCATTACTAGAAATATCACCATAATCACTAGAAATATCAATCATTACTAGAAATATCATCATCATTACTTGAAATATCATCATCAATACTAAAAATATCATAATCATTACTAGAAATGTCATCATCATTACTAGAAATATCATCATCAACATTAGTAGAAATATTATCACCATCATCAATAAAAAATATCATCATCACCATCAATAGAAATATCATCATCTTTATTGTCATCATCATCATCAATAAAAATATCACCATCTTCATCATCATTATTATTACAACTAAAAAATGTCGCTTTCATTTATTGCATTAATCTCATTTGTTGTTATTGGAAATCCACTTAAAACTAACTTAATTTTCCCTGTATAACTGAAGCCAAGAAATGTTTGTGTTAAAAAGACTTAAGTTTTTTATTTCAACCATCAAGATTTATTTCTTTGTCGTCAAGTTGGCAGGTCAACAGTAAAGCAAGACTGTGCTGTTTTATGAGTAGAAAAACTAAAATAAAAAATCAATGCAATATTTTTGTAAAATAAAAACCCGTTATATTTTTTAGCGCAAATCTCGGACTCTCGGAAAATAACGTTTTTTCATTTTTCTGACGACGGTCAAGTAATGGTGATAATTTTCAATAACTTTATGAAACCTTTCAAGAGTTGCAAAACTTTCTAAATTTCTCATATTGACTTCATCGCCGGTCTTGCCTGCTAGCTTGCTTGCTTGAATGTTTGCAAACCTTGAAAAGTGAAAATTAACTAACAGCCAGTCATCCAATTGAGCTGAAATTTGAAATAAAGGCTTGTTTCTCATGACAAAGCATAAAGCATATTAAAATTAAAAATGTTTTTGAAAAAAATTGTAATTTAAAATAATATGTGTCATTTCAAAAATTTTTTGCAATAAATGAAAAGCCGGTAATAATAATGTTTGACAATGTTTAGAGTGGCGTAAATCCTAAAGGACTTCAAGGCCACTGAAGGGTTCTTTGCAGAGGCAGCCATTTATAGGCGCCTACCCCTTTAGCAATGCGAGTGAACTCCTTGCTTAAGGGAGTTACGCTGGTGACGCCGGTGTGACGCCGGTGAGGCTTGAACTGCCGACCTAACGATCGACAGGCGAACGCTCTACCGCTCTGCCACCAGCGCCTCGCCTAGAAATATAAGAGATTTGTGAAAAACCTTGTTTTTTATGGCTTACTTGCCATATACTAACAGTTAATAAAACACGACGGACATAATTAACAAACAATCATCAAATTTAAATAAATTTTTCAGTCTGATTTTTTCAAATTTATTTCTTTTATTTTCGTATATTTATTTTCCAAGTGCAATGGCACATAAAAACGATATACGCATTTCAAACATTCGTACACACAAAAATGTAAAGGAAAAAACGAGTTTTTCAACACAAGCTTTTATTTCAAATACACTCGATTTAGAAATACGAAAGATGTTCAACTTAAGTTTCTTATTTTAATTGAATCATGTATTGTCATCCAATATAAAGATATGCTGAAAGTTTCAGCTTCTTAGCTACTCAAAAGCTGGTTAGATTTTACTTGCAAGATTTGCGTAGAGAGAAAGCCACACACACATACACAAACAAACACACACACAAACAGAGATTGTAACCTAAATAAAAGTATGTTAATAGTTTGTAAAAAATACAAACATATATACATACAGGGACTTCTATCCCTATACCAGATGGCGCAGCTTTTTGTCCACCAAAAAACAGGGAGAAAAAAATTTGAAGTTGACTGGCGTTTTACCTCTCCCCATCCTCCTGTTCATTAACTTTAAAAAAAATTTGCTAGGGTTTATCTCCTTCCCCAAGGTCATCTGTTCTTAAGTAGAAAGAGGGAAAAAGAACATCGGCTTTTTAGTGGTTAGGTTTCCTGGATATAACTAAACTACTCCCGCTTTAGTTATTGATCATTTTCTCTTATAAATTTGCTTTGCTCTGCTGACGACTTTGAATTAAAAAGTCTATACATTGGGGCTGCTAATTTGGCTTCGCCTATGCGTGCCCCGGCTGGCTAAAACCCATGCTACATGCTACCCCACTTGATTGGAGTTAATGTTTTATGAGACCTTCCCGTCAAACTTCATTGATTCATGTTGAGTCACATAATTCAAAACGTTGAATAATGCACACCTGTTGTCATACATCTGTTAAGAATCTTCTACGAATGTCATATTTATATAATCAATTAAATCACAGGCATGAAATAATAAATTAAAACATTTCAAAGAAATACACCAACCTCGATCGGCGTGCAAAGTCCATTTCCTTTTCGAAAATTTCCACCGACAACTCTGTTGAAACCAGCATAAATAAAATAATCAGTCGTTTCTCCTCTGCTGTTGTTCTGCCCTCCCAGTGTGAACAGGAATTTCGATTCTATCGAGGACTGTCTCACGTTTTTTTTCTTCCATTCCACTTTCTCGTCGCTCACTTCGATGGCTACTTGTCTGCTTGCGTTAGTCACCACGTTGTCCGCTACCTGTGTCACAAAAACTCATTTGTTTATTTGTAATCTAACAACATGGATTGTTTTGTAATTATGTTTAAATCCGTGAATTTATCAAGTAATTAATTTTGTAATCATAAGTAATGGAATGTAAAGACAACTTCGGTAGCACGGTAACATAACTTTCTAGAAGAGCTCATTATTAAGCCTAACAGGAACAAATAAAATAATAAATAATAACATTTTTTCAAAGTGATTTTGAAACTATTGAATGTTTTTGCGTCTTGGACTGAGAATGGAAAAATTTTCCAGTCTTTTGGTTCTGCAACAGACATCATCGAAGCGAGTGCAAAGAACAAAGACGTCGAGTGCATGGACAATCGAAATCATTCCCGGGCAGAATCATCTTGCGAGGAATTTGATAAGTTGCCATGACAACCTTGAACTTACTGAGCTTCAAGGTTCCAAAAAATTTAAAGACCAAGATAAATAACTTTAGCTGAATGTTTTCATTGATTTTCAAGACGGTGTACAACTGCCACAATAATAACTGGTCCTGTCCTAACTGATAATGAGTTTGAACAATTTCACGCTGATGCAGTTTTCCAAATGTTGCCCTATGTCAGCAAGAACCAACGACTGGTTCAGTTTCAATGATGGTTAAATATTGATAAAAAAAACCTTAAAACATTAATAAGAACTAATTTAGTTATTCCAATTATATAACAAAGACTTCCTGTGTTGAATTTCTTTTCCGGAAAATGGTTTAGAATAAAATTCAGCACTCATTAAAAAGAACTTTCGAGTATTGATAAGTTGTTAGTGATTGTTGTTCTGTGAGCATACATATGTCATATTTACTAATACTTGTAAATAATAGTTGATAATTGTTGTAAATGCTGGCGTTAAAAAACATTAAAGTAAATAAATTGAAAAATCTTAATGAAACCATGAAAGTTTGTATTTTGTAATTAACTAGTAAATTTATTGGCAAACATTGCAATATTTTAGAAAAAGTAATTTAATTAGATTGCAAAATTAACTTCAACTGAACGTTTCTGCCATCTTTCCAGTATCAACATCTCTCTGAAAACTAATTCCTTTGTAATCTCTTTATTAATACTCCTAGTAGGTCGGTGGATTTTAAGTATTCTAAATTAAAGTATTTTCTATCGTCCACATTGCAGCTTATCTGGTCGTATGGATAGAACGCAATTTTATTAGATACGAAGGTAGCATTAGTAGAATAGTGGTTGTCAATGTCTGAGCGGTGTTGGGGTGAGCCTTAGAAGTGTGAAGAGACGTTTTAAATGCTTTGTTTGTTTCAAAAATACTAACAAGTAGGCCGAGATGGGCACAAACTATTTCTTTAGTTAAACTTTTACTAACTTTTAATTAAAAAATTGTAGTTAAACTTTTAGTTGCAACTAATTTAAATAAAATTATAGCTAAACTAAAAAAGTAGTTAAACTTTTTTCAACTATTTCTTAACTTTTTTGACTGTCATCTTTAAAACACGTTTTTACTATGCACTATGTGTCCTCTTCTTTACTTATTACTAGTCTATGTACTATTCTCTAAACTACAACACAGCGATGTTCGAGAGTTGAAAAGGAAATGATTGTAAACAAAACATAGTAAGTTATATACCCAAGAACTGATAAACATAAAGTTTTACTTGGAGTTTTTTAGAGCAACTAAATTTTTATAGTTAAACTTTTTAGTTAGCAACTGAAAATAGTAATTAAACTATCACTTTAACTAAACTTTTTTGATTTAGTTAAACTTTGCTTTAAATTAAAAAAAAGTAGTTAAACTATTAGTTAGTAACATTTTAGTTAACATTTGTCCATCACTGCAAGTAGGAGAACAAAAATGGAACAGAATCAAAAGTCGCCATGAAACTATAAACCATATTTTGGAAATGTTTAAAAATTATTTATTTGCAAGCGTTTGCATTTATTTATTCTTATAGATTTCTAGAACGTCTCAGGGATAATTCATTAATTACGTAAGAGTCCCAAGGGGAGGGGTGTTTAGAAATCTCTACATGAACTTGCGTAATTAATGAATGACCCCTTAAGCATCTACTTCACGTGCTTCTATCTTACTGCCTGCTGGTGAGCTATGAAATTCATAAACAAGTTGTGGCAAAGTTAATTCAAATTTGTACCCTTAAAGTTATACAATTATTATAAGCTAAAACAAGTCAGGTTTTTTATCGCAAAACTTTAGATATACGAGCTTAAGCACTTGTTAAAGTTGAGGTAGCATTTTTGACATATATTTTGATATATATCTATATATATAAAAATGAATGTTTGTATATATGTATGTTATTTATGCAATGCTACACCATTCATCCGATCGTACTGAAATTTTCACACAGCCTTGAGAGTCAAGGGGAATCAAATATAGAGAAAAAAATTTGAAATCCGTCACAAAATGAGCGGAGCGGGTGAGCGAGCGGGAACTATATATATATATATATATATATATATATATATATATATATATATATATATATATATATATATATATATATATATATATATATATATATATATATACACATATATATATATATATATATATATATATATATATATATGCGTATGTATGTGTGTATGTATGTATGTGTATGTGCATGTATGTATGTCTGTGTGTGTGTTTATGTATGTATGTATGTATATATGTATGTATGTATGTATGTATGTATGTATGTGTTTTTTACAATATTTTGGCACTAATTGCTCATTCAAAGTATGTATGTGTATGTATGTATGTATGTAAGTATGTATATATGTATGTATGTATGTATGTATGTATGTATGTATGTATGTATGTATGTAGAATCGGATCTAGGGGGGGGGGACTGAGAGCAAAAAAATGAGCGGGAAAGCGACGGGGAACGGATAACGACCGGGAGCGGGAGCGCAAGCGGAAAGGAAACGGGAGCGAAAAAGAAACGCAATAGGTAAACCTCTAAAAACCCCAGCAGCGCCGGGTGCCCCCGCTAGTATATATATATATATATATATATATATATATATATATATATATATATATATATATATATATATATATATATATATATATATATATATATATATATATATATATATATATATATATATATATATATTTACTGTTCTGTAAATTTTTACTTTTTTTTTTAATTTATGTGCAGGGTTACAGATTTGCTGGAACCTTTGTTCTTTTTCTGTTGCCCCTAATTCGTTTTTGTGATAATTGATTTTGTTTCTATGAATAAAGTTGTTTAAAAAAATGTCATATATTAAAATTTATTGCTGGTAAAGTATATGTAATACAAGTCGATTTATGCAAACCGTTTGATAGTATTTCATCAAGCATTTGCACGTTTTAAACCGTTTGATAGTATTTCATCAAGCATTTGCACGTTTTAAATAGTAAAAAGATTTAAACAGTTAAAAAAGACAATATAATTATTTTTATCATTTATCTGCTCATATATGAGCTGCTCTTAATAAATAAAATAAAATAAAACATGAATCAGTTTTTTTTTGCTACGTGCGTAAATAGTTTTATTAAAAGTTCATTTATGTAGACCACAACTAAACCGCTGAAGCAAACTTTTTGTAGAACTCCACATTATTTATTCTCAGTGCATTTATTCTCAAACTAATTGTCTTCTGAAGTTTAATTTTTGGTTTTCTGTAGCAATAATTCAAACTAAGCTGGAAAAAATGAATTTGCAAACAGCAGTGAAACAGTGGGTGAATAGAGCGAAAAAGACAAAAAGTTTGTTAAAAATTATCACGATGTACTGTGTGGTACTTGAATAGCGATTAATAGCGAACTATTGATGATTCATTAGATGATGTAGAAGAGTTCCATATTACTGTTCTGAAACCATGAGTGAGTTATTTACATCTTGAAACAGAAAATACCATTAGAAAGTGTTAAACCACAAAAAAGATCAACCCCCAAGTTGACAACTGTTTTTATTGATAGAGATCATTTCAAAACAAATGAAAGGAAAAACAATAGATTAAAATATTTATATTTTTTATTATTTGAATTAATTTAAGTTAAGAAAATATTTTTTATTTTATTTAATTATATAAAATTTAAAATAAAAGTTTATTTATATAATTATTTATTATATATAGATTAATTTACCATAGATAGCAACTCGTCATGCGAAAACGTCTTACACAGACGTTTTTGCACAAACGTGGGCTATTATATAATCTTCACTGTCTGCAGGACCTGACAGTATCCTAAACTTGTTTCTAAAAAATGTGATTCAACAATTGCCATTCCACTATCCCATTTATTTGATATCTCCTTCTAGGACCAAAAATTACCACTGGAATGGAAAACTGCCCTGGTGACACCCATTCATAAAAAAGGTCCCACAACATCTCCTGAAAACTATTGACAAGTGAAGTTCCTCAGGACAGTGTTCTGGGGCCAACCATATTCCTACTCTTCATAAATGATCTACTCAGCACTTTTGCTAACTTGGACACCATTTGCAAGCTCTTTGCAGATGATGTGAAACTTTACAACAAGTCTCCATCACAGTTACAATTTTTTCTCGACAGTATAGCAAAATGGAGTTATTAATGGCAGTTACAGCATGCTCCCTACAAATGCCAGATTCTCTCATTGATTGGCTGCAGAAGAAGTTTCAACACTTGCGATTATTTTATTAATAGTCACATGTTAGCAAGAGTAGACATAATTTGAGATCTAGGAGTGCTTATTGATTCTTCTCTCCATTTTGACAAACACATTGATAATATCATAGAAAAGCATCAACTATATCCAAAGTGGCTCTACTGTGTTTTTCTACAAGAGACCAAAACATTTTAATAAAAGCATTCTGTACATATGTTAGGCCAATACAGCTCTCCTGTCTGGAATCCGTGCAAGAAATCACTTATAGACAGGGTAGAAAGAATTCAGAAGCGATTTACAAAACCCATCTCTACTCTAACCGCTCATCCTTATATGCAACTCTTTCATCCTTTCTTCGTGGCCTAGAAGTCTAACAATTAACACCACGTTAAACATTATCAAAAAAAAACTCAAATTACACTCTTTAGAGAAACGTCGATTACTGGCTGACCTCTTGCTTTGCTTCACTCAAACCACAAAACTTATCAGCTACCAAATTCCGGTGTGAAAACCTCAAAACACTTTTTTGAAACCGTGTGGTAAAACTCTGGAACTCCTTACTAGTCCTTACCGGCTGATATTGTAAATTCCATAACTCTAATCCGTTTCAAGTCAGCACTCCAACTACCTAACTTTAATTAATTTCTCAGATTTTGGGTGCCTTAGAAGATAACTAATCAATTTTTTAAGTTATAATTGAAATAATGAAACTTATTACAGTTTTATAAGATATCCAATAGCTTATTTTAATAAAATAAAAACACATTTGGATATTTAATCACTAATAATCAAACACATGAAAAGTATGTAAATTTCACAAATGCGACAAACTATTTTGTTATTTTGAGTTCTTTTCGTATAATTTTTAAAAAAATTTTTTAAACAGCTTGTACAATAACATAATGTTTCACTGAACTGAGTTTCAAAGCGATTTATAAATTTCAGTTCTTAGTTTTCACTGTTTCGTCAGATGGCTTCTTAAAACTAGATGAGTTATTTTTCCACAAAAGCTTGTTATAATATAGGATATAATTATATTATTTATACATAACTAGCTAGGTTACACGGTGTTGTTCTATCTTCATCTTCATCTCTCTCTATCTCTATCTCTATCTCTATCTCTATCTCTATCTCTATCTCTATCTCTATCTCTATCTCTATCTCTATCTCTATTTCTATCTCTATCTCTATCTCTATCTCTATCTCTATCTCTATCTCTATCTCTATCTCTATCTCTATTTCTATCTCTATTTCTATCTCTATTTCTATCTCTATTTCTATCTCTATTTCTATCTCTATTTCTATCTCTATTTCTATCTCTATCTCTATCTCTATCTCTATCTCTATCTCTATCTCTATCTCTATCTCTATCTCTATCTCTATCTCTATCTCTATCTCTATCTCTATCTCTATCTCTATCTCTATCTCTATCTCTATCTCTATCTCTATCTCTATCTCTATCTCTATCTCTATCTCTATCTCTATCTCTACCTCTACCTCTACCTCTACCTCTACCTCTACCTCTACCTCTACCTCTACCTCTACCTCTACCTCTACCTCTACCTCTACCTCTACCTCTACCTCTACCTCTACCTCTACCTCTACCTCTACCTCTACCTCTACCTCTACCTCTACCTCTACCTCTACCTCTACCTCTACCTCTACCTCTACCTCTACCTCTACCTCTACCTCTACCTCTACCTCTACCTCTACCTCTACCTCTACCTCTACCTCTACCTCTACCTCTACCTCTACCTCTACCTCTACCTCTACCTCTACCTCTACCTCTACCTCTACCTCTACCTCTACCTCTACCTCTACCTCTACCTCTACCTCTACCTCTACCTCTACCTCTACCTCTACCTCTACCTCTACCTCTACCTCTACCTCTACCTCTACCTCTACCTCTACCTCTACCTCTACCTCTACCTCTACCTCTACCTCTACCTCTACCTCTACCTCTACCTCTACCTCTACCTCTACCTCTACCTCTACCTCTACCTCTACCTCTACCTCTACCTCTACCTCTACCTCTACCTCTACCTCTACCTCTACCTCTACCTCTACCTCTACCTCTACCTCTACCTCTACCTCTACCTCTACCTCTACCTCTACCTCTACCTCTACCTCTACCTCTACCTCTACCTCTACCTCTACCTCTACCTCTACCTCTACCTCTACCTCTACCTCTACCTCTACCTCTACCTCTACCTCTACCTCTACCTCTACCTCTACCTCTACCTCTACCTCTACCTCTACCTCTACCTCTACCTCTACCTCTACCTCTACCTCTACCTCTACCTCTACCTCTACCTCTACCTCTACCTCTACCTCTACCTCTACCTCTACCTCTACCTCTACCTCTACCTCTACCTCTACCTCTACCTCTACCTCTACCTCTACCTCTACCTCTACCTCTACCTCTACCTCTACCTCTACCTCTACCTCTACCTCTACCTCTACCTCTACCTCTACCTCTACCTCTACCTCTACCTCTACCTCTACCTCTACCTCTACCTCTACCTCTACCTCTACCTCTACCTCTACCTCTACCTCTACCTCTACCTCTACCTCTACCTCTACCTCTACCTCTACCTCTACCTCTACCTCTACCTCTACCTCTACCTCTACCTCTACCTCTACCTCTACCTCTACCTCTACCTCTACCTCTATCTCTATCTCTATCTCTATCTCTATCTCTATCTCTATCTCTATCTCTATCTCTATCTCTATCTCTATCTCTATCTCTATCTCTATCTCTATCTCATCTCTATCTCTATATCTCTCTCTCTCTCTCTCTCTCTCTCTCTCTCTCTCTCTCTCTCTCTCTCTCTCTCTCTCTTCTCTCTCTCTCTCTCTCTCTTTCTCTCTCTTTCTCTATTTTCTCTTTCTATTTCTCTCATTCTTAAAAACTAACCTTGTCAAACACCTTACATGCAAAAATGATAAAATTCTTTATATTATCTTCTTCACCGCGTTTGCTTGCTTGCTTGACCATTTGACTATTTAAAAAACTCACTTCCCGTCATCCAATCAAGTTTAAAACTTATGTTAAATTTTCGACAATGATAACGCATAACGCATTGGTTTAAATTTGCATATCGATTGGACAAAATTTAAATGAAATAACACATTACATTTTTTAGTTCATTCAAAGAAAACGATGTTTATTTTCTAAATCAAAAACTTAGGTTAAGACGGTTTTTCCGCCAAAGTAGGTATTTTCGCCAGAAAAATTAAGTTTTTGCGTTCAAAAATAATACTTGAAACCTTTGAAAAACTTTAAAAGATTTATAAATAGCTTAGCTTGCTTCCCAATAATTCTGTCTTTTTATAGCGCTGGTAGTTTAAGTTTAGCAAGGAAAAATTATTTGTTCAGATTCTTTCCATCGGCGCTTTCCAAGATTTCTTCGTTGCACGAAAGGCTTTTCAAAAAACAAGGTAATTTAATTTCTGGACTGCTAAAAGTAATAAGTAATAAAATAGAATTCTGTTGTTATCGTACATAACATGATTCATCGTTTCTATAAAATAGAGTTTTCTTATTGTTTTAAATCAATTTTAAAGTAAAGTAGTGTTTTCTGCGTCTCTAATTTTTAACGTTTTAATATATTTCTTACGTTGGGCTTCCTTCCGTTAAAATTGCAAATTGATGAACTATTTGCTATTAATATTTTATTCAGAACTAATAATAATAATGTCAAAACACGGGAAATTGACCGAGTAGTCGTTGAAAGTTGACTTTGTCAAAGCTGTGAAAGCTGTTTCATTTTCATTATACATTCATCCACAAAAAATACTGGCTGAATACTTGGAAAAAATCATCGAAACAAAGACGAGTCCCAGTCCGAAACCGATTTTTAACTCCGAGGAGGAGCAGGAATTAGTGATACGCATCATCTGAATGCAAAGGGAAACATTTCAAGAGCTTATCAAGTTTTTCACTAACCACAATCCCTCTAGGAATTCTCTTATCATAATGTAAAGACAACTCAAAATATTCCTCGTACACCCTTGGAATTTACGCAAAAATTCCAACAAAATCCAAATAACGCAAAAATTCCAGAATATTTTGAAAAAATGGAAAAAATTCCAGAATATTTCAAAAATATAGAAAAATTCCGAAAATTATTAAGATTTTTTAAACAAAATCTCAGTTTTTGGAGCATTGTTGAGGTAACTATAAGCAGAGAAATTTTTTGCAGCCTGGATTCAAGATATTGTGATTGGACAGGATAAATCTCGGTGGAAAAATAAAACTCCTTGTTGTGGCAAGAGTCATGCAAGTCTTGCAAAGAATGGATCGAACGCTCACAGCACTGATTGCTACGGGCAATGGTAATTGAAGATTCATATGTTATCCAGTGGTTTTTCCAGCAGTTGAGACCTTTTGGGTAGTCATTCAGCACTGCAGATAGTTCATAGAAATAGTCAGCTCTGAACAATTGACTGCCGAACAAATGGTTAACCCATAAGTAGGAAATGAATGAACAGACTTTACTCAGCATCTTCCGGGTCTCATGCAATAGAATAAACGCAAGAGGGGCTAGAATAATATGGCACGAGAGTTCCAGCCGTGCATTGCTGAGCTTGGGGATCTGTTGAAACTTCACGAAGGGAATCTCAATTTTTTCAGTGTAGTGACGAAAAACAAGAGTGAGGTGGTAGAGAAACTTCATGTCTCTCCATCCGCCTGTTTTCGTAATCTCAGTTTTACTGATGTTGAAGGCTTCTTTAAGTTTATCATAATTGTTCATCAAATCCTGCACAAAGAAGTACTCAATGTTCGGTGATTTAGTCGACCCATGGAGTTCATCGTCCATGACAAAGCAAAAAATGCGATCCAGTACATGGTGCTGGCAACTGAAGAACTTGGATTTGTGGTAACTTTTCTCTTCAAACAAAACAAACACACCCGTGTTTTGCCGGTATTCACGTTTTTTGTGTCGGAAACAATTATCACAATTGATCCCCACAGATTGAACTCCTCTAGCATATCCTAAAGTTTTTCAGCGACTGTTTGAGCGTTTCCATTTTATGATTTGAGCGCAAACAACTTAATTTCTTTGCATCATTATTCAGGACCACTGCCCGATATTCAAACCCCTCAATATGTTTGCCGTCAAAGTGTAAGCCCCATTTCTCTAGATTAAGCGTACTCACCAAACCGCTTCTTCACCTTAGCAGCTCTTGTGTAGATAGCCTTGTAGATTGCTGACTGACATGGGGTTGGGATTTCAATGCCCTCATGATAAAGCTGGCGGCACACCTTTGCTGCTCCGTGGGAGGACAGCTTTGAGATTGTAACAAGGCGTCTTGCAAAGTTTTTTTTAGTTATGTTTCCTACTGTTTTTGGTGCTGCATTCTCATTATGCCAATGACTGTTGTCGGATAAGTCCTTGCTACTTTCGGAACAATCAGGTA
The DNA here is from genome assembly GCA_963978895.1 of Erpobdella octoculata. Classification (NCBI taxonomy): domain Eukaryota; kingdom Metazoa; phylum Annelida; class Clitellata; order Hirudinida; family Erpobdellidae; genus Erpobdella; species Erpobdella octoculata. Next base: position 18,316,544 of record OZ022243.1, on the reverse strand, counting down.
GCGCTGAACTAGATACAGTCACTTCCATTACTTTTTTTTCGCTTGGATGAGTGGATGGTCTTAGTACTAGCAGGATTGCCAGTGGAATAAACAACCTGACCCTTGTCCTCCATTTGCAGTTTATAGAGGTTTTCATCTTCTTTGCACAGCCATTCACATTTCACCTTAGTTACGTCAGACACCTCATTCAATGCATCAAAATTTTGTTTCTTTCTGCAGTGCTCGTAGTCTTTCAGAAGTCTTGCAAGTTTTACATAAATGGCTTGATCAGATACAAGCGGAAAGTTTAATGATTTACGCCATAAGACTTTAACCTCTTGAGCAATTACATCAATCCTATCTTTCCGTTTTCTTGTGGTAGATTCAAGAAATTTGAAGCGTCCAATAACGTTGTTTTTTGCGCATGCGACTTCGTCCATTCATGGATGCTTCATAACGTGTCACATTACCTCTTCTTAATGGTGCTTAAAACTGGACTAAGTTCTTTGTCCACGTTTTCTTGTTTTTCTCCGTGTTACAAGAGTTCTTTTTGAAAAACATGTGTTTTTATACTCAGCAACTAAAATAAAAAAGCTGAAACGTAAATACTAAGCTAAAACCTTTTAAAAGTTGTCATTGCATTGATTATGAATCGGTTGGATAAGTCCCTTACACCAGAAATATATTTTTTAAGCGCTGATAATTCAACCATATAATATGCTAAAATAACTCACCTTAAATTTCATTTTTCGTATTACAGAAATGTTTTTTGAGAAAAAAAATAAAAAAATGTAAAAATAAATATTTCAAAGTGGCTTGTGCGTGACCTTTATCAATATTTTAATAGAATAATTATTATTTTAGTCATAAATAGACAAAAGCTTATCCATTCGTGCTACAGGAAACGAATTTTGAAAAAAAAGTTCAAAAAGTCATCGCCCTAATTATATACTAGCGGGGTACCCGGAGTTGCCCAGGGTATTTAGAGGTTTTTCTAACGTTTTTCTTTTTCACTCCCGTTTCTTTCCTCGTTCCCAATCGCTTTCCTGTTCCCGGTCGTTTTCCCGCTCCCGCTAGCTCTTTCGCTACTGGTCGCTTTTCCGTTCCCGCCTACTTTCCGTTCCCGTTCCCGCTCATTCTCCAGTTTTCGTCTCAGCTCGCTCTCCCGCCCCGCTCATTCTATGACCGATCTCAATTTTTTCACAAAAACCTTCCTCTATTGACTCTATTTGTTGTGTGAAAATTTCATTGCGATCGGATGAATGGTGTAGCAATGGATACAAGACGGACTTTTTTCCAAACTTTTATTTAGGTTACAATCTCTGTTTGTGTTTGTGTGTGTGTGTGTGTGGTTTTCTCTGTACGCAAATCTTGCAAATGAAATTTAACCAGTTTTTTGACTAGCTAGGAAGCTGAAACGTTCAGCATATCTTTATATTGGATGACAATACATGATTCAATTAAAAAGGGAAAAAAACGTAATATGAACATTTTTGGTATACATACACACATACACACAGACATACATCGAGTGTAATTGAAATCAAAGTTTGTGTTAAAATACTCGTTTTTCCTTTACTTGTTGTATACAAAGATAAAGTTGGTTATGTCTCGGCAGTATGATAGAAGAATAGCAAATTAAAAAGTCACTAAAACTTCGGATCGTTTTTTTCTAATAAGACAGAGGGATGCATATATGAGTATTTGCAACAATGATTACGCAAAAAAACATCAATTTAAAAAACCGTCGCCGGTACCGGCGGCGCGCCGATTCAGACATTTCGGCGGCGGCGGCATACATACATACATACATACATACATACATACATACATACATACATACATACATACATACATACATACATACATACATACATACATTGACAGTGAAATAGAAATTTAGTAAAAAAATTTGAGAATGTTTGCCAGATACATAGCTATTTAAAAAAAACTTGAGCTACATAAATTAAAGTTGAACTACTTTTCCTTAGAGAATAATTTGATTTTATCTTTTTTACAATAAAAATCATTAAAAAAAACATTTGTCATTTTTGACAGGTTATCACTAGCTATACACTAAAATAGTTAAAGCCGGGTATTATTTTTGATTTAGATAATGTTAGCCACATCGAAAACATTGTCTATCGTTTCTCTCACGAGGTTCTATCATCCATCATATAGAATAATCCTCTTATAAACATCACGAAAGACCAATGTTAAGAAGGACATGGAACAATCGTCTTCAACAAGCAAATCTGATGGAATCACTTAAGTCTTCTTGACAGGCAAATCGGTCAGTGAAAAATAAACTGTGGTTCAAGTCAATCAGTTTTCTTTCATTTTGAAATTAGTTTGATCAAAAATCTTTGTACTCAATTTTTCCCGCCACAAACCCGTCAAAAGTCGGAATTTTTCAAACCTGTTACTATATTTATGTTAATCTCTTAAACACTAATTTAAAAAATGACGTTGGTGCCCGGTTGGGTTGATTCGATCCAAGGTATACGTTTGCTTATATCTCTGCTCGTAGACAAGATTTCAATGTAATTCCGACTGCTTCCCATGTTTCCGAGGTCGGGTATCACAACGGTACTATTGCAAATAATGTCCGATGTAGATGGGATTTGTAATTTAATAGATGGTATATCTTATAACAGCTGTCTTCATTTTTTAAAGTATTTCATCTCGCGTAACGTATTTAAACAAATTACAAAATTTCTGCGATTTGACCTGACTGGAATTAGAAAGATTCGTCGTTATAAATCTAAATTTGCACCAATGGAAGCTGTGTACGACATTTGTGAGCATCGACTGGCACTACCGCTCATACCACATTAACATGTCATGGTGGACGAAACATTGGTTTCATTCCATAGACGATGCAGCTTTAAACAGTACATGCCGGCAAAACCAGCAAAGTATGGCGGAAAGTTTTGGTGTTTGTGGGACGCTCTGTCCAGATACTGTATCAAGTTCGGCTTCAACGCTGACGTAACGCTTGTGTCATATTCCCCAAAGAGAGACAGATGTTTTGTCTTATCCGGCGAACACACTAGCGCAGACATTGATGCCATAAGTGGAAAACCTGAAGTTATTTTTGCTCATTTGTATCAGATGTGTTCAGCTTACACAACACGCAAGCGTACAAAAAGATGTCCCAAGTGTGTCTTCTAGCATATGTCCGTTCAACACGTTCATCATTTGGCGTGAGACGAATGGCCATCAAGTGCGCTTCTTACTTCTGTCCGAAATGCTGAAGTCATAAAACATCAATCTCAGAACAAAACATAGCTAAACTAAAAAATAGCCTGACAATAGATGTTACTTTAGTTGCTCAGAACAAACTATTATCGTTTGGTTACATTACGCCTGTTTTATACATTTTATACATTGTTTTTCTATAATAATTGTTGGTTGGGTCATTTCGACCAACGTGGATAACTACACAGGCGTTCACTAGTGTTATAATTATTAATTTTTATTATCAGTTTAAAGTAAATTGTTATTTAGACAAAGTCACAAGATTTCATGAAATTATTGCAAAAATTGACACTGCACTGCTCATTGCAAAATCGAGTTGGTTCGATTCGATCTTCATTGGTGTTTAAGGGTTGAGATGCGCCAATATAAACAAACACAAGACTGGTGTTTGATATGTCAAATGCATAAATAAACCAATTAGCCAACTTGTCATTGAATACAAACAGCAGCTTTAATATTATTCTGAGTTACCTTTTCGATGTTAAGATTTATTTAGAAACATGATCATTAAACAGCAGTAAAATGATATTTTTGTATATGCACCCAACATTTTTCGTTTTATCAGAATTAGAAACTGTTATAAAGTTTTTTTTACCAAAATTTGAACTATTTATTTAGAAATTCTGCTAGGCTCATAAAAAAATTATTTTATACATTTTAGTACGCAAGAAAACGTTGTTTTTTTATATGTATATTTTATGATATAAAGTTATTTTTAATTGTTGATGAATAAGGTTTTGTAATCATTTAAGCTTTTATATTAAATGTTTAAGGTTTATGCGAATGACCAAGGTAAAGTTTTTTTTACCAAAATTTGAACTATTTATTTAGAAATTCTGCTAGGCTCATAAAAAAATTATTTTATACATTTTAGTACGCAAGAAAACGTTGTTTTTTTATATGTATATTTTATGATATAAAGTTATTTTTAATTGTTGATGAATAAGGTTTTGTAATCATTTAAGCTTTTATATTAAATGTATTAAATTTTAAATTTTAAATAGCGAATGACCAAGGTACATTTTCCAAAAAAATTCTAAAAATTCTTCTTTATTTATTTTATATAAATTTTTTTTTCAAAAATCCTTGGGAGGGCAACTTATAAACCCTCCCCCAATAACCGGAAAAAGAAATATGTAGTCGGAAGTACATTTCCAACAGTTTTCTAAAACTTCGCTTTATTTAATTTACCTAAAAGAATCTTTTTTTATTCCTTGGGGGGGCCAACCCTGTCCCCACAAATGACGCCCCTGGTAGAATATTGCATTGTCATTGGGTAGAGCTGTAACTTATCGGAAAATGGTCTAAAATTGGGTTGCAACATTTATCTGTCTTTCTACAGAGACGAAAGCGAGTTAAGTAAAACGTTGTAATTATACAAATACAACTAACTACTATCTATCATTTTATTCTTTACATTCAATCTTTACATTGAATCACTTCAATATGTACATTTAATCACTTCAATATGTACATTTCATCACTTCAATATGTACATTTAATCACTTCAATATGTACATTTAATAACTTCAATCATTACATTCAATCACTTCAATCTCTACATTTAATCACTTCAAACACTACATTCAATCACATCAATCATTACGGTCAATCTTTACATTTAATCACTTCAATCTTTAAATTCAATCCTATCAATCTTTATATTGAATCACTGCAAACCTTACGGTTAAATTCTTTCCATCCGGCACTCATTGCAAAACTCAACACATAACCTCATTTGGATTCAAACCACGTGACCTTTTGGTTGAATGAATTATCGGCTAATCCAGCACAGTAAAGTATTCATCCATCAAAGTTTCCCCTCTGTCAGCATTATTCAGCATTTAAAAACATTAAAACAATTATATTTAAAATATGCTATTTCTTACAGGCTATTTCTATATACTTGAAATTAATTTTTAACGCTTTTGAAATATAATTATTTAGCATTAATCGGTTAAAAACTAGAAACTCTACGGATAAAAAGCCAAGCAGTCCTGCGTAACATTGTTTTGCTTTTTCCGTTCCTGAGTAAGAAATGTCATTTCTCATGCGCGTGAAACTCCTCAAGATTAAAGAATTTTCTTTATATAAAATGAAAGGCAATTCAATGGCGCCACTTAAAAAAACATTTAATATTAGCAACAGCTATTGATGAGAAGTGAAAAAGTGGAACAAAAAATAAGAATAAAAAGTTTTTTATTTCCAGGATAGTTTTTTGTTTCATTTCTTAAGAGAAAACTTAAAAAATCAACAGGTTTGTAGTTTCGAGCCTGACAAACTGATTCTAACGAGGTCGTGTCTCCTCAATCCCAAAGAAAACCATTCATTTGATGCAGTACAAATAAATCCGAAATCTTTATATGTTCCCTCGTATACTTAGACTACTGTACGGGCCAGGCCTTGAATTTAGAGCTTTCAAACGGGCCGAGCCGGGGCAAGTTATTGTGCCAAGTATGAGGATTTTAGATCTATGAAAACGGGTCGGCCACGAAAAATGGGCCAATGCAACATTCTCTAGCATATATTTATACGTTTATGCATAAACTGTGATTACTCAGGTTGATCTTAGGAACAGTCATTGTAAAACAGGGAGGCAATCCGACCGGGTAGCTACAGTTGCTGTAATATTGAAGCGTGTGTCCCCGTGAACTCAACCACCACCACTGTTGGACGTTCGCATGCTGCAGGACCCAGCCATAAAACAGCACTATGTCGTCGAAGTCAGCAACCGACTCGCTGCGCTGGCTGAAGCCGACACAAATGAATGGGACAAAAACGAAATGCTTGTTGTTGCAATGTCCACACTTAGAAGCGCTGTATAACCGAAAAAAGAGTGGATAACTCAGCAAACACTTGAGCTCGTTAAGCGTATGTTGACCTCAGGAAAGCGTTTGATAGTGTTGACCAAAATCATTATGTCTTCTGCTCCGTAGTTTTGGTTTACCGCCGAAGATAGTTGACTTAATGAGAGCCCTGTACACGGATACTGTTAGCTGTGTCAGGACCGATGGAAGCTGCTCAAAATAGTTCGACATTAAAAGCGAAGTTAGACAAGGCTGCGATATGGCGTCAAAGCTCTTCTGCTCCCCCGATGGATTGGCTGCTCACGCGCACCACCCATCGCGGCTTTGCCGGAACTAGTATTAGTCTGAGATATTCAGCGACCTAAAATTTGCTGATGATGTCGGCTTGGAGATAAACTGGGCCAAAACCAAGATACAGACAACCGCAGAAAACCAGCTAGCAAGCAGCAATTCGGTACAAATCAATGGGAATCCAGTAGAGATTCTTGAACTACACACAACTCAGGAAGCAGCGAACCAGAAATAAGACGACGAATCTCCACTGCACGTGAATGTATGAAGACTCTGGACGGAGGCATTTGGTGCTTGCGGATATCACTGGACACGAAGCTGCAACTATATAATGTGTATGTCATTCCCGATTTACTGTATGGAGCCGACACATGAAACATCACTACAAATATTATGCTTGGAGCCTCCGTGGTCAGCGTACATCACCAAACAGGAAGTTCGCGAAAGAATCAGATATCGCCAGTGTCCAACATTATCCGTTCCAGTAGGCTAAAGCTTGTTTTGGCCACATCATACGTGCGGTAGACGAGCAAGATCAACGCCTATCTTGCACCACCGAAGAACTGTAGGCGGAGCGGGGAAGGCCCAGGCACACCTGGCTGCGCAGTATCGAAAAAGATCTGAAACAACTCAACTTTGTACTCCACGCGCTGGACGGATATGCTTGGCGTTGGTGATGATGATGATGATGATGATGATGATGATGATGATGATGATGATGATGATGATGATGATGATGATGATGATGATGATGATGATGATGATGATGATGATGATGATGACGATGATGATGACGACGATGATATAAGCATACAGGAGTTAGATGAGGGATGTGTGCCTCTCCCTAGATAGACCACCGTCAATCATTACACCAAGATTGCGAAGATAAGTAAAAGGCTTGATTAAGACACCAGCAGTGACCGGCAATCACAGGTACCATACCAGCAATCCCCATCCAGGCAGAAGCTAAGTTGACCAGGCTGACCCATCTTATGTGATGGAGACATTCGCAACTTTTAAGTGCTGAACAGCTCTGACGCAGCTAGTCAGGTTCAACCCGACATTCGTCCGAGCTGAAAAATGCGTGGATAACAATGACCTTGAAGTTTATTAGAATTTGGAACAATTTTAAAAATTATGGAACATTGTCATTATTATTGTTAGTAACAATATTACTATTATTAGGTGTTTAAAAGTATTTGAATGAACAAGTCAATAGCTTCCTTCCACTGCTATATGTGCAATATGATGACGATTTTAATAGTTGCTGCACGGGGAAGTACAAAATAAGATGAACAATGAGCATGTACCACCAGAGCATATTTTGCAGTTAACATTTCAAAGTTTGCTGGCGTAATTCATTTACGTTGATGTAGTAAATCTCGAGAAATGACTGGCATATAAATGTTTTACGGTCGTAAATAAACAAAAATTATCTTTTGTATAATTTATTACACATTAATGACAACATAGGAATGCACATTTGCTTGTTTCCCATTCAAAACGCTGTCTATCTTATAGTATCACGTGTAAAGCACAGCTAGTAATCATAGCAATAATACTAATATAAATAATTATGATAATCATCATATTAACTAGTAGTCCGTAAAAAATGAGGGATTTTTTAAATATCTTTAAATATCAATTTGTGTTTGCAGCGCCACGTAACAGCGTTAGGCGAAGCTATAACAAACATACATACATACATACATACTTACGTACATACGTACATACGTACGTACATACATACATACATACATACATACATACATACATACATACATACATACATACATACATACATACATACATACATACATACATACATACATACATACATACATACATACATACATACATACATACATACATACATACATACATACATACATACATACATACATACATACATACATACATACATACATACATACATACATACATACATACATACATACATACATACATACATACATACATACGTACATACATACATACGTAAATACATACATACGTACATACATACATACATACGTACATACGTACATACGTACATACGTACATACGTACATACGTACATACGTACATACGTACATACATACATACATACTTACGTACATACGTACATACGTACATACATACATACATCGAAAGGTATATATGTTATGTTGATATTATTAGAAATTTGTTATAATAAAATTAATTATACCTACATATTTTTTAGCATAAATTACAGTAAATAAACAAAATGTTTGAAGAAATTCTTTTAGAGGTTTTATATACATGTGTGTTAGATTTTTAAAACACTAGCATTTTATTATCCAATCTGTCATGGTTTTTCTTAGTTTTAAACAAATTTCATTTTCGGGCTTGTCTTAATTCTTTTATTTGTGTATTTTATTTTTTGGTTATTTATGATTTATTAGACTAACTTAAATTGATGACGAAAGCCTCAAGTTTGTGGAATTTGATTATACGAAATTTTAAATGCAATATAAAACAATCAAAGAAAGTTAAAGAAACATTTAATAAAATAACACTTAGCAGAGTCGTGTCATGTGTCCCTCAGTGTTTTTGTAGTAAGAAATAAAATTGTCAACATTGACGCTTGAGAAGTTTTTATTTCATAAGAAGTTTCAGCGAAATGTAAACAACGTTGTTTCGCTTAATTAAACTCCATTCTACGTAGCTCCGGTTTAGACAACACAAAAAATTGATCAAAGTTCACTCGACTGGATCATCTTTCTGTTTCTTAGAACAAAAAGCAAGAGCTGTTATCAATAGTAGTTGTGTTGTGTTGTGTTGTGTTGTGTTGTGTTGTGTTGTGTTGTGTTGTGTTGTGTTGTGTTGTGTTGTGTTGTGTTGTGTTGTGTTGTGTCGTGTTGTGTCGTGTTGTGTTGATTTGCTTTGCATGGTATTGTATCGTATCGTATTGCACCGTATGTTGTATGGTATGGTGTGATATGGTCTCGTGTGGTGTGGTGGGGTGAGGTGTGGTATGGTAGGGTAGGGTATCGTATCGTGTCGTACCGTGTCGTATCGTATCGGATCGTACCGTACTGTATCATATTGTATCGTATCGTATTGTATCGTATCAAATCGAATCGTATTGTATCGTATTGATAAACAGACATTCCCACATAATATTCGGAATATTTTCATACTTTCATTGTACGCTTACATAAGCCTAATATAAGCCTATATAAGCAAATTCATAAAACAAACGAGATTTACATGTAATACTGAAATATTTCCCTGTAATGCCTGTATGTGTGGCCGTTTTAATTTGTGTGGAAACTTATAAAGGAATGAAGAAAACTCGGTGTGAAGAAAACATCAACAATGCAATCGCGTGCGGGAATTCAAGATTCAAACTATAGAAGTACTTTATGGCTCTTCTCTCTCTCAAAAGGAATAAAAAGTAAAAGAAATTTTTAAGTTTCATGTGAAGAGAGAAAAGTGTTTTCAAGGTTGCATCCGTTCTCATTCTTTAATAAGCAGTCTTGTTGAATTTGTAATATAAATGCTATTTTAAGAAGTTAGGTGATTTTTAATTGGCTGAAGGATTGTGTACATTCAAAATTGAAAACTCAACAAACCCACGTATACATACACATGTTCATTTATACGGACGTATACGCAAACCTAAACACACAGAGAAATACAAAGTAGCACACGCACAGGAAAAAGTGCCTACATGTAAACACATCTACACATGCACTAATACACACATACAACTTAACGTCGGTACACAGATACAGGTATACTCACAGCTGCACACATACAGCTATACAGACAGGTAGGTACATATAAACAGGTACAGCAGATTAAACATGAAACATGGCTAAAGGAAATAACTAATAGCCTAAATGCTTCTATCATTTGAAATTTTATTATTAATAATTAACTTAAATTTTTGTAAACAATTGTCATTTTATGCTTAAAATATATTTCTTTTATAAATATTATTTAAAACAAAAAAATGAAGTAAAGTTCTTTATTGAAGCAAACCTTGAGAAGCAGACCACCATCGAGTACTGCATCCAAATAACCGGATAGATCGTTTCCATAAACTCTCAACTGACGATTGAAAATATGAACTTCCGCCTCGGCAGCCAATCCGTGCGGTGACGTCACATTTACGTCATTTCTACCTCCGTAACCAATGGCGTTGATGGAATCTGACACGTGGAAGGTCCACAAGCGAGCATTCTCGTACTCCAATGAAAATCTGACCCTATTGGGTCAAAGTTCATCTAATTGTAGTTATTTTTATTACGTTTGTGAACAATTAAAACGAGAAGTTAAAAAATGTATTTTTAAAAACTTTATTGAAACAGAATTGTTTGGAATTTAAATTTTCATATTTCTATTTAACTTTCCCACATCATTCATTCACTCGATTATTGTTGGTTGACATCAAAGCGCCAACTTCAAATCCTCAATAAAATAAACAATCCATCAAATAAATGTATAAATAAAATAAGAAACAAAAAATAAAATAGTTTGTATAAGTATTAATTATTATGAAAATTATTAAATAGAAAAGAGGAAAGAAATAATAAAAATTATTTTTGTTGCAAGCAGTTTGCAATGGTTGTTGGATTTGAATTTGAAAAAAATTTATAAAGAATATAATTTAGTAATTGAATTTAAATTTATTTAATCTTTATATCAAGTATAATTTAATTAATAAATTGAAATTTGAAGAAATTATTCTAAAAGAAATATTTCAATTAATAAATTTGATTTTTATTCTATCTTTCAACATGTCATCAATTTTGCCGATCTGTCAGTCTCTTTGTCCGTCTGTCTGTCAGTCTGTTTCTTTGTCTCATATTTCAATACAAGAGAGATGTGCTCTACTTTCAAGAGTTCAATTTCAAATCTTTTCTTTTTTTTATTTCAACGGCATCGTGTTGTTGTTGTTGTTTATGTTTTGCAATGTTGTGGCGTAGGTCTTCAATTTCTTTTCAGTTGGAAATTTTTTGTTAAATGCTTTTTTAATTTGTGGATTTTTATTTACATGTGTTTGTATGTTTATATGTACTTGTATGTGTCTGTAGGTGTATGCGTGCATGTTTGTATGTATGTACTTGTGCATGTGCTTTTATTTATTTCACGACATTTTTGATTTGTTGACAAAAAATTATCGCTCAGAAGCAATTGACAATTTTTTAAATATAAATATATTATTTAATATGACTGTTTATATTTTTATATTCAATCCTGCCACTTTAACTGGTAGACTACAGAAACGATGATGAGTACAAAAATGGTACATACCTGTTGAATGGTCCACCGAGGTCAATCTGCAGGACAGCCTGTGCTGAACATAAGGCATCCTTAGGATGTGTGGGTGAGTGTAGAAAGCGAATATAAGGGCTGTAACCTTTGACGATGCCCCATTTGAGGTCAATGTCAACTTGCTGTGCGGGGGACGAGTGTCGGCGTTGGTGATGTTGATTTGAAGATGGTGATGATAGTGATAGACGAGAAAGAAAAACCAGAATCGTCCAATAAACGGCGAGTTGCTGAGCTGATGAAGTGAATAAATAATCATTTATTTATTTATAGATTTTGAATTGAAACGAAATAATAATTTAAAACGCTTATTTTACAAATTTTACAAATTTAATTAATAATATGAAAAGAAAACAGCATATTTTGAAGAAAAGCATGAATAAAAAATTAAATTTATAAGTTTGCAAGAGAAAATACGACAGAAGAACGCGATGATGGAAGCGACTGCATCTTTGGACAGGCAAGAGATTCTTGGTCTCGAACTTTCAACGAGTTTTATCTTAGAAGAAAGTTTTGGCTGCGATAACAAATGCAGTCTTGCAATTACTGTACTGAAGTGCAGTTCTGTGCTGTAAAACTAAATTGTGGTACTGATGTGTGTTACTGAGGATGAAGTGTGATGAAAAGGGATGCTGGTGTGTCATATTCAAGACTAGTACTGAAAATTAGTACTGACATGTAGTACAAAAATGTTCTCAGTACAAATAGTACTTAAACAATTTTTATACTTGTGCAGGCATTTCCTGCACCAGTATAAAAGAAAATTAAACAAAAATTATTTTAAGATGTTTATCAGGATCTAACTATTAAATGGTTTACAATTTTACAATAACCCCAGACCTCAGTGTTAATTCAGTTTACTCACTCCCAGCTGCGCCACACATACACAACACATCAAACCAACATATACCCGGTTGCGAGACCAATATTAATTGAACATAAATTATGGGATGTATTAATTTAATAACCACACAGCTTCTTTTTTAGTCTATATTCATTAATTTACAAAATTGATTTTCCCTTAATTTTACCAAAAAAATCGAATAAACCGCAAACTCTTAAAGTCGCTTTAATTGAGTGCACAAAAGCCGCTAGTTGTTGTGGCTCCATTTTAATTGCGGAAAGTAAACACTAGAATTGTGGTGGTGGTGAGGGTGGACCATGGTGCTGGTGAAGGTGGACCGTGGTGTTGAGGGTGTAAATGGCGGTGGTGGTGGTGAGGGTGACCGTGGAGGTTGTGAGGGTGGACCGTGGTGCTGGTGAGGGTGGACCGTGGTGGTGGTGAGGGTAGACCATGGTGGTGAGGGTGGACCATGGCATTTGGTGGACCATGGCGGTGGTGTTGAGGCCAGTTGAGGGTGGACCATGGTGGCAATGGTGATGGCGTGGGTGATGATGGTGTTGCAGTTAACTGTAAAAGACGTTCAATGTAAACAAACCTGGCTTGCCGATGAAACAGTTGTGTTTATGACATGTCAGTTTGTAGACATTAAGTGCACAATGTACGAATGTGCTGGTACAAAGACATGTTTAAGTAAGCTCTGTTTATTAGTACTTGAGTACTTGAGTATCGGGGCTCATGAGTATATACAAGTTATGTACATCTGTGGTTGATATAGTGTACATTGAGGGGGTTAAATTGTTTTAAATCGTTGGTTTAAATTGTGTACATCACTGTTAAATTGTGTACATCTGTGGTTGATATAGTGTACATTGGGGGTTAAATTGTTTTAAATGGGTCGTTTAAATTATGAACATCACTGTTAAATTGTGTACATCTGTGGTTGATATAGTGTACATTGGGGGTTAAATTGTTTTAAATGGGTGGTTTAAATTATGAACATCACTGTTAAATTGTGTACATGGGCGGTTGAAATTGTGCACATCGGTTGTTGATTGATGCAAGCGGTGGATGACTTCTGAACTTGCATGCTGCGCACTAACGAGCTTCGACATGGAAACAAAAGACCTCCAGCAAACAATGGTCTTCCATCTTTTCTTTGTTCAACAAGAATTTTTTGTTTCTTCCCGGTGGAAAAGTCGATGATTGTGTTGTCGTTGTGTGCGTGAATGTAGGCGTGTGTGTGTGTGTGTGTGTGTGTGTATGTGTGTGTGTGTGTGTGTGTGTGTGTGTGTGTGTGTGTGTGTGTGTGTGTGTGTGTGTGTGTGTGTGTGTGTGTGTGTGTGTGTGTGTGTGTGTGTGTGTGTGTGTGTGTGTGTGTGTGTGTGTGTGTGTGTGTGTGTGTGTGTGTGTGTGTGTTGTTATTGTCTGTGCATTTGTTCGCATGTGCAGTTGTTTTGTCTTGGTTTTTGTTGTCGGTTGATAAGAACGCACCGGATCAGATAATGTATCAGCCTTTACAAAGTCAAAATGTTTGCAAAATATAGAAATGAAAACAAACTAAAAGTTTTAAAAGCTCTAAGCCACTATAAGCAAAACATGCTCACATACACATATCTAAACCCACAGACAGGCAAGCAGACGGAAGCAAAGGAAAGCATAAACACACCTAAGCATTCAAACATGTGGTAAATGATGATATCTGGAGAAGCAAGTCACGGGAAATAAACTGGATTAGCAATGGAAAGTATGGAAAGTGTGGAAAGTGTCTTCAGTCTGCCTGAGGCATCCCTCTAACGAGCTGACTCAAAAATTACTCAGCGGATAATAAAAAGTTGCCATAAAAGTGAAAAAGCTTTCGGCACTAAAAAGTTTCTTAAAATCTTATTTGCTTTTAAATCGTTATTAGAATCTCTCTTGATACGTATAAAAGTTTCTAAATTATTTATTTTCAACATTCCGAAAACAATTAGTTTGTTTTTGAAATGTTGAACAAGTTGTTGAAATGAAATGTTGAACAAGTTGTTGAAATGAAATGTTGAACCAGTTGTTGAAATGAAATGTTGAACAAGTTGTTGAAATGAAATGTTGAACAAGTTGTTGAAATGAAATGTTGAACAAGTTGTTGAAATGAAATGTTGAAAAAGTTGTTGAAATGAAATGTTGAACAAGTAAGTTGTTGAAATGGAATTTTGAACAAGTTTTTGAAATGAAATGTCAAACAAGTTGTTGAGATGAAATGTTGAATTGAAGGAACTCAACAAACCTGACGAAAGTAATATGAAGAAGATCTGTCTTCTAAACAACATATCTAATCATGTCTTTTGAACATAACAACATATATACATGTATAATTATATATAGTACGCGTTTTTTTCAACAACCCAACATATTAAATATTCGTCTGCAGATATTATTGTATCCTCTCAAAGATCCTGGTAATTCAGGAAACATTCCAACGAAAGAAGAACACGTGGTCACAACGACAGATGAACACAAAAATATTGATCACATCAACAACAAAACTGCTCTCATACAACAACAACAACGCTCAATTACTTTCTCCTAACTCTCTGACTTGCACGTCCATCCATGCAACGTTCAATTGGCCCGCCACTTCAAGTGGCCGTGTTTACGCGGACGTGTGAAAGTAGTAAGCACGTGTGAATGTGTGTGTGTCGTGTGCGGATATTTATGTGTTTGTGAGCGCCCGTGTGTGTGTATGTGTGTGTTTGTAAATGTTCAAAACATACATTACATGCACAATGAGGACATGTATATACACGCACGACGTGTAGAATAAACAGACACGGTCGACACGGACCTACATTAATCGGATGGAAATGCAATACAGGTAGTAAATTACGTGAAAATAAATAAATGCAATGAGATGGCATGGAATGGGAAGATTTGAATTTAAAAATACTTTTCGAGGTTCAACATGGAAATGGAATGTTTCTGAGAGTGTGTTGGAGTTTATTGGAATGTTAAGAAATATCACTGTTGTGTTTATTATTAATTGTAACATAAAATATTTATTTTGGTGATACAAATGGAAGTACTAAAGTTACCGGGCTCCTATTTTAGAAAATAAAGATAACTGTTACAAATAAGCAATTATCATTGGAACATCATCATCGTCGTCGTCATCATCATCGTCGTCGTCGTCGTCATCATCATCATCATCATCGTCATCATCATCATCATCATCATCATCATCATCATCATCATCACCAACAACAACAACAACAACTACAAACAAACATCACCAACATTTTATCGTAAAAATGAAACGAAATGAAATTACAAGTTAAAACTTATTTAATTAATTGTTGTTGATGAGTATGTAGAAAAGGCTTCAAATATTTAAACTTGTTTTCAATGTTATCATACCTGCCCGTACATCCGCCCATATACCAAGCATTCAATTTTCCAGTTATCCATTTTATCTATCCGTCCGTGCATCTATCCATCCTTCTCTATCAGATGGTTCCGTTCAAGGACCATCCATGTCAATACTGATGAATGGCATTTTCTATTTATATCTTCCTGTTTTCTTCACTCCAATTAACTTTTTTGTTTGAATTCATGTGTACGTGTTGTACATATGTAGGTAAGCACACACACAAACACAATATACAGTAATATACACATGTACTATTGCCCGTACTGTAAATACACAATATATGCAGGTCAGTTCGTACAAATGTAATTTCGTACTTACAAAACACGTATGTGAGTAAATGCATTAACATATATTTATTAATTTACAGAACATAGGAATATATTACTACATACACATATACTTCTTCGTGTACAGTACAAATACAAATGCTGGTTGTATTTTTTTTATAATAGTTTATAGTCCTTTATACAAGGTGTTTTAATGATGACATGGTTGTATGTATAAAGCAACTAAGTACTTCCTGTCGTAGATCATATTTGATCTTTTTAACTTTTCCCATTTTCTTTATCCAGGCTTGGGACTGGCTTACAAAAGCAAGGCAGAGTTATGCTGGTTGTACAATAAAACTTATTCAAACCTCATCCGTTCAAAACTGATTATCTTCGATATACATCTCAACTTCAACAAAAATATTTCTTTTAACACTTAACAATGAAACATTGAGCAAGTTCAGATGAAAATTTCATAAAATGTTTAAAAGAATAAACATTTTGACATGTAATTGAGAGTAAGATTCAGAGCACAATTCCAGCATATCTTATACTAGCAGTGCCCGTAGCGGCTTCGCTCGCATAAAATTAGAGAATTTGAACCGTGCATCCATAGGTGTCGGCTTGGCCCGTCGACAACTTGGCCCAGCCCGTTTCAAAACCAAAATTCCTGGCCCGGCACGGCCCGTCTAATTTGGGCCCGGCCCGTTTTTACAGGTCTAGAAATTCTATATACTTGATGAAAAACTTCGGCTCGTCCCACCTTGACTTCAGGTTTGGCCCGGCTTGTCTGAAGACCCTAAAATCACTAAAATGTCTATATGCTTAGTGAAAAACCTCGGCCCGTACCACCTTGATTTAATTTTTACATCTGTAGCAATTACAGTTGTTGAGTAGCAGTTACTTTAAAAACCAAATAACCCTATTTTCCACCCCACATTTGAAGTCCTAGAAACCAAATTTTTAAAAATTTTTACTTTTGCAGAATTCACAGATTTTGAGTAGCAGCTACTTTAAAAACTAAGTAATCCTATTTTTCACCCCACATTTAAGGTCCTGGAAACCAAATTTGTAAAAAATGGTGAAACACGTATATCTTTATTTTTAGAATAGAAATTAAATACTAATTTTGACATCTGTTGCATTCACAGTTTTTGAGTAGCAGTTACTTTAAAAACCAAAGAAATCTTTTTTCCACCCCACATTTGAGGTCCTGAAAACCAAAATTTAAAAAAATGGTGAAACACATATATCTTTATTTTTAGAGTAGAAACTAAATACTAATTTTTATTTTTGTAGCATTTACAGTTTTTGAGTAGCAGTTATTTTAAAAACCAAGTAACCCAATTTTCCACCGCACATTTGAGGTCCTGAAAACCAAATTTTCAAAAAATAGTGAAACACGTATATCATTATTTTTAAAGTAGAAACTAAATACTAATTTTTATTTTTTTAGCATTTACAGTTTTTGAGTAGCAGTTACTTTAAAAAACAAATAACCTTATTTTCCACCCTACATTTGAAGTCCTGGAAACCAAATTTTCAAAAAAATGCTAAAACACGTATTTCATTATTTTTGAGTAAAAACTAAATACTAATTTTTATTCCTGTAGCATTCACAGTTTTTGAATAGCAGCTACTTTAAAAACCAAATAACCCAATTTTCCAACCCACATTTGAGGTCCGGGAAACCAAATTTTCAAAAAATTGTGAAACACTTATCTTTTTCTTTTTCAAGAAGATTCCATATACCAAATTTCAAAATCTCTTCATTTTTGGTTTTCGAGATATACATTGTTTTAGAAAAAAGTTTGTTTTCCAGTTTCTTCCCCTCAGGAGCAAAATTTTCAAAAATCCTTTTTTTAGTGGATGCTTACGCAATAAAAGATATATATATATATATATATATATATATATATATATACATATATATATATATATATATATATATACATATATATATATATATATATATATATACATATATATATAGATTAAGCACGAACAAGGCTACATTGCAAGAATATTTCTTTTTAAATACTTTTTTTCAATAAAACTGACAAAAATGAAACTGGACTCATTTCATCATTTCATTCTTCAGAGAAAAACGTTGAGCTGAAGACTGAGGACAGAAAATAAAATTGAAAGAATTGTGAATGTTGTAGAACAGAAAAGTGTCAACTCATTTTATAGCTTAAACGCACTCTGGCTCCCCTTAAATCCCCCTCCATGTGCTTCCCTCTTGACACAGAATTATCGAACACCCCTAAGCTCGGATATCAAAAGGTTATCAATTAAACAACAAGTATTCTATTCTGAATTGTTTTATATACTATATCGTTTTTAAGTTTTTTTGACGAAAAATTAAACGCTATATTATAAACTATATCTGTATTTCTATTTAATATAAAAACTTTTGTTTCAACATCTATAAATCAGCATGAAGACGATTTGTTGTGTTTGTTCGTACGCCAAGTACTTGTTTCAATGTTCAAGTACCACAATCTAGTTCAAATATTTATTTTGTGCATTCAATGAGGTGTTTGCACGTTTGTGGGTACGTCAATGTGTGCGCAGTATGCATATGTATGTGAGAATATGGGTATTTGTATGAATGTGTGTTCATTTGCATAAGTCACTGGTAATATTATATTATGGGTGACTAGGAATTTATTAATACTAATATTATATTGAGAGGAATTAAAACTTAAAATAAATTTTCAAAAAACATATTCTAAGATACCTATTTGTTTTCAAGCTAAGTCACTTTTATAGAATTAGTGGTTTTTAACAAGTAAGTAATTAAGTAATTCATGCAAGAATCTGATTAGAGGGTGGTGATGTCAATTGAGGTTAAATGTTGGTGATGTCAATTGAGGTTAAATGTTGGTAATGTCAATTGAGGTTAAGCATGACTCGTGTCGCTAGAGTTGAAAATCACAAAATTATTCTTTTTTGAAGTCTTTTAGATTGATTGATTGATTCACGATCTATAACTTTTGAGCAGGTAGAGGTTTTCCATATATGTATTTCTATATTTTTGTTATTTTTGAATTCTTAAAAACATCTCTTCAGCGCAAAGAATCATCGTGACTGATTTATTCAAAACATTTCAACACAACCTCGTAACTGCAACGAAAAAACTTCATTCACAAATTGCGAACGAAACAAATAGGGAGCATATCTTCTTCATAAAACTATCCGCTGACACTTTGGAGGGATGTATGCTGACAATTTTCTTTCTTTTTTCAGCAAATCAATAAAATACTAAAAAGTAATGAAGTAACCGTTCCTCTTTTGAAGTATATGAATATAAATGATCGTCATCAGGAATAAACGTTTTTTGTGTAGGCGTGTGTAGACAGGTGATGGATGATAGATGAAAATGAAGGAATGTATGGATGGAAGGATCTATGAATGTATGGATGGAAGGATCTATGAATGTATGGAGAAATATATGAATAGAGAGATGAGTGAATAGAGGAATGTATGGGTAGAGAAATGTATGGATGTATGGATGGAGAAATGTGTAAATGTAGAGATGGAGCAAAGTATGGGTGGAGGTATGAATGGGTGGAGGTTTGTATGGGTGGAGGTATGTATGGGTGGAGGTATGTATGGGTAGAGGTTTGTATGGGTGGAGGTATGTATGGGTGGAGGTATGTATGGGTGGAGGTATGTATGGGTGGAGGTATGTATGGGTGGAGGTATGTATGGGTTGAGGGATGTATGGGTAAAAATATGTATGGGTAAAAATATGTATGGGTAAAAATATGTATAGGTGGAGGTATGTATGAGAGGAGGTTTGTATGTGTTGAGGTATGAATGGGTGGAGGTATGAATGGGTGGAGGTACGCGTGGAGCTATGTATGGGTTGAGGGATGTATGGGTAAAAATATGTATAGGTGGAGGTATGTATGAGAGGAGGTTTGTATGTGTTGAGGTATGAATGGGTGGAGGTATGTAAGGGTGGAGGTATGAATGGGTGGAGGTATGAATGGGTGGAGGTATGAATGGGTTGAGGTATGAATGGGTGGAGGTATGTACGCGTGGAGGTATGTATGGGTAGAAGTATGTATGGGTAGAGGTATGACTGGGTGGAGGTATGTAAGGGGTATAAGTATGTATGGGTGGTGGTATGTATGGGTGGATGTATGTATGGGTGGAGGTATGCATAGGTAGAAGTACTAAGGGGGATGTATAGATAGAGGTATGTATAGGTGAAGGGTTGTATAGGGGAGTGATTTATAAATAGATTGATGTATGGATGGAGGAATTTATGGGTAGAGAGATTCATGGATAGAGAAATAAAAATAGAATGGAAAGAGAGAGAGAGAGGGGTAGGGAGATAGAGAGAAAGAGAGAAGGTATTATTTTTATAGCAGTTGTGATATTTGAGACGAGCCGAGAAATTAAATAGGAATTTAATCATGTGATGGAACATGCAATCTTTCATGCAACTTACTATTCTTATTTTGTTTGCCTTTCGAAAATATTTTATGTAAAATAATTAATTAATATATTACCTGTTTATTTATTATTGTTTTAAATATGTTATTAAATAAAATAATGTTTCACGTGGAATAAATAATTAAGTTCATTTCAGCACTTTTGATGAATTTAGTAGCATGACCTCCTTAGGCATATATTTTTTTTATAAAACTTCAAGCAGATATTTCAAATATTTTTGAAAGTATTGCTTTTGGTTTTTATTGATCCTGAGGACAAATTAAAGAAAAATTAAAATTAAAATGTTGATAAATTAATAATTATATAAACTAAAAACAACTTTGAAATGTGAGTGAATATTTTTTGCAGTAGGTAAATGCTTTTGTGTTTGTAATGTTTATAAATTTGTTATCTGTGAAAATCAAACAATTTAAAGATTTTATTTGTTTGTTTTTACAAAATATTCCAAGTTTAATCAATCGATTAAAATAAACTTGCAAAGTGTCTTTTCTTAAATTCAAAGTCTCTCTCTCTCTCTCTTTCTCTCTCTCTCTCTCTCTCTCTCTCTCTCTCTCTCTCTCTCTCTCTCTCTCTCTCTCTCTCTCTCTCTCTCTCTCTCTCTCTCTCTCTCTCTCTCTCTCTCTCTCTCTCTCTCTCTCTCTCTCTCTCTCTCTCTCTCTCTCTCTCTCTCTCTCTCTCTCTCTCTCTCTCGGAACATTCTGCCAAAATTTCAGCTCTCTACGATATCAGAAAGTTGATGAAATTAAAGATAGCAGATTTTGCCACATATGGACAGTAGCAAGCTAATAAGGAAGTTCCTTCAAAAAACAAGCAAACCGTAAAAACGAGGTTTTTACATAAATCCATTATATTTCAGAATTTAATACTTTTCATTGAATGCAAATTTTTCTTTTAAAACGACGTTTTTTAATTTTATTAATGCAAATAATTATATACCTATGTTTAATTTATTATTGTTTTAAAACATAGATAACTATTTTTTAATTGAAAACATTTTTAAATTTTTAGACAGTTTTTAAAATTTAATAGAATGCATTGCCATAAGGAGCGAGCCTATATTTTAAATGTCGGCTCGATTGATTGGTGGGAATTTTGTTAATTTTCACTTTCAAGCAGAAATGTAGTACTTGATACTCGTACTCGTACTCGATTACAACTCGAGTACCGTTTTCAAGTACTCGTACTCGTAGTTGTACTCGAAGCCTTGGTACTCGTACTCGTACTCGTTATTCCACTCAGTACTCGTACTTGTTATTCCACTCAGTACTCGTACTCGTACTCGCATATGTGACACCTCTAAAAAAAGTTTGCTTGTTTACTAAACAATTGTTTGGCGTAATATTTCGTTTATACTTGCCGAAATCTAGTATAACATATCTATGTTTTCAGAACTGGTTAAATTCTTTGCTGAATCAACTAATTCTTTTTTTGGCATCATTACTCAGTCACCTGCTGTTACGTTGGTGCCGCCATCTGGGTCACCCCCACCGGCCAAAAAGTCAAAGCTGTTTCACAAATATTCATCGGCGTTGACACCTGCCTTGATGTCGATGCACATTTAACTAGATATCTTGAGATGAGGATCACTGGCGATGTGGACGCTGCCCTAACGTTTTGGCAGAATCATTCCAGCGACTTTGACAAACTGTATCACCCAGCACTTCGTGCCTTAAGTATTCCAGCTTCAAGTTCACCAGTCGAACTTGTGTTCAGCCATGGCGGAATAATTTTAAGACCCCATAGGGCTAAGATGTCGGACTGTAAACTGTCGTAGCTAATTTTTCTGAAATGTAATAGCTTTTTGATGTAGAATAAACTATTATTTTGTTGACTTTAAAAAGTACTCGCTAAAAATTCCTTGTACGCGTACTTGTACTTGTACTCGAGACCTCAGTACTTGTACTCGTACTCGTACTTGGACCATAAGTACTCGTAACATCTCTGCTTTCAAGGTTTGCAAACATTCAAGCAACGCCGGTGAAGTTAATATAAGAGGTTTAAAAAATCCCTTGAATGCAGAAAAACATAAAATAAAAAATCAGCAGACTCCTGATTTTAAAAAAATACAAACTTTTCAGTGAAGAAAACTCCAACAAAACCAGCAACAATTCAAGTGTAAAGCAAGCCTATAAAAATAACAATTAACCAAAAACATCCATCCAGTCACAAACAAAAAGAAACATAAGAACAAAAGTTCCAGTCTAAAAAGCCACCAACGAATCATCCATACACAGATTGAACTGTTAATCCTGGCAAGAGCTGCAAACTGAAACACAGAGCAATCAGATATCAGGCACTAGAGCAGTCTCTAATCCTTAGTCATAGGCCTAAAAGAGTGAAACCCCTTTCAAATTTCATTTCATAATTATTAGCTGTGTAGCACTGAACCATATGATGATGACAAAGACACCGACTGGCAAAGACCGTTGATCACTAGATACCAGAGCTTAAAGAATTGCAATGAACTATGAGACTACGGTCGACAGAAACCTCAAAGCTTTTCAACGAAAGCAATCTAAAATTGGAAGATGTCGGAGAGCTGTGATCTTCGAAGAAAGTTTAGATCTTCAAAACAACAAAAACATTTACATTTAGAAAGGTTAGGAATTAGTTTGAAAAATTTAACTATTTTATGAATAAGAACATTTAAATAAGAATGTATTGGAGGAGCTTTATGGCGATTGCTTACCAAAAGCAATTCTTTCCACCCATACATTACTCCAGACATCCATACATCCAATACTAATGAAGTCAAATGGTATTAAATCCATATTTTTTGTTTATAGTTGAGCTGTAAGCTGTATTTTATCAATTGTTTTATTCTTGTATGAGGCTCATGACTTCAAACATCACCGAACTTACGTTATTATTTTCTTTTGCTTTTTCCATAATAATTCAATTCTATTATATGAAACATCGTTATTAACAGAAACTATTTTTTCAAACTGGCAATTATGCGGTCAATGAGGTTTCATTGATTAAACATGTTTCAAAATAATATAATTATAAATAAATATTTATTTATTTATTTTGACCATATTAATTATAACGCTGTAGCAGAAGTCTATAAAAGGTTAGTTACCGGTGCCGTCTGAAAACTGAACGTTTGCTGACTTAGTCAAAAAAACCTTAATTTGAAAAAAACCTTCTGAAAAGGTTTTTGGTTAAATTATAAGTTTGTAAAGATAAAATCATAAATAATAAGTCTTAAAACATAAAACCATAAATTTTCACAACCGAATTCCCTGTAACATTTAAAGTCTTAAACACCAAAAACTAACTTTAAATTTAATAACTTCAGTATAATAATAAGCTAACGGTATCGATCTTTGAAAGAATGAAAGCAAACGTTGATTGATTTATTATTCCCAACTATTTGTAGAAATTTAAATCTCTTGGAAAACAATTTGTGTCGTGAACGAATATTTGCCGAGGAATGTGGAAAAACGACTTTTTTGTTTTCAAGCCAAATGTATTGCACATACCACGTTGTGAGCTAATAAACAGAATACTTGAATGCAACCTGAGATTTATGTCCACTACTAAATCACTGTGACAAACGATTTTCAAATATAAAACAACTTAATTTTACTATTTTAATCAAGTTTAAAAAGTATTTAATTGATGCGCTCTAGAAATTTTGATTTTTGATACTAGTAAACAAAAAATTCAGTTACCAATTTATTTCAAAAATAATCATTTTGAACATTCAAAACAACTCAATAAAAAGTGTTTTTTAATAATATAATATAATGGCAAACGTTTATTAAACAACAACCCGACAGATAAATCTCTACCGAATATACATAAACACATTGAAAGAGTCTTTATGCAAGCACGTTGTTTCAGCTTTTCTTTGTGGGAGCAAAAATTTAGTGCTCATCTAAAAATATTTTGCGCCCAACAAATATTAAGAACGATGAAGAAGTGAATTAACAATCATAGTCCCGACGAAGTTAATAAGATACTATTAACAAGGACTCCAATAATTCAATCTATAAGCACTAGTGTAATTATAAGTGCATTACTGCCCACGGGCTCTAAAAATATTTCGGAGCAAAAATATTATCCGTATATATAAAGATATCGTTTTTTGTTGCACACTCAAAAGAAATTATGTAATTAAAGGAAAGCCTGTAACGAGTGGTGTATTCATATCTATGGGTGTTTTTCAAGTTTTACAAAATTCCATCTACTTCCGACTCGGTCAATTGAACAGCTTGCTTCCAGACATCATATCTACAAAATCTTCTGAAACTTTCAAACGCTCCCTGAAAAACGATATCCTTTACCATAATTTTATATCAATTTTCTATCAATTTTTGCCGAAAGTTTCTGTTTTGTTTTGTGTGATTAGTTAATTATTACACAGCAGTGTTAGTGTACATGTGGGTCCTTCTATCTGTTTTTTAAATTAATAAATAAATAAAATCTATCAGCGACTGCACTAAGACTATCTTTTGCCATAATTTATTTAAATCACCAACTGGCCACTGGCCAGTTTTGACATGTTGTCATTTCGGGATGATTGTAAATAAACAGATTAATCATGTGTAAAAACAAAAAAAAACGTCATAAAAAATAAAAAAACAAAAAAAATAAAGTAAAAAGAACTGACAAACATAAAATTTTATTTGGTATTTTTAATTTTGGAGAAAACTAAATTGTGCTCGTAATGTGGAAAAACTCATTTTGGCAAAATTTTGATAAAAAAAATAATTATATTTACTGGTAGCTCAACGGAGATGAAGATTTACAATAAGTGACGATTTTTATGCTTTCGTAAAATTTTTATTAATGACCATCAACAACCAAAGAACCCAATCAAGTGAGTTATTAATTCAGCAGTTGACTAAATAAACATTCAAAATAGTCATTTTATTGAAGTTGCTGTAACATCCAAATCTAACTGAACTGAGAGTTCTATTTTCTAGCGACATTACTTCAAACGGTTCAGCCACACACTTTACATTCTCTTCTTCAACACTGTTCATATTATTAAACTTATTTTTTGCAGATTCAATCACATCAGAAAGTTTGTTCGGTTTAGCAGATGATTCAATTTGTTTCCTTTGAACTCACGTGGACTGGCTTCGAAGAACATACTATCTGACCCTCTCTTTTCTTTTTAAAAAAACAAGAGCATTTCCGGGCTTAAATTGCGTAATAAAATTTCAGGTGGATCGCGTGTACTTTAAAATTTCTAACTTTCCGCAATTTTCTTTATATCATACATCAGGAATGATGATCATGACAAGTTGAAATATACCTACATTTGGAAATGATGCTTGATGTGATGTGATACAGACACAAAACTCTTGTTAAAAGTATGCATTAAGGAGAATATATTGTTATTTGATTAACTGCGCTGTAACCATGGTATACTTTGTTTCAAGTGGCAAATCTTGGTCAAGAAGTGCTAAATCAGCTGAAACTACATGCAAGTACTACTGATATCAAGAGAATGACTTTATTGCTGCATTAGCAGCATTTTCAATTGTATTTTGTCACTTTCTAGTGGCTCCCGGTCGCTTTCCCGTTTCCGCTTGCTCTCCCACTACCGGTCGCTTTCCCGCTTCTGGTCACTTTCCCGATTCCGGTCGCTTTGCCGCCCCATCAATCTCTTAATAATTTGTAATAACGCGCAATCGGTCACATTATGCAAGACTGGGAAGCAAGTCATGGACTTCTTAATATTAAGAGGAGTCCAAACCTTCTTAACTTTTTCCCCTTCTTAACTTTCCAGGCCAAAGTTCCTATGTACGACCATCGAAGGTAATTGCGTAATAAAATTCAAATTTTGTTTACGTAACAACGCTAGAAGGCTTCAAGCAACTTTTAGCAAATCTATTGGGCTAAAATAAGTTATGAAAGAGTGGAAAAGAAAAAATGAGCGCGAGCGGGAACGAAAACGGGAGAGCAAACGGGAGCAAGAGAGAATAATGATAAAAAACCTCTGAAAACCCTGAGCAACGCCGGGTAACCCCGCTAGTATGTATATATATATATATATATATATATATATATATATATATATATATATATATATATATATATATATATATATATATATATATATATATATATATTTATTTATTTATTTATTTATTTATTTATTTATTTATTTATTTATTTATTTATTTATTTATTTATTTATTTATTTATTTATTTATTTATTTATTTATTTATTTATTTATTTATTTATTTATTTATTTATTTATTTATTTATTTATTTATTTATTTATTTATTTATTTATTTATTTATTTATTTATTTATTTATTTATTTATTTATTTATTTATTTATTTATTTATTTATTTATTTATTTATTTATTTATTTATTTATTTATTTATTTATTTATTTATTTATTTATTTATTTATTTATTTATTTATTTATTTATTTATTTATTTATTTATTTATTTATTTATTTATTTATTTATTTATTTATTTATTTATTTATTTATTTATTTATTTATTTATTTATTTATCTATTTATTTATTTATTTATTTATTTATTTATTTATTTATTTATTTATTTATTTTTTTATTTATTTATTTATTTATTTATTTATTTATTTATTTATTTATTTATTTATTTATTTATTTATTTATTTATTTATTTATTTATTTATTTATTTATTTATTTATTTATTTATTTATTTATTTATTTATTTATTTATTTATTTATTTATTTATTTATTTATTTATTTATTTATTTATTTATTTATTTATTTATCTATAACCATAGATATCTATGGTTATATATAACCATATATCTATGTCTATAACATTACAATAAAAAATTGTTTTATCGTTCGTATGCATTTCAAAACAAATGAAAAGAAAAAAATAGATTAAAATATTAATAAATTTTTATATTTTGAATTAATATAAGTAAGGTAAATATTTTTTAATTTATTTTATTACATAAAAATATATAAGAAAATGTCTGTATATAATTATTTATTATATATAAGTTAATTTGCGTAGATAGCACATCGTCACACAAAAATGTTTTACACAGACATGGGCTATTATATATATTAATAAATGACTGTCTGTATGTATGTATATATGTAAAAAAAATGTATGCCCTTTATGCATTTTTTCCGGGGGCACGGGGGAGAGGAACTGATTAGTAAGGAGTTTTTTGAAAAATTTACGACCCACAAAATTCAAGGATTAACAATAGTTTCAGTAATAATTCAATTAGTAACAAAAAACCATAGACATTTAAATTAAAACAGTTTATTACAATATCAAATTCAGCCGACGTTTTTTCTGCGAAAAAATGTCGATGACGGCTTCTTCATTAATGTGAAGGTCGCGATTGATCGTCATCTAGGCAAGCCTATTCAGTCTTGTCAGTCTTGTCTGGCCCATTGTGATGCGTAGATAAGATTTGAGTTTGAGAAGGATCTCTCGACTGTCGCGGAAGAAAGGGGCAACGTGATGAAGTTTTAGCAGCGTATTTATCTGTGAGTAGATGGAATCCTCAAATTGTTGCAGAACATCAACGGTGGTATGTGGCCGCTCTGCCAATATGACATTCGACCATATGGCTTTCCAGCGGAAGTATTCACCACTAGCAGCAGATGTGACCAAGGTCGCAGGCGTAGTATTTATGTGTTTCCTTAAAGTCAATGAAAGATCCTTGGTCAAGAAAGAATTGAAAAACAATCCAATACATAAGTTTTCGGGGGAGAAAAAATTTTACTGTATAAACGTGCGAATAAATCTCTTCCGTCATTGGATCAAATACCTATTGGACCTATTTTTATAACCGAACTGGTTCTTGGCTTACCAGGGTAGCGGTAGCAGAACGCTTGACCTACGAAAACAGAGGGAGGTGTCTCCTAAATAGATTTTTCTTTTAAAAAAACGTCAGTGACTCCAGTGGAAAAAACCTTTTCTTCCTAAGAAAGGGCTGATAACCGCTAAATTCGATGACCGGGTAGTAAAATCAACACTAATTTCACTTATATAACTTTAATTTTAAAATGTTGGCCTACCTGGAGATCGCCAGTTCGCAAGTCCGTGCCTACAAATTTATTTTATTTTTATTTCGATTTTTGCACGTGACTCACATGGCGCTCCCGTAATGGACTTTGTCGATAAGGTAGCGCCTAATCAAATGATTCTTTGATTTGATACTCATTTGTTTTTTACTGAGATTTAGCATACGCCTTTTCCAAGACAAGTCTTGCTCAAAGGCGAGAAAGGGTCCTTCCAAAGGCAGCCATTTATAGGCGCCTACCCCTATAGCAATGCGAGTGAAGTCCTTGCTTAAGAGAGTTACGCTGGTGACGCCAGTGAGGTTCGAACTGCCGACCTAACGATCGACAGGCGTACGCTCTACCACTCTGCCACCAGCCTATCTTCATGAATCTCTGTCTCTTGCGGTTTTTAATAATCTCATTGTCACAACCAAGCATCTGTGTCCCGATATCGTTATCTCGAATTCAATCGAGATTTCAAAACGATACGGGATTCCCGTATCACCATTGAAACGATACAGCCTGCGGAAGAAGTCTCGTATCGATATTAATTGGCGATACTTAAAATTTCATTCTCGATTAAAATCCCGAAAAATATCGGGATTTTTTAAAAATATTTTCCAATAAATAACGAAAGTCATACATATTTAATTAACGATTGTCACAACTGTGAATATTTGCAATTGATTCATCAACATTGATTAATTAATCTACCTATTTTTTGTGTTGTTTAAACGAAAACACAAATACGATAATTGTTATAGCATTACTTAGTTTAATATAAGAAAAAGTGATTGTCACTGAACTAGTACACACGATAACCAACTGAGAACAAAAAGGGAAAAAACCCGGACAATCAACTTCCGCGTCGCATAGATAATAATACAAAGATCTTATGAATAGTTCAATACACAACATTCCTCCCCCCTAGTGTACATAATCCTTTAAATAGGAAGGAGGCTTGATGATTCTCCTTGGTTGGACATCTGGTTCTTTTGGTAGGTTCGCCTCATGTGGAACATCTGCGACTGCTGCTGCTGGAATATCATCTGGTTCTTTTGGTAGGGCTACCTCAGGTTGAACATCTGATGAATTGTCCTGGTGCTGTACAGTGCGCTTCCGGATAAGATCAACATGTCGTTTCATCTGCTTACCATCTGGAGTTTTTGCTGAGTACGAGACTGGTCCTGTTGGCTCCTCTATGGTTGCAGGAATCCATTCAGACCTTGGACCATAACTTCTGATGAAGACAGGATCATTGGGCTGAAATTGCCTTACCTTGTTAGTTATGATTTCTGCCATCTGCTTATCCTGTTGCAACTGTTTGTCTCTGCAGTGGTCGGGGTGCAAATGATCAAGACATGTTCTTAGTCTTCTGCTCATGAATAATTCTGCTGGACTTGATCCTGTTGCCGTTGATGGAGTAATGTGCGAATTTAGCAAGAAAACTGACAATCGGTGATGCCAATTTCCTGTGATAATCTTTTTAAGACTGTTCTTTGTCGTCTGGACAGTCCTCTCAGCTTGGCCGTTGCTAGCAGCATGGTAAGGAGATACTAATATGGATTGTATCAAGTTTCTTTTGCAGAACTCCTGGAACTCATTGGACGTGAATTGTGGTCCGTTGTCGGACACAATGGAGTCTGGCAGTCCATGCGTGGCAAACACTCTTCGGAGAACTGTTAGTGTGCTTTCAGCTGTTGTTGTTTTCATGTGCGCAACATCAATCCATTTGGAGTAAGCGTCTACAATAATAAGAAAATTCTGGCCTTGGAAAGGTCCGGCAAAATCGATGTGGATTCTAGACCACGGTCGTCTAGGAATTTCCCATGGGTGGGTGGGAGCGTGCGGTGGTGCATGTTGATGTTTCTGGCAGGTTTCACATGTAGAAACAAAACTTTCAATATCTTTATCTATGCCAGGCCACCACACATAAGAACGTGCTAAACTTTTCATTCGTACGATGCCTGGGTGAGCGATGTGGAGTTCGTCCAGCACACGTTTACGTCCCTTTGCTGGTATTACCACCCTACTGCCCCAGAGTAAGCAGTGCTTGTGTATAGAAAGCTCATGCTGCTTTACTGAGTAAGGATGGAACTGTGCTTCTGGTTTCTGTGGCCATCCCCTTTCCACCCAAGTGAAGACTCTGGATAGCTCAGGATCACGTCGCGTGAGTTGTGCCACTTCTGAAGCTATCAAGGGTGGTGATGGGAGATCATCTAAAAAGTGGACATCTGCAGGATCTGAAACATAAGCCTTCGATGGAGAGCATGATAAACGGCTTAGTGCATCCGCATTTGAGATAATTTTTCCTGGCTTGTGGATTAAATTGAAATCGTAGGCACTAAGAAGAACTGACCATCTTATCATTCTCGGAGAAATAATATCTGGCGTGGGCTTGTTGTGAGTGAACAGTCCTAACAATGGTTTGTGGTCTGTTACGAGCAAAAATTTCCTTCCATACAAGAAATGATGAAATTTTTTAACTCCCGCTACTAGTGCAAGTGCTTCCTTGTCGATCTGAGCGTAGTTACGTTCGGCTGACGTAAGAGTTCTTGAAGCGAAAGCAATTGGTACTTCTTTCCCTTCATTTGATGTTTGGCTGACGACTGCTCCAACACCAAAAGGAGATGCATCACAAGTCAACGTAGTGGGTAACTTGGGATCGAATGGATGAAGAACACTGTCAGAAGTCAGCAGTTTCTTCACTGATTGGAAACACTTGTCGTGGTGTTTTGTCCATTTCCATGTAGAACCCTTGTCTAGAAGTCGATGAAGAGGCTCAGCAACGTCGGCTTTTCCTTTCAAGAAACTATTGTAAAAATTGAGCAGTCCCAAGAAAGCTTGCAATTCTGTTTTATTTTCAGGAGTCTTAGCGTCTTGAATTGCGGCCAACTTTTCTTGTGATGGGTGTAGACCAGATGCGTCAATTCTGTATCCTAGAAAATCAATAGATTTTACACCGAATATGCATTTCTCTTTCTTTGCACGAAGACCAACATCTCTGAAACGTTGCAAAACATCTCGCAGTTTTCTGCTAAGTACTTCAAGAGATGGAGCGTAGATAAGGATGTCATCAAAATACGGAGTAACTCCTTCCATGTTGTCTAACAAGTCTTCCATAACCTGTTGAAAAATACCCGGTGCAACACTTATTCCGAACTGAAGTCTCTTTACCTTGAAGGCACCTCGATGCGTGATGATCGTCTGCGCTTCGGCTGATTCTTCAGTAACAGGAAGTTGAAGATAAGCTTGCGCCATATCTAATTTTGCAAAATAATTTCCTCCTACTAGCGTGGAAAGCAGGTGCTGCACAGAAGGAATCGGGTATGGGTACTCCGGTAGAGCTTGATTAACTGTGACCTTATAATCACCACACAGTCGTATATGGCCTGTTGATTTAATTATTGGCACCACAGGTGTTGACCATCTTGGATTGTTGATCGGCTCCAAAACCCCTTCTTTCGTGAGGCGATCAATTTCATCTTCTATTTTCGCACGGATAGCTAATGGAACATTTCGGGCTTTGAAACGACGTGGAGTTGCGTTTGGATCCACTGGTAGAGAAACAGGTGGTCCCTTGTACGTGCCTAAAGTCTCTGAAAACACATCGCTGAATTCATTGATCAACTGGGAAATTGATGTTTCTTGGAGCTGATTTATTCCTGATATTTCAAATCCTAAGCTGGGAAACCAATCATATCCAAGCAGACTTGCACGATGCTCTTTTGTGATGATGAGTTGCAACTTGGCTCTTCGCTGCTTGTATATTACGTCTACATCACAGTAGCCTTTCAGCGGAATTACTCGTGCTTGAAAATCTGTTAATGGTAAGTTTGTTACTTTCCTGATGAGTGGAGCAGAGTTCTTCCATAGCTGTTTGAAGGTTTGATGCGATATCACAGAGTATGATGATCCACTGTCAATTTCCATGGTGCAAGGCTGACCATCGAGATGAACTATGACCTTTAACTTCTGTTGTTTTGGTCGATTTAGATCATGAATGGAGAATTCAGAGTGTGAGTCTAATTGATGTGTAGCAACAGATTTTTTCTTGCTGAATTTTACGCTGTTGTCTGGTTTACTTCGGCATACTTTTGCAATATGTCCCTTTTTGTGACACATGTGACATTCTGCATTTTTAAACTTGCATTGTTCACGCTTGTGGCTACCCCCACAACCGATGCAAGAACTGCCCTTCTGTACTGTCGTTTCTTTCTGGTGATGTACCTTGTAGGTGGTCGGAGGAGCTGAAAACTGGGTCTGTAGTTCACGTACCTGAGCTGTAGCAGCTTCTCCCGCAAGTGCCTTTTTCACCGTCTCGTCAAATGTGAGCGTTGTCTCCGAGAGTAGTTGTCTTTGTATGCCTTCGATTGTGAGGCCACTCACCAGTTGATCTCGAAGTCGTTCGTTCAACGTGGTTCCAAATTCACAATCTTCGGACAGACGCTTCAGCTCGGTCAGATAGCTTGTCACTGACTCATCTTTCTGTTGGACACGACGCTGAAACAAGTGTCTTTTAAAAATGACTGACGTTTGTGGAACGAAATGCTGTCTCAGCATTTGGACGAGTTCTTCAAATGTTTTTGAAGTCAGTGGTTCTGGTGACACGAGTGATTTGACAATCTTGAAAGTAGCTGTTCCCATCGCAGCTAACAAAACGGCCCTTTTTCTTTGTTCATCGACAATATTATTGGCAATGCAATGATACTCCAACTGTTCAGCATAGATATCCCAATTCGTCGGATTTGAGACATCGAATGGTTGGAGATTGTTTGTAGCGGTCATCTTGATCACAATCGTTTGTTCTTGTGGATTAATACAAACTTGAGAAATTTTGAATTAATTTCTGATCAGTTCTCGCAGCTTGCACAATTATCGCCCTGGGTTGAAAGTTTCGATTTTCTGCAAAGTATCTTTTTCAATCCCATCCTCGTCGCCAATTTTGTGTTGTTTAAACGAAAACACAAATACGATAATTGTTATAGCATTACTTAGTTTAATATAAGAAAAAGTGATTGTCACTGAACTAGTACACACGATAACCAACTGAGAACAAAAAGGGAAAAAACCCGGACAATCAACTTCCGCGTCGCATAGATAATAATACAAAGATCTTATGAATAGTTCAATACACAACACTATTGACAGAAGTTTATAACTATTATCATCCCCACTTTAAATTCGGTTTTCCAGACAGCCTGTAGCCCCATTATTTACTATTTTTAGTCTGGG
This sequence comes from Erpobdella octoculata, assembly GCA_963978895.1. Taxonomy (NCBI): domain Eukaryota; kingdom Metazoa; phylum Annelida; class Clitellata; order Hirudinida; family Erpobdellidae; genus Erpobdella; species Erpobdella octoculata. The sequence continues at coordinate 18,282,683 of OZ022243.1, read as the reverse complement.
AACCGGCAGCAAAAAAGCCACGCTCCTCTTAGGCTGCTAGTCGAGCTCTGCATACTACTGATACTACAAGCCCTACAAGGCAATCGTACTCGCTGACATCGATGACATTAATGAAAATAATGAGTAATGTAATAGTAATGAATAGTAATGATCATTCTATGTTTATGTTTTGGTTTAGTCTGTTTCATAAACTTATTTTTTCAAATTTTTTACATAGAATTGGAATTATTATTTTAGTGTTTCGATATCCGTAATTGACCGTAATAGTAGCTCATCTAAGATATATCTTTATAATCTCGATGATATTCTTGATTGTGTGTGAGTATGTGTGTGCCACCTGTAGTGTGCACGACAGTGCCGTAGCCCGTATCGTATGCAGCTGAAATTCGAAACTTTCTCAGCTTCTTTCTTGCTATTGCTAACCGCATTCGCCATCGCCTATAAATAAACACGCTGGGTTTTTTTTTACTTTCTTAATTCTTGCATAGAGGCACTTTCTCGTGTTTGTCATCATTATCATGCCGCGTCACCGGGGTCAAATCTGGGAGTACTTTGAGGAAGAGACGGTCACGCAGAAAGTCAATGACAAGGATGTAGAAGTAAATCTTGCCAGATGCAAAGACTGCGGGAAACAGTATCATTTTAATTTAATCTTAGTAATCTAGTAATCTCAATCTCAGTAATCTGCAATCTATTTCTATCTCCATTGGTTTTTCCACTTTCACTATTGAATTGCCTAAAAATGTCGTTCTTTTGGTGTGCTAGAAGGTTTTCTACTTTTCAATTACTTGAAAAAATAATTTTAATTTTTTTTTCATCGGCAAGTAAAATCATTTAATTAAATTGATAAACTACCGCATAATGCGTACTAAATAAAGTAAATAAATACTTACTATCGGCGGTAGTGTTTTATTAAGAATCTAAATTTAGAAAAATATATGTACCGAAACTAAACAAATTAAACTTATTTCAAGTTGTAAAAAAATTAAATTTGGTAAATTTTTTAATATTTATTAATTTTTTTCAATGAATTTCCACTTCAGTCGAGATCCCGATATCGTATCGTATCGTATCGTTATTTTTCGAGGCGTCTCGTATCGTATCGTTTAATTCGAGGCAAATTTCAGAAATCGTATCGTATCGTATCGTTCCAAAAAAATAACGGGACGCAGAAGCTGACACAACATCCATCTTACATATGCATGACCAATTTTTCTAAGACTGTTGTCATCAGCTTAGTGAAGGTCACAAACAGAATCTATCATCTGGGTTCTATCGAGATGAACAGATACCCTGTAAATTTGCATGTTAGTGATGATGGTGGCTACATTGAACATTAAGGATTGTTGCAGCAGACTCGTTATCAATGGTGGATTCCTCTGGATCCTTAGCTGAATAAGACATTAAATCATCTAGCGCCTAGCGGGATGTTTAGCAGCGGCTTAGACTAATATTTCTTATGACCCGGCCGACCACAGGTTATCCGGTGGCGGTCAGGCTACCACCCGGCGGTTCGGGGGTCTACGTACAAGCAATCTCAACAATCATGTGGAGGTAGAGCCTAGCTTATATAAAGAATCAGAATAAAATATACTATTTGTTATATGCAAATAGGACTTCAATCCACATCTTTTTTGTTTATTATCAAAAACAGCAAGTTGCTAAAGTCATTTGAATTGCACCGACCCTTTTCTGTACAAAACAAAATCTCGCAAAATCAATTTCTTAACTAAACCACAAACCAAATCAATTAAATAACATATAAATAAAGTAACCTAGGCTTGCAACAACAAAAAAGACACTGAGGCAACAAAATGTAAATCACAACAGAAGAAACATCAAGAAAACATAATGCGGTTATATCTAGGACTCAAACAGACCCAAAACATTTCAAAATCGCTTTACACTTAATAATGAATGATGCTTCTTGGGATGCTATAAGAGTTCCTGGTCAAAGTTTACTCATACACGAATTTCCAAAATCTAACTCAATAGACCAATTGCTTTTTTTCAAAGATTGAAATTACGCAAGAAAAACTTCATAAGACCCAACTTGGTTTATGTTACAACAACTAAATTTTTAAACCTATCAATCCACAAAAACCATAGAGACAATAGAGACAAGCAAGTTAATATTAATATCGCAACTCACCACCGCCTGGTAACGTATGCAGATTGACAACATTAACAATAACTGATATGAGAGATAATACATGGCTCCATTGTCCGGATTTATTATTTACTTCAATTTCATTCCAACAACATGCTCACCCACAATTAAACATCAATTAATGCAGCTCTAGTAAATAGAACAATAACATCAAATATTGATCAGAGATATTTCAACATAATAAATACATTAACAACAAAACATAACACCTGGTGTCAATTCCATTTTTTGCTTGACGACACAAAATATAAGGTTTCAGAGCCATATTTTTTAAACGACACATTAAACAAAATAAAAATTATTTGAAACGCACTTGGTGTTGAAATGTCATTAAAATATGCAACAGTTCCCACGCAATTGATACAAAAACAACAAGCACGTTACAACTTCAGTGAATAATAAATACTCCTATCAACTCCTTCATTTTTTTCTACATGCACACCTGACAAACTTCTCAAGACCAAATCACTAAAATTCACTGCAAAAAGTCTCTCCAGGACTTCATGAGTTCTTTTAAGAATTTTTCTATCAGTGGCAACAATTCAGCATTTCCTTCTGCATTGTTACTGCCAGTGCATCTTTGGTTGCATGGTATATAGTATTCATCAGCTGCAAGTCAAATATAATATAATGTAAACTTTGATCAGACCACCACACTTACGTATAACAACCATTCAATCCACAGCCACATTACCCACAGTCAATATTACTAATCTGAACCTATTAATGGGCATGTACATCAATACATCTAGTTTTCAATAAAAAAAAAAATTTCACAAAGCATTGAAATTGAGGAGGTAGTAGTAGTAGTAGTTGCTGTCTACTCAGGCTGTTTACATGCCAACACATTTTAAATAAAAGAAGGCAGTGAGCCCATGCCTACTCTTTTCAGCAAACCTTTCACCTCGGAGACAACCAGCTAGTCGCAAGCCCAACAAGTTGTAAGCCCAACTTGTCACTAGGCAAAATGCTCACCAACAAACTAGTGGTGTGTGCGTCACAAACAAATCTCGTATTATAGATTTGATCCACTTGTAGAATAGCTATCTCTTTCTTAAATTTTACGCATACACATTAATTAATTTAAAATACAATAACATTAAACTAAGAAAGTTTTTAAATGAATCCTTTTGCATTTATTGTGTACATGTGCAACAAGCAAGTCTGAGGGAGAAAATGGATTATTATCTGGTTTCTTTCAAACGTCGAATTGATTTAGACGGCAAAGATAATTTTACAGTTGCATGGATTTTACTTTGGTATAAAAATTAAATAATAGGTTAAAATTATGTGTTCAATTTACGGAGATAAAAGAAAATAAGGCAGTTCAACGGCTGAATCAATTGTGCTACTATAGAGGTGAAACTAAAAAAATCAATTTGTACTAAAGTTTAGTAACAGTTAAACATTTCTGTACATACCTTTTCAGAATCAGTACATTTGCTTTTTGTTGCATATAAATTTGAATGCCAAATGTTATAAAATTATCTTAGACAAAAATCCTAAACTTTTATTACATGTGTAGATTTTGTACATGAGTTCTGGGCAATTATTTTCTATTTGTCATTGCTTTGTAATCACAAAGTAATTACTTGGCATGGACGATCTTGATCTATTTCACAGTAAAGACCATTGGATCGTTCACTAGTTTAACTTGGTTATATTTCTTTATTTTTTATATAATATTGTTTAAATCTATTTTTTGTGGTTCTATAAAAGTCAAACAAATACTCAGAACATCAGTTAGCTAATAAAATGTTTTCTCTGCACATTTGTTCATGGATCCATCTTTTCCATGCAAACAAGTTGAACCGATAACTAGTTGTTGGCCTAGCAGCTAGCTGGTCTGTATTTCTTATCTATCTAGGTAAGGCAAAAAACAAAAGGAAATCAAATAAATCATCAATTGGCTTACTTGGAGTTTGTCACCACCTGCAACACTGGTCCTCAACTGGTGATCCAACATGTATTCAGTGTTCTCTGGGGTTACAATATCCATCGAGACCATGACACAACCATGAAGAAAACGAACCTAAAATAAACCAAGTGTTCTTTATTTGTGGAAACTAGTGGAAAGCATTTAAAAAATAACCATGATCATGATCATGATGATCACGAAGATGATGATGATGATGATGAGAAATAACTAACTTGATGATAACAGCCTGCAGGAATAAAAACAGCATCATCTAAATGCTGTACGATTGTTATCGGTTCAATGTCGTGGTCCCGTTTCAGTTGCTTCAAGTCATCGATGTTTAAGTACACGGGAGGTGAATTGATCAAATTTTCATCAATTGGCATCTTCTTTGTAGTTAGTTTCTGAAAATTTTCAGAATCTTATTGCAAAGTCGAGACAACCAAATTTAGAGGATTTTAAAAAATAACTTCTTATCAGTAACTTTCACATGCACAGATTATAAGAATTACATAACATTTATTTTTATAAGAAAAAAAGATTAAAAATCTGTCAAATATGTACCTCATTAATTATTTTTTCAATAGTATTACTGAACTTGCGTTCAAAAACATGCCACACAGCACCCGGCTTCGTAGCTGTGTCCGACAGCTTCAAACCACAACCGATCTTCAGCAAGTACTTTTCTGCAGCTAATTTAAAAAAAACAAATTAGATTGCTAATTTTTTCCTGAAAATTGTTTGAAATCCAAAAAATATTACTAAAAATTAACTACACTCATATTCAAAATAAAATGAAAGCTGAATAACCCAGTGGCTAGCCAGGGTTTTTGGCGCCAAGGGCAAAGTCTAAGGAATGTGTCCAAATTTTTCGAAAACCTTATACACTTTTGCCTCCACTTATATTGTGCCCCTCTTTGGCGTCCCCAGCCACAGGTCGGAGCAGCTGCAACCCATTCGCTACGCCACTGGAATAACTATCAAACTTATAAAAGTTAACAGTACTTTAGTGAAGTTGTTGGATTATACAAAAAAGGATCGAGGACCAATGTAAGGAACTACAGGCCTATTTCGCTGACATGTGTTTGTTGCAAGGTAATGGAGACATTTGTGAAAGAACATTTGCTGAATTATTTCACAAATAACAACTTCTTTAAAAAAGAGCAATATGGCTTCTTGAGAGGTAGATCTACTGTGCTTCAGCTTTTGAGATTTCTTGATGATGTTACTCAAAGTTATGACGAGGGAAATTAATGTCATGTAGTTTACACTGATATCGAAAAGGCATTCGACAGAGTTCCACATAACAGGCTGTTATATAAGCTGAAGATATACGGTGTTGATGAGAAAACATTGTCATGGATTCGTAGTTTCCTGGTCAATAGATCTTTCCTAGTAAGAATGAACGATTCTTTTTCAGAATGGTTAAATGTCAAGAGCGGAGTTCCACAAGGCAGTGTGTTGGGACCGATTCTGTTTGTGATTTATGTCAACGATTTGGTTGATGTGATGGAAGGGGCTAGTGGAATGCTGCTGTTTGCCAATGATACAAAGATGTACAAAACAATCCTGAAGGAAGAAGACTGCCACCAGCTGCAGAGTTGTATCAACAGGGCCATGGCATGGTTTAATAAATGGTTGATGAAAGTTAACGTTGAAAAATGCATGGTACTTAAATTTGGTGGTAAAGTGAGGTTTGATCATACTTATACTATGAATGAAAGAAACATAAATAAAGTGGAATCGATTAAGGATCTGGGTGTGACTTTTCAGCATGATTTGAAATTCAAGATACACATATCTGATGTGATAAACAAGGCCTATTCAACACTCGGAGTGATTAGAAGAAACTTTAACCTGTTGGATAAAACGTCATTCACGAGTCTGTATACGTAGCTGGTAAGAAGCAGGCTTGAGTATGCCGTTAGTATCTGGTCGCCTCAGGCAATTAGGTTATTGAAGGAATTGGAAAAAGTACAAAAGAGGGCAACGAAAATACTGAAACAGTGTAAAAATATGAACTACAGACAAAGGATGGAATACTTGAACTTGCCTACCCTAAAGTACAGAAGAGACCGGGGTGACATGATCGAGACCTTTAAAATTATCAAGGATTTTTACGATAAAAATTGTTCTCCAGCCTTAAAGTTGATGGAAACAAAGAAAACAAGAGGAAACTCCTTCAAACTAGTCGTTCTACAGGCACATAAAGACATAAGGAAATACAGTTTTCCCCCAAGAGTGACCAGTTTATGGAACAATTTGAAAGATAAAGTAGTTTGTTCAGAAACAATTAATGATTTTAAAAATAATTTAGATGAGGCGTGGTTGACGAGGAGATATGTGCGGTGATTGTGCAGCAGTCGATTGTGACTGAGAGGCAAGAAGGCAATGTGCCTTACGCCTTATTCAATTAATAATAATAATAATAATTTATAGAGAATGAAAATTAGTCAATGTTAAAATTATATTTGATCATAAATGATATGTGGCTGATCATAAATGATATGCAGCTAATCATAACTAATATGTATCTGATCTTAAACTTTCATCAACAGTTTTATTCTCACTTCAAGCAACTAAATAGATATTTGCAATATTCGTACACAAATGAAACTATCCACTAAAACCTATAAAACATTTGAGGAAGCAAAAAATACATTTAGCTTGCTGTAGAAAAACTAGACAATTGAACAAATTTTAGGCAAATAACTATTTGTTTTAGAAATTTAATTAAAAAAATAATTTCACCTGATAGATGGTTGTTGACATCATCCTTAGGAGTTACAACACAAGCAAGCAGAGTGACCACGTCACATCCCTCAAGTTTCATAGGCACAGATCCCTGAAGAGAATTCAACTGGCCGTATCCGACGTGAAGACGAGGACCCAAATCTGGTTTGGCAAAAAAGTCTGGCAGGCGAGCAGTGAGATTGTACTGGCCAAAATCAGAAGTGTATGGCAAGACAGGAAGAGACTGAATGAGAGTGTAAACATAACAAAATTATGCAAGAATGACGTAACTATTAACTCAAAGGTTATTATACAGATAATTTTAAATTAATAACCTTAATAAGATTTTGATATTGACTTGGTAGAATGTCTCTGAATTCATCTCGTGTTGATCCCCACGTGTATACAGGAGAGAACTTACAATCCGAATTCAAGAGTCCAAATTGATTGTTTTTTAATCTCACTGACACTTTCTCAAAACCTTCCCAAAACTTCTTGCAGGCGGCAGCATCCGTAAAGGAATCGACGTGATGCGGATCCAGCCTAGATAGAGTTCTTTGAAGGAGATCAGGCCTCCACAAATCAATTTCCAAGTTACATTTTGAGGTGACAACAGGCAATCCTCTTGACCAATGTATTTGAAAAGATTCAATCAGATGATTTGAAGAAATCAAGCAGGCATCTGTCATATGAAGTAACTTTCCTTTTTGCAGGATAGCTGCTGACTTTCCAGGGCTTCAAACAAATAATAATAAGATAATCCAACAGTAGAAGTGAAGCAAAAATTAAAATAAAAGTAAAAACTTGTTTGTATGACCTCTTTTATTATATTATTTGTGCTGAATTTCAATAGAATGAAATACCTCAAATATGTTTAGACACCTCGCTGCTAAAGAACAGGATAGGTAGAGCTATTTATATCAAGCACGGAAACTTTTATGCTTTCACTTGTCATCAGAAACTTTGATTTAAATTGACACTTATGTCTGTGTGTTACCACTTCAACAACAAGTAGAGACAGTTGTTGAAGGATGTTAAACCACTGAACCACTGGCTTTACCGCAATACAAACAGCACCTTTGGTGCATGATTTTTAAGTTCTCTTGGTCATTGAGAAGTTCAAAGATTTAAAAAAAAACTAAGTTAAATAAAGGAAGGCTGAACAGATGATGAACGTAACCAGATAGAAAAAATTAAAAAGGAAAACACAAACTCTGAATCTAACAATTTTGAGCCATTCAAAAGTAATGGAACATTTTCCTCTTGTGTCTGTTTGTTATTTCCAAGTGAAAGATGAGGTTGTCCTGGAGTGTCATCTTCATTGGACTTGCCATCCTGCTGCATTTGCTTCTCAGCAACATCTGCCAATACGGCTAGCCTGTCAAATCCTTGACCTAGACACGTCAAAGATTTTTGAATATCTGCAGAATTTGGTGTGGATGTGGTGCAAGACAGAAGATATTTTTCGAGTAGATCACCAGTGTACCACAACACTGAAATAAATCAAGGAATTGTCGTTGAATACATAATCTGATAATAATTTATAAGAAATGTAAGCAAGCAAGCAAGCTAACCATCACTCGGAATGGTCTGTGCAATCATAAGTTTCAATGGATCATGAAGATGATGTTTATTGTGACAAGTGAGCCAATCATCTCCCATCAAGTCTTCTTCTTTGACTGAATTTACATCTCCACCAAGCTTGTTGCCCTTCATTTTCTTGAACTTCACATCAGATTTAAATGAAATATCATTTGTCTTCCTTTCGTTTATCAAACTGTCACCACCATTTTCGTAAATTTTTGTTCTTCCCATTTGGAAAACTTTTTCACTGTGACAGGAAGTACAAACAGCAAAACCACATTTGTTGCAAACACAGTGAATGTTGAAAAGTGCTGCATCACAAACATCACACATTTCCTTCACACCTTGAACTGCACGCTTCCACACAGTTGTTGGATGGTCGGCATCAACTGGTCGAGCAAAAATAAATTTCATATTTTCATGTAAACATGTTTCATATAGCAAATCTTTTTAGAGTGGTTATGTTACATCAAGTTATAATGACATTCAAAAAACATAATCTCACTTACTGGACTTGAGGCACCACTTTTCAGCTATTCTCTCCATGTTGATGAGTTTTAAAAAAGGCTTGTGCAGATGATTAAGAAGATATGAGGCTACCTGTACATCAAGGGGAGGCCCAACAATCGGAAGAGTAGGAAACCACAATTCCATGTCGGGCACTGTGACGTCTGAAAGGTCAGAAAAACCAGACACAGACAAGTGACGTTTTGAAACATACCTCAACCTATGAGAAGATAATTGAAATAAAAATTTAACTTAGAATACAATTAAATAATATATCAGAAGAAAAATAAAAACAATTTTAGCATAGTAGAGAAGGGTTTGAAAATACAAAAACATAGGTGGGATAATAAAATAAAAACCTTCTAAATGCATAGAAACGACAGAAGTCATTAGGAGCCTTCTTGTCCTTCTTGTTCCTAATGGCCTTACATTCTCGGCACTTGATGACTCGTGGGGTGACTTCATGACAAGATCCATCTTGAAGAAAAGGCTCGAGTGTTTCACATCTCTTCTCTCTTGTTGTGTTATTCATTACTTGGGAAGATAATATGGCAGATGGATCATCTGGAAGGAAAAACAATTTCTACAACGTTTTCAGAGAATATACATAATAATAATAATAATAAATAAAAAAGTTGGATTTTTCATAATTAAATAGACCTCAAGGTCATCACTCATTTTTCACTCAAATTTATTCCTTCTCATTCAGAATATCCAGAGGCAGCCGTTATTCAGGCACCTACCCACACCCCTACGGGCGTTGGCAAAATCGGCCGGATTCGAACAGCCGATCTTTAGGTCTATAGACGAATGCCTTACCGCAAACACCACTAATTAAATAAATGTATATTCGATTTAACACTAACCTCGCTTGCTTGCCACTCTCAGCTCCCTTAATCTACTTTTCATTTTTTCAAAACATTCATACTGCTGTCCAATCATATTTGAGACGTCGATTTTTAATTCGGAAGATTGGGGAGGGACTGCTTCATTTTCGAACTCATTCTCTTTAAATTGATTATTTTGAGACCTGTTTTGAGTGCCCTGAAAATGTTAAAAGTTATGAATGATAGAATAAAAGGAGATCAATCTACCCCATCTACAGTTTGAAAAAAGTTATAATTAGAGAGAGATGCACCGTTAGTATCGGTATCAGTATCTCAGTATCTGTCTTTTTTTCAGGTATCGGTATCGGTCTGGTAAAATTTTGAGGGTCATTGGCCGATACCGATACTTTTGACAATTTACTTATTTCTATTAAAAGATACGTGTTTCACCATTTTTTGAAAATTCGGTTTCCCGGACCTCAAATGTGGGTTGGAAAATTGGGTTATTTGGTTTTTAAAGTAGCTGCTACTCAAAAACTGTGAATGCTACAGGAGTAAAAATTAGTATTTAGTATTTGAAAAATAAAAAGATACGTGTTTCACCATTTTTCGAAAATTCGGTTTCCCAGACCTCAAATGTGGGTTGAAAAATTGGGTTATTTGGTTTTTAAAGTAGCTGCTACTCAAAAACTGTGAATGCTACAGGAGTAAAAATTAGTATTTAGTTTTTACTCCAAAAATAATGAAATACGTGTTTTAGCATTTTTTTGAAAATTTGGTTTCCAGGACTTCAAATGTGGGGTGGAAAATAGGGTTATTTGTTTTTTAAAGTAACTGCTACTCAAAAACTGTAAATGCTACAAAAATAAAAATTAGTATTTAGTTTCTACTCTAGTTTCTATTTTTTGAAAATTTGGTTTTCAGGACCTCAAATGTGAAGTGGAAAAAGGGTTATTTGATTTTAAAATAACTGCTACTCAAAAAACTGTAAGTGCTACAGATGTGAAAATTAGTATTTTGAGGTTTTGTGCCGGTTAAAAGTAGATGAGTTCAGTTTATCACCGGACGGACGGGCCAAGCCATTATTTTAGGGTCTTCATACGGCCCTGCTCAAACCTTAAATCAAGGTGGGACGGGCCGAGATTTTTAACCAAGTATATAGACATTTTAGTGATTTTAGGGTGTTCAGACGGGCCGGGCTAAACCTGAAGTCAAGGTGGGACGGGCCGAAGTTTTTCATCAAGTATATAGAACTTCTAGGCCTGTAAAAACGGACCGGGCCCATATTAGAGTGATTCAGAGGCATTGCCGGGCCAGGAATTTCGGCTTTTGAAACGGGCTGGGCCAAGTTGTCGACGGGCCGAGCCGAGACCTAAAAAATTTATCCGTGCAGTACTCTACTATGTATGCACGGTTCAAATTCTCTAATTTCATGCGAGCGAAGCCGCTACGGGCACTGCTAGTATTAACTATAAAGTAATATTTATTTGAGTTCTATTGAAATATTTCAATAAAATATTATCACGATATTGTGATTTTTTTTACATAAACAGTAACAAATAAATAATTAAATATTGAAAAGTATCGGTATCGGCTTCATTCATAATATGAGTATCGGTATCGGCCATATTTATGGTATCGGTGCATCTTTAGTTATAATAACCTGACAGTGGCCGACTATTTTATCAAATATTTTGAAACACTATAAAAACCATAACTAAGAAAATAGCATAATTAAATTAAAAGACCTTTCTGAGATATTCAGAGTGATTTGTTTGGTTTGCACAAACTTTGATTTCATCTCCAGAACAATCCTTCAATTATTTATTTAACTATTCTCTGAATATCACATAATTAATTCATAAATAACTTCTAATAACAACTAAACCTCAATTTTTTATGATTTGTGTATACAACAAACAGCAAATACATAATTTTATAAAAGACTTCATAACTCAACAAACCATGTCTTGCTCCGAAGTCCATGCATCACTTGAATCTTCAACAGCTGAAGTAACAGAACCGTTTAAAGATATTTCTATGCTTTTGGAGCCAGTTTCATTGGAGATGTGTTGAGCATTTTGGTCATCATTTCTACTATCGTCATCATAACGTTTCAACCATGCTTTTTTAAACTTTAGTGGTCGACAAGAAGGTAGCAAAGATGAAGGACAATTTTTGTTGCCCGCATCTGACGTTGAAGATGGTGTACTGCTTGGCCTGGATGCATCATAACAAAACAACTTGATTAAACATTAAATCATCAAATAATCATATAATGGGACAACCCTGCACAACATTTGGAATACTAGCAAGTTTTACTGGCATAATGGCTAGACAAATAAATATTGTCTTTTAGGTGGATAGCTAGTTAGTAGGTGGTTCGAAACCAGTTGACATCATCATTGTCGAAAGCAGGAGAGCATCATAAATATGACTTCAGGTTGGTTTTAGTTGACATAATTATATATCATATTCTAGACAGCATAAACCAAGGTCGGTTGATATATTTCAAACAAATGAATATGAGACTGCAATCTACACATATTCAAATATCAAACAACAACTAAAACCCAAATTATGCATTAGAAAACAATTAAGTAATTAAGCATTAAAACCACAATTTATAATAAGAAACATAATAACACAAGCTAGAACCAAGGACCAATGCGCCTTTACAACTCAACTGATAAAAACCAAGCAATTACTTTGTTGTGTTATTAACTGTTTAATAATAATGTAGTAGTAGTAGAGAATTAATTAGGCGCACTCTAGTGCTATGAAACCTGAGAAGCGCCAACTCGTGCATACAGGATCACACAGTCTCCTGCCACCCGCACTTGTCTCCGAAATCGGGATGTGCCGAACCCTATTACAGTATTTTAGCGCATATAGGCCGCTTTCCTGTAAAGGCTGCACTCGTGTATAAGCCTTGGATTTCGCCTTTTGTGTCAAAAAGTTTTTCTATAAGCTGCATACGAATATAAGCCCCTGTCATCCATTGTATAGACTACTTGTTCAGTTGTATACATTGTAGCTGTATACATTGAACACTTATAATTTTGGTAAATATCGCATTATTTTATATTTATTCTATGGTCTGTTTTTAAGTTGTATTCTATGTAAACTCGAAGAAAATGAACCTAAGTGTCAGCATTATGTGTAAAAAAGTTCCTAAATAGGCCGCGACCGTCTATAAGCCGCATGTTGGTTCTTACGTGTGTAAAAAATTGTATAAACCGCAGCTTCAATGCACTAAAATGTGGTACTCCAGTCGCGAAACTGGTACTCATTTATCGACCAGTGAAGGATGAAAGGCTGAGTTGGCCTGAGCAGTGTGAGTAAATTTCTTACTCAAGAAAACAAAGTGCCCGAACCTGGAATCGAACCCGGGTACTCCGGATTTCCAAGCCGGTGTCTGAGCAACAACATGTCTCATAATAATAAATTATGTGATGTAAAATTATTTCACAAATGTGTTTACATTTCATTGATATATACCATCTATTTGTAAAAAAAAACTAGCAGATACCCAGCGGTGCTGGAGTTTTTAGAGCTTTATCTAGCGTTTTGTTTCTCGCTCCCTTTCCCGCTTGTTCTCCCGGTCGCTTTCCCGCTCTCGCTTGCTCTCCCATTCCCTTTCACTTTCCCTCTCGCTCTTGGTCGCTCTTCCGTTCCCGCTTGCTTTCCCGCTCCCGTTCATTCTACAGCTTCTGTTTCCGCTCGCTCTCCCACTTAATTTGAGACCGATTTCAATTTTGTTCCCAAAAACCTACCCTTATTGACTCTCAAGGCTGTGTGAAAATTTCATTGCGATTGGATTAAGGGTGTAGCAATGCATAAAAAACATACAGACACAGTCATATATATATATATATATATATATATATATATATATATATATATTAATTTAAATTTAATAGTTAACTTTTGAAAAATTAACGATTAATTAATAGTTAATTTCGATTGAAAAACCCAAGTCCGGCGCAACCCTAATATATATATATATATATATATATATATATATATATATTAGGGCTGTTAACGATTAATTGAAATTTAATAGTTAACTTTTGGAAAATTAACGATTAATTAATAGTTAATTTCGATTAAATCCAAAAATTAAATTTATAGTGTCATAGGTAACATTTATTAAACATACTTGTCGAAAATCGAAATAACACTGGAATGTTTCCTTTATATGTCATCTTTTAACCAACTACACAAACAGACAAGTTTGTTAACATTATTTGGACCAAGTGACGAACGTGTCTTATAGATAATATAACCAGCCGAGTTAAACAATTGTTCACAAGGAATTGAGGTAGCTGGTAAGTACAAAATGGTCTTGGCAAAGAATGACAATTTTAGATGTCGGTGTTCATTAAGTTTCCACCATTGCAACGGATTCAGAAATTTTCATCTCCATTTTATAACGCAGTTATTTATCAGAAGAGTTTGTCATTTTCGATTATTGGTTAAAAAAAAATTTAATCGTTAAAATTTTTAACGATTAATTAATCCTTAAATTTAGCAGCCCTAATATATATATATATATATATATAACTCGTGACGGTGTTTGTGTCCACACTCCTCCGAAGCGGCCAAACCGATTTTCATGAAATTTGTTGTGTACATTTGGGAGGTCTGAGGATAGGTACAGGTAAAATTTCATAAAAATTGGTTCAACCGTTTCTGAGGAGTTTATATATAATATATAGGCCAAAATAAGACAGACAGACTCATATATATATATATATATATATATATATATATATATATATATATATATATATATATATATATATATATATATATATATATATATATATATATATATATATATATATATATATATATATATATATATATATATATATATATATATATATATATATATATATATATATATATATATATATATAAATTGGGAGAGCGACCGGGAGCGGAAGAGCGACCTTTTTTAATACAAAAGGTCACTCTTTTTTTTTTTTTAAATGACAGAAAAAACAAACAAACAAATCAGAACAGTGCTTACTCATTCATAACTGTGTACAATTAAATAGAAACAAAAATATGATATTCTTCCAGATAAACATATTCCTTTCAAACATCAGCTGAACTAAAAAAAAATTGAACTTCAACAAAATCATTAAAAACTAAAATGCTGGAAGAATTTGTGACCAATGTTGATTCATTTAATGGAGATTTTCAATTTAGGTTTGCTGATTTATTTCAAGAAGCACAGAATTTGATTTACTTCAATTTACAATTCATGAAATTTACTGAATTAGATAATATTATTGTCAACAAAGTTTTCTCAGCATGTAAATAGAATTGATTGAGTAACCAAATAATAAATTTAAAAGAATTGTAAGCCCAACAAACATTTCCAGAACTTTGAAAATCTCTCCACCATCTTGAATTATGCAAATGGCCCAGAAATGTGTAATGTTGTAAACAGTCATTCCAAAGCTAACATTCAGTATGGAATGCTTATTCATTGCACTATTAACATGAACTGTAGATTCTTATTTAAACAGATGGCCACGGTCAAATAAACAATTGAGCTTATTAATTTTTTTTTACTCTGGGGTGTGCCAATATAAAAGGTTTCGGAACCCCTGGTTAGAATGCAAGACAATAAAGATGAATAAATAAAGAAAACAATCATTCAAAATTAAATGAGAAATAGTAAAAATTATTTTGAAAATTGAACTGATAAATGTTCTTTACTTTTCATAACACTGTATTTATTTACAACTTTTATAGTTATTTTAAAAAGCACCTGATGATCTTTTTACACTAATCGTACAATATACTTTGAAAAATCAAACATACAGAAAGACATTGAATAAAAACATTACATTATAAAACATTACTTTGTAATACACAGAAATATGGCAAATAAATAAATAAATAACCTTGCAACAGTCGGACTGCAAACACTCCTTGTATCGAAATCCATTTCATTTGCAATTTCTCGGCTCGATTCAGGAGAAGAAATTGATTTGAGAGAAGACTGTGACGAGGAACCAGGTAGAGATGCCATAACAATTCCACCACTTGGTGGCATGACCGATTTTTTTCCTTTTTCAAAACCATCCGAAATGATCAACAAACTTGTCGGATAGCAGTTTGCATGAGAAGATATTTCGAGTGCTTCTTTGTGAATGACGTTGTTGGGTCCCGATGTTTTTGTTTCTTCAAATTTTATTAATTCATTTTTAACAGGTTGATTGTAAATATCCAACGTGCTGCCCACCACGGAGGTATTTTCTTGTCTTACAATTTTAATTAAATTTGGAATGGTAGACTCGTCGGGAGTGGCAGTCCGGTAACAAGTTTGTATCCGTGGAAGAGGTGGAAGTGATGATGAATTGTATGGAAATAATCCTAGTTGAGGAGAATTTATTTTCCTGTCACTTCCACAAAACAATAGACTGGTAACATCAGTCACACTTGTAAAGTCTTCCATCAATTTGCTTTTCTTGGTCCCAAAATTTGGAAGCACCTCATCTGATAATCTTTTTTTGCTTTGATTACTCAAGGCGACTTCGTATGTCAGCAATGAGTTAGAAGGTATGGACTTATTCTCTACAGAAACATTTGTGCTATGACTCTGCAACGAGGAAAAAGTTGAAAAAGAACTGGCTGAAGAAAAATGATTGACTAGAGATGGTTCCAGGCCTTTCAAGGTTTGGCAGTCTAAAACGATGATTGGACTTGAAATTAAAGTGTGCTGCTCTGAAACTTTTTCAGGCTTAGAAAGGAGACCTATGGGCATTTTCCTGGGTGTAGAAATCATAGACGTTGAAAGGTTTGGCTTTTTCTGAAGATCTAGCACTGCAGATTGGCATAACGAATCAAGGGCTGGTAAAGAGATCGAACTGGCTGTCCCCAATAACTTATTAGGAAGCAAAATGAAAGGAGCAGAAGAAGATATATCGTGTGAGTTGTGACCAACTGGCAATACAATTTTTGGCTGAGGAAAACAAGTGGGAACACTTTGACAGCTATTATTATTATTATTATTATTATTATTATTATTATTATTATTATTATTACTACCATTATTATTATTATTACTATTATGATGATCTGCGTGTTTGAGCTGCTGAAACTGTGGCGCATGAACTTTCTTTAAATAGTCTTGCAACTGATCATGTTTTAGCTTCATGAACATAACATCATTGGACAAATATACATTGCCACTTAAGTCTAAGGTTGGTTTAAGGGGTTCTACGTTTCCAGACACAGGAGTGACATTACAACCTGACAACTGTTGCACGCAAGCCACCGACTTTGCCACAACAGCTTTTGGAACTGACTGAATGGGTGCATGAGAATTCTGTTGCACAAGTGAGGAAGAACCTCTCAAAAGATTATGCATTTTAAGTTGTGAATTGTTTAGCGAAGATGTCTGAACATTTGGCAACAATGAACTTCTGGACTGATTAGAAGTGCAGGTGATTTGAGAAGGCATTCCACCAATCATGACTCCTGGAAGATATGGCGACTGAGAATTCGATGACAATCTTACCTGCTGCAAGGAAAATAAAAATCTTGCAAATTACAACACATAATAAAATAAATAATAAATAAAAAACTAACATTCAGATATCAAACTTAATATAAAATATATTTTTTTCAAATAACTTCTAGCCAGTCACAAATATTTTTTTAATTAAAAAATCAAATGCTGAAGCTAATCAGAAAACTGTTAAACACGCTCTGATTTTTGCTGCCTATCAATGAGTGTGTCTTATACTGAATAAACCTTACATTAACCAAAAATATGGATAATGGAGAAATACCGTTAATGATTTGTTGAAATGAAGATTGACAGCATCACCAGGTTTTTCGGGCTCATGAATAATCAACTTTTCTCTTCTCTCGGTTTTAGATTGTAAATCTTCCTTTGATCTATAATTTATAATTTGAATATTTATTATATTGAATAAAAATGTCAAAAGCAAGGCCTGACTGAGGGAAAGGCCCAAAAAACCTGGGTCCTAGGCCACCCACCAAAAACATGCCTCCAACCACAGTCATATATCTTTAAAAAAATGGAATCTTTGAAGATACATGATCAAACCTGGAAAACTGCCATGGAAAAAGCTATGACAATGCAACTGCACCGAATTATCATTATAGTTAGTACATGGTGAGAAAAAAAATTCTTATAAACTTGGATTCCTTGCAAAAGCACTTTAAAGACAAATAAATTTATTTTAAACAGGTATCTACAAAAAACAGCTGCTACTACAAGCAAAATTTGCTCTAAATACTGCTATGGTGTCTTTGACAAGCTTAAAAAACTGTCTCGCATCAAAGTGTAACTCCTCGACACTTATGAGAAGCAAAGAGCAGTCTGATTCTGTGGGCTATGAATGAACAAACTGTAACTTCCCACAATGAGCTTCTTAACCCATTAGATTATGGTCATTCGGAAGACATGCAACTTAAAATTACAAAACAGAAAGTTTATTGCCTGCTTATGATCAGTTCATCGCTTCTCTCTGCCAATGCCTGCAAGCATATAAGTTTGATTTTTAGTTTATTAATTCATTATAATGAGCTGAGAAGCTAATGCTAATCTCAATAAGCCATTTCCCCAGATCATTCTTGAAGGCATTCAATGCAGCAGCCTCTTTACTCAATCTGTTTAACCACTTGAACACTTGCTGACTATGCCTCCTGTACAGACTTATCATAGACAAGTGTGTGAAAAACACTTTTATAGCTTTTCAGATATACCTTATATTGATGGTATGAAACTGCAGTGGCGAGCACTCTTTCATAAAACTCAAATTAATTAAAAACCGATAATTGAATATCCTTGTAGCAGAAACTTAAAGTAAATCTTGCTATCGTGAGCAAAGAGTTTGATATATTTCATAAATAGGACTTCAGCAACTTTACCCAACAAAAATAATGTGTTTAAACTACAATGATTATAACTCCATATATTTTCAGATTTTAACCACATTTAGCTGTTAGTTCTACTATATATATACTAGACCTTTTCATAAAAAGTTAAATAAAATTATTTTAGTTCATGTTTTTGTATCACAATGGAAGAGTGGTCCCCATTCAGTATTTCCAAATTTAAAGTATTCTTTTCATATATTAGGTTACTAGTCTGCAGTGTATGAAATTAACTGAGTATGAAAAGAGGTTTGCCCCAAGTCTTAAATCGGCTCTAGTTAAAAGAATATTTTAACCTTTGCTCCACCTGCCCCATGCTGCATGTCTTCAGAAGATTCTTGGCAAATTGAGAATGTTGAGCTGAATTGTCTTCTCTACCAGCCTGGAGTTGCTGCATGATACGAATATTCTCAGCAAGGATGGCAACCTGCTCAGACGAACAGGCCAATAAAGGTGCCGCCCTATTTTTCTGTGCCTCTGACGTTTGAAAAAAAGACTTTGGTGCATTGTTAGAAATGGAGAGAAATGGAAAGTAACCAAACTGCATTGTATTCCCTCCCATTGGATGATTAATCTTGGATGAAGGAAGTGATAGCAATGATACATCTGATGACAGAGAGATAGTGCTGTCAGGACTGAATGCAAGTGATTGATTAATAGGTGCATTGTTTTTTTGATAAGCAGATGTTAAAAAAGCTGGCCTGGAAAGAAATGCTTCATCAGGTTTCATAGTAATCCCAGAAGGTAATGAAACCCTGCAACTTGGTACATTTGCTGAGAATCTATCTGTTAAATTTCCACACTTTGTCGGACAAAAATTGTGGCCATCGGAAGAAACTGACAAGCTCAGATCCACCGGACAATCAGTCGAACTTTCGACCAATATCGCCGATTTAGGAATGCTGTTTTTATTTCCTGAAAGAGCCATGGAGACAAGATCCTTCTGAAATAACTGTGATTTGATATTATTTGAATTTATTTCTTTTGATGATTGCTTTGATTCTTGAACAACCAAATCCTTAAATAAGAAAATAAGATGAGTTGAGAGAAAAATAGTTAAAAATATAATGAGTTGAAAGGTTTATAAATACCAGTTTATTATTTTGCACCAAATTTGATTGAGATTTAATAAATGCTTCCTCCTCTTCTTCTTCCTCAGTTAGAAATATCACTCCTTTCTTCTCTTTGGTTTTTTTATTTTGTTTCTGAATGCTAACACAAGACCTTTTAATACTTACCAAATCATCAATGAAACTGGCGTCTATTAACTGATCGGTTTGCTTAAAATTTTGATATTTTCTTCCATTTTGACTTTTAACATTTTGACATTTTTTTAAATTGTTGCCATCTTTCTGCTTCTCCTTTATAGTGCAACATGAATCAGAAGATGATGAGGAAGAAGAGGAAGAAGATGATGAAGATGATGAAGGAGAAAGTTTCTGCTTCACTCTTGGCTTGAAGAGAGACCTGTTAGGGATTTCACCTTTGAAGCAGGTCACGCGTTCTGTGAGAGGAGAAAATGCATCAGCATTGATTGAACTTGATTTATATTTATAAATTTTATTTGGCTTAGTACTGGCACAAGTCTGTTTCTTTGATGCTTCTTCCTCTGAGCTGTTGTCATTGATTGGAGAGTTTATTTTTGAACAAAATGGTGGAGCTGGTCCAGTTGTATGTTTCTGAATATGTTAATATAAATATAAGTATATAATATATACACACCTGATATTTAAATCATCAAGACATTTAAAGATCAAAAGAAAGAAATTTGTTCCTTACATGTCCAAATAAAAGTGTTAAATATATTATAAATAAACAAGAAGTAATAGAGAATTACACCCAATAAGTCTCATTTTTAAACAAAAAACTACACAAATAAATTAAATAAAAGACAATAATTGATTAGACAATACAAATTTATAACATTAAGGTTTATTGTCATTCTGTTATTATTTATACAGAAATTAAGACAATTAAGACACAGCAGTAAAAAGAAAAGAACATCAACTAATTATTTATTCATCATGCTCCTCATGCTACCTATGCTATACAATACCTTAGAACATTAGCACAGCAATATAACAATGTTGTTAATGACAAGATACGGAAATTTTTAGAACTGAAAATACGTGATTAACCCGCACTCACTTTATCATTTCTATCCTGGGTGGCCTTCCGTTTCCGCTCAACACTTCCAACAACAGTTTGTGTGTTTTGTATATTTTTTCTACGGCTAGGTCTTATTTTGACATGGTCGCCGTTCAATAAAGAGTCCACCACTGGAACAGTAATATAACTACATTGTTAATTAAAAATCATTTTTATTTTTTAAAATAAAGGAAAACATAAACACAAAATGTTAAACTAAGATAGATGCATTTCTTGCAGGATTTTAAAGCAGATCCCACCAAACATCTGCTTGCTAGCATGTTGAGCGGGCGAAGCAGCTGTGAAAGGGCCTTCATGAATATTTATCAGTTCAGCAAGCTACTAAAGCTTTCAATAAAAACCAAAGCACAAAAAAGGGCCCGGCAAGGACAATGCAGCTATTCGAAAAGCAAAAAAGTCGTAGTAGAACACTACAACAATTTAAACGATGTGTTGACTATGATGAATAAGATCAAATAAAATATTGAGTACCTCGTGAATTTTGATTACTTAAATAATAAAAATACACTATATGAAATTCCATCTTCGTATTTATGTAGCTCTAAATTTAGAGTATAAATGATACAACCTACGACAGACAAAATATCAGTCAACTCTCGCCATAGAATCTAGATCCAAGCACGTATTAAAAATATTTAAATTTCAAATGATATTAATATTAAATCATTCCATTTTAACAGTAATAAACTAGGGTAAAACCGTAGAATCCGGGGTATAAACAAATTCTAAAAAATGTTTTGGCGTAAGCTCCGCCTCTTAATTTCTATGCTCCGCCTCTAGGATGGGATGCGCCTGATCGACTTAAAAATATATTTAATTTTTAAAAAATATTATCTATGTTTAATAATTATCAAAAATAATTTAAAATATTGCTTAAATATAAATTGTTTGGGATGTGCTTTGATGCGAGAAGCGAAGCGTATTTACCAGACCGCAAGACCATTAAGCTGATTAGAACAATTAGTAATTGTAGACAATTACCACTTGTCTTCGCGAATTATTCAGGTTCACAAAACAAAGAAAGCATCTATAAAGGACTGAAAATTAAAACTTGATAATTGTTTTTAATCTGGGCGTGTTATTCAAAGGCTCTGAAGCAGATTAAAGCAGTATTAGATGATAAGTATGCTCTCTTAGATGGTTAAAAAAATACATTTGACTTCTTTTTGTGACTGACTACAACTTATCCCATATTATTAAACAGTTGATAACGCAACATATGTCAAATTAGTACATTAAGTAATAATGACGAGATCGCAGTTGTGGGTTTTAGGGTTTGTCTCATAATAAAAGGCTCAGTAGTAAATTAGAAGACTGTGCAAAGCTGTCGTTACACTTTAATGATTGAAATTAAAAAATATACAGTCACTTTATTTTTCATCAACCATCACCATAAATTCATCTTGGCTAATCACATTACCGGCTTTAGTTGCCGGTCAGATAATTTTCAGTCATTTATAGATGCTTTCATTTTCCAAGTGGCAATTTGTTCTAATCAACTTAATGGCCTGGTAACAGACTAGCGAATACGCGTTGCATCTCGCATCAACTGCTAATTTTCCGTCATTTATAGATTCTTCCTTTGTCTTGTGAACATGAAAAATTTGCTAAAACAAGTCGCAATTGTTCTTATCAATGGTCATGATAAAGACCAGATAATGCGCTTCGCATCTCGCATAACAACAATTTACTACATTACTTTCAATTTTAATATTTATATTTTAATATTATTTGTTAAATAAAGTTATTGGTTATTTTGTCTGTTCTAAACATTAACACACTGGCTTTCCATTAAATCATATGAAAAGCCGCAACACTAGCTGTCAATCATTCTATTTAGACCTGTCAATCAAAATAGCGGCCATACTGGTTTTTGTTTGTACCCCGGATTCTACGGTTTTACCATAAACTAGATAGCAGCTGAGGATTGATTCATAAATTTATGAAGTTCCTATGGGAAATGTGCAGTAGAAATAAACTACAGAAGATGAACAGACACGTAACTTATGCACCTAAAAATCAAATTAATTCAGAACTGCACAGATTACATAGAATAAACCACCCCATCTAGCTGATGCTAAATGGCGATCATAATAGTTAGTTAAAGCTAACTCTTCTAAATAACTAAAAACTAACTTACCTGAATCTTTAAAATTAATTTTAAAACACAAGATTTGCTTATTATTGCAAAGTGGTCATGTTAACCAACCTCAAACTTAAAATAGATCAAATCCTCAAAATTCATCAAAAATTATTTACCGGTAGGAATGTCTCAGATCAGATGTAAGTTTAAGCCGTAAACGCATCGATCTTCTTACTCCCTAGTATTTTTTTAACTGTTAAGCATAACTGAGCTTTAGCATTTTTTAAAACGAAAATGGTCCAGAAATACCAGAAGCCACTTCAGCAACTAATCGAGACGATGGAGAAAAAAACGTTAAATCGACAGCCGATGTGACGTCGCGCGATTAATAGCAGCCAGCGTTTGCAGAACGACAAAGAGTCGCTCAACGACTTTAACTTGAAGGCCGCAATAGAAGATCTGCATCAAGCAACTGGCCTCTCATTATCATTCTCGAATGAGAACGAGAGCGAGCACAATAGGGACCGATGCAGACGCAAGAGAATTTCACACGAAGCAGAATAAAAAGAACCTGCAGAACATGAATCATAACATAACAGCCCGTGCATTTTAGACGGTAGAATTACCGGGCTGTGCTTCAAAGAGCAGCTCGTACAATAGACACCGCGTTCTATTGGTTCCCAGGAAGCTGTAGCTGACTGTGCCCATCATAATTACACCAACTCGCGCACGAGTGTACCTGTTGAAGTTCTAAGAATCTGTATAAATCTGAAGCGCATATGAACTACTAATTATTTTACTGGAGGCCTCAGCAAACAATTTCAATACATATCGTGAAGAGCTAACCAGGCACCTGAATATAAACAATACAATGAAATGTTCGATGCGCGTCAATCATATGGAGATAAGCGTACGGAGAGGTTCGTCCTGCCAATGATTCTACATATCAAAATAAATCTCAAAGGATATTAAACCGACTCAGGTCACAAATTACAACAAAGTATAAAATTATATTTGTGGCAATCTTTCTACACACTTTGAAAAATAAAATGTAAAAACAGCATACTGTTCAACAGTTGGCGGGATATAGATATCCGGTCATTAATGGAGTTCGACTTCATTAAAATAAGTTCTCAACGAAACAAGTAAATATATCTTTTATTATAAGTATTATTATAAAAGTATTTTAGTGCACTTAAAAAATAATTTATCAAAACATGCATCATGCATCGGTATACCAACAAAAAATCGGTCAAAATTTGTAAACAAAATAAAACGAAAAACTTTTTGAAAATGTACCTATTATATTTATTTCATGACTCCGATTTAGGAAGTAAACAATACTTCTAATCTAATATGATGATTTTTATTTGGTATATTTGT
Organism: Erpobdella octoculata; assembly: GCA_963978895.1. Lineage (NCBI taxonomy): Eukaryota > Metazoa > Annelida > Clitellata > Hirudinida > Erpobdellidae > Erpobdella > Erpobdella octoculata. The sequence goes on along the minus strand of OZ022243.1, from coordinate 18,258,378 downwards.
TTAGTCGAAAAAAAACTTGATCAGAAAGTTTTACAATATAATGACCTTAACAATGCAAAATATATATAGCACTATATATATTTACCCGGGGTTTTTAGAGGGTTTTCTATCGTTTTTATCTAGCTCCCGTTTTCTTCACCACCAGCTTTCCCGCTCCCGATCGCTCGCTCTCATGCTCCTTTTCGCTTTCCCGCTTCCTCTCTCTTTCCCGGTCCCGCTCCCACTCGCCTTCACAATCCCGCTCGCTCATCCGCTCCTTCTCCCACTCGCCTTCACAATCCCGCTCGCTCGTCCGCTCCTTCTCCCGGTTGTTTTCCCGCTCTTTTTTCTTCTACTCTTTCCTAACTCATTTTTGCCCATAAAACGTAAAATAGATTTGCTAAAAGCTGCTTGAAACCTTCAAACTTTGTTATGTAAACTATATTTGAATTTTGTTACGCAAAAACCTTTGATGTTCGTACATAGGCACAGTATAATTGGTCGTACTTTATTTAAAAAACAGGTTTTTTTTAAATAATCGATAGCCGGAAAGGAAGTGTAGGGTTAGTCTTAGAATGTAGCGTCATTTGGAGGGGCAGAGAAGCGGTTTCCCCCATTTTTTCTTTTTTTTAAAATAGCTACGAAACTTGGACAAAATTTGACAAAAGTATCTACGACTACCTCCCAAAAATTTGGAAAAATTACATAAGACTACCTCCCCAAATATGGAAAAAAGTATCAACTAATTCACCTAATTCAGGAAAAGTACCAACAAGTACCTCCCTCCTGATCATCAGCTATTTCTGAATAAAATATTGCATACAATTTTGGAAAAAACTTGGAAAAGTACCTAAGATTAATCCCTGGTCATCAGCTATTTTGGAGAAAAGGTTAAGCATTCGAATTTAAAGAATTTTGTAATGTGTGGGTTTCTAAAACATTTTGCTCCCATGCTTTTTGCTGAAATGATGCTTATGGTTGTATATAATTTAAAACATTTTAAGAAATTTTTCTAAAAACTTTTCGACTCTTTTTTAAAAGCTGACTTTCAAGAAGTTTAGATTTTTTTTAAATTTCATACTTATTTTTTGAAAATTTTTAGTCTTATGCCTGAATTTCCAGCCAATTTTACCCAAATTTTGAGGTTTTTATGTCCGAATCTGAGGGGCTACCATTTCCTGCATCCGGCCCGTAAGTCTATGATCTTCATTAAATATGAAGTCACCTGAATTTTTGGAGCCCCTTATAGCCTGTCCCCCGATAGGGGGTTTGGGGTGTGGTAACATAACTACGGCACTGATTGGAATTTGTAACAGTTATATTTTAACTTTGACATGTGCGTGAAGGAATCTGTATAGTTTTCCTGAATGTGAATGTTTTGACGCGAATATTCCTGTTTGAACTTTTTCGGTAATTACGTAATTACGTATTGTTTGGTTTTTTTCTACAAACTTCAAGTTTTAGAAACTATGGATCGAGAATATGAATGCAGTCAGTTGTTTTGAACGGATTAGAAATTTTCAATATCTGAACCGCCCATCCCTACTGTACGCACACAAACGATTGTCATGTCGTATAGCATACAGATGTATAATGGTTGTATACATCACTGTTTATATTCGAAAGCTATGAAGGAGGCACATTCGCTAACGCATATTAACATAAAATAGTGATTTAAACTGCTGTTCATTATGCACAGTTGTTCATTATGTGCAGCTTCTAAGCTTTTTCGTCAATAGATAAAAATAATCAAAATATGCGCTTTTTACCTCTTTCACCTTTGCATTTGTTTTTTTCCAAGGTATCGTATCCCGAATGTTTACAAATACTGCAAACCAAGACAGTTGTATTGTATTGTAAAACAGCAAATCCCAATATTCAATTATCAGCAGATTTTGTAAGCTAATTTTAATCAATAATTCCCTTGACTTCCTAATTCATAACGAGTCATCATTGACCACCCAATTATTTTTAATTTCTATTTGGCATGTCAACATCTTTGAAGCAAATTTGTGGTTAGCGCAACCTAAAACCGTCTTACGTAACAAACATCAATAATTACTAACTAAAGAACAAAGTACTAAATAAATGATAGAAACCTGACAAACGTATACATTTCTTACACCACAGCACATCAGCTGAAAGCAGACACCCCCCCCCCCCTTGTCTACGAATTCAGCTCGCGTCGTGACATCACAAGCAGCCTTCGTTACATAAACGTCAGCTGATCGACCAGGTTCGTGACGACTACCGTATCCAGCTTGCGAAGCAGGAACCTGGCGAAGGTGCGTCTGTGCAACTAATAAATATTCATAGCAGCTCCTGCTTTGCTTCGTTCTGAATAAAATTATTCCAATATGACCTCCGACGCTAGCGTATTTTAAATGTAAATATGAAATATAATGAAGTATGCTACAATAGCCACACATCCATGTGAGAAAACTATTTCAATAAATAGCATTAACAACTTTAGTATAAAAAATAAACTGAAAACTCAACAAATAAAATAATTTCTGTTTCACAATGTAACAATTGGTAATGCAATTTAATAGCTTGTTAAGGATTTTTAAATGCCCAGTAATTTTGGTACCACATAAGATCAAATTTTCGTACCGTACTGTCGATTGACTGACGACTCGAATGATTGTACTAGAAAAATGTATTGTTGCGCTGGTAATGTTCTCCGAATTTTCAGAGTGTCAACTACAACTTAAAATAACTTCGAAACCAAACGCCTCCCACCATATATATAGAATAGGTATATCGAAGATGAGCAGGTTTTGAGTGAGATGCCAAGATGGCCTCCGAAAAACGATTTAGAGTCTTTTTGGTTACAATGGTTACATGAATATTCATTATTTGTATTACGAGGGAGAAGTTGGCTGCGCAGCTGGATCCCCGAACTATAGTGCAAAAAAAAGTTCGTGCATTGGGGTTGTGCTATAGATCGTTGGAAAGGTATTTAAAAAAGAAATATAATGGTGTAAAAATAAATTTAATATTGCAAAAAATAAAAAAGTTATAGGCGAAAAACCGTCGCCGTCCCTATGTAAATGTATGGAGACGATTGTTCATACCCTGATCTATATTTTGCTTCATAACTTTTTTATTTGTTGGACTATTTTCCAAAAATTAGTTTCTATGTTTAGCTAATATATTTGTCTTTCTAATGCATTAAGTTAAAACCCCAATGCAGTCGAAAATTTTAATCTACATGGCTCGAAACGTAAGTGAAAAATCGTCCCTATGTAAATTTATGGAGACGATTTTTCACTTGCGTTTCGAGCCATGTAGATTAAAATTTCGACTGCATTGGGGTTCTAACTTAATGCATTAGAAAGACAAATATATTAGCTAAACATAGAAACTAATTTTTGGAAAATAGTCCAACAAATAAAAAAGTTATGAAGCAAAATATAGATCAGGGTATGAACAATCGTCTCCATACATTTACATAGGGACGGCGACGGTTTTTCGCCTATAACTTTTTTATTTTTTGCAATATTAAATTTACTTTTACACCATTATATTTATTTTTTAAATACCTTTCCAACGATCTATAGCACAACCCCAATGCACGAACTTTTTTTTGCACTATAGTTCGGGGATCCAGCTGCGCAGCCAACTTCTGCCTCATATTTGTATTAATCTATTTTTGGTACGACAGCTGAGACTAAAATCCGGTTTGTAAGAAACAGAAACGTCGATTTCTTATAGCTAAAAGTAATTTATATGAGCTTTATTTTAATTTAACGCGATATCCGACATAAAAAATATACAATTCTAATTTACCGATAACACAGGCGACGTTAAATAGACATAAATAGACCATCGAACTCGAGACTAAGCAAATAAAATTCAATGTCAACTGAAGTTTTATAAAAAAAAATGGTTAATTTTTAAAAAGTTAAAAATTTATTTTGTACATAAAAAATTTTTTTTATATTAAAAAATATTTGATTAAGTTACTATACGGTTGTAACTCTCAGTTCTTCGTTTTGGATCTCCTACTAGGCTGCCTAGCTAAAAGCCTTCCTAAACGACAGGCGGGCCGATATATCTATTCTATATATATATATATATATATATATATATATATATATATATATATATATATATATATATATATATATATATATATATATATATATATATATATATATATATATATATATATATATATATATATATGCCTCCCACATGGTATCTTAACTAGCTGTAACAATAAGACACAAACCTTGGCTTATGAAACGTCTTGACCAGCGCCATAGAACTACTGAGTTAACGAAATCGTGTGAAAATCCAACAAAGACTAAGTTTAAACGATATTGGGTTTAAAAAGTTGGGCACATATAAATGACTGTCTGTCTATATGTATGCATGTTCTTTATGCATTGCTACACCACTCATCCGATCGTCATGAAACTTATACACAACCTTGAGAGTCAATGGGAGATAATTACAATGAAAAAAAATTGAAATCGGTCCCAAAATTAGCGGGAGGGGGAGAGCGATCGGAAACGGGAATTGGAAAATGAGCGGAAACGGGAACGGAAAAGCAACTGAGAGCGAACAGGAACGGGAAAGCGACCGGGAACGGGAAAGCGTCCGGGATCGGGAAAGCGACCCGGGAGCGGGAATGCGACCAGAATCGGGAAAGCGACCGGGATAGGAAAAGCGACCGGGAGAGGGAAAGCGACCGGGAGCGGGAAGGAAACGGGAGCGAGAGAAAAACGATAGAAAAACCTCTAAAACCCCGAGTAACGCCGGGTACCCCGCTAGTATATATAAATAATGATGAGGCATGATTTGCTATTGTCTACACCCAATATTTTCAGCTAGACCCACCATCAACTCAAGTTTTCCAAAAAAAATCTTAAACTTTTACGGCGACCTTCCAACTCGTCAGTTTATTAGTGTTTATTAACACACAGCACCTTCTTTGGGTATTAAGAGTCTCTTTAAAAGTTTACCGACTAGCAGCACAAAATTATGGATTAAAAGAGTAGTTTAAGCCCACTTTATTTCAATTAATTAAAAAAAACACATCCTAGTCATCTAAAACAGAGAAACCCTGAATAAGCTAAAAAGTTTACCTAATTATGCTTAAAATTACGCTATTGCTTAATTAACGTTCTACATAATTCCAGATTTCTAGCATAATTTGCAGACAGTAAGCTTATGGGTGAGTTTGTGCAGCTCAACCTTTTGTGACTGAACAACTGAAGAGCAGATTTGATTAAATAGACAAGACGTTGAAAAATCAAGATTTGAGCAAGCCAGATAGTTTGATAGTAAACCAAAATAGTTTTTTTCTAGAAGATTGTAAGTACTCTTTTTAACGAATTGCAATTACTGGCAATTAGCAATTCTGAAGAATAAAATAAGAACAAAATGATTGGACTCTCTATTGATTACTGTCTCTAACTGCAACAACACTGGATAACGTAACCGCATAATAATTTTATTAATTTTACTTTTATTCCGTACCTTGCACTTCTCTATTTACTCTAATAATTTCCTCTGTTCTTTCTCTTACGCAAGCATTGTTTTTGAATCTATGTTTAGTAATCATCTACATACTATTTAAAAAAGCATATTTGGTGACATTCATTCATATGCGAGAAAGAGAAGAGAATAGAGAAGAGTTACTATAAAAAAGCCATTCAGGAAACGGTGGCAGAAATATCTTCATAAACTACCACTTACTACTAGTATGGAATAAACTCAAATTAAAAAAACTTCCCCTTATTAATTCGGGTTAAATAAGCTTTGCAGCGTCTCTTGTAAGTACACTCTCATTCATTATTAACTTAATAATATTAAGACTTATATAATTATCTTTGTTTAATTAATCGTGACACCCAGACACTCGCAACCACGTCTATTCTCATCTATTCTCAATTTAGCGGGGATAGCGAGAAGGAGCATGAAAGCGAGCGGGAGAGCAAGTGGGGAAAGAAACGGGGGCGAAAGGGCGAGAGTACGAGAGAATAACCCCTAAAATCTCCGGGGAACCCGGGTAACCCGCTAGTTTCAAATATAGATTTATAAATATATATGTATATAGTTAAATAAAAGCAGAAAGTTTTCTCACCTCCTTCTCCTATGAGATACATCTGAACAAGACTTGGACTCACGTGGTGTTCTTCAAGGACTGTATCATCTAAGATGACCAACATCTGAAAAGATTAAAACAAATAAAAAAAAGTAATATAACGTAAACATAGGTTTTTGTTCATTTGTCTTAATGTCCAAAAAAAGAGTTCATTAAACCTATAATTATACTTTCTACAGAACAACATAAACTGAGCTGCCATTTTATAAAAACTGTCTTCTATGGATCTTGATAGCTGATAGCAGAATTTAATCGAATGATTTTTTCTAATTATGAAAGATATTTATGCATTTAAGTTTATGAGGAAAAATTAAAAAGCGGTTAGCTGACCTGAGAATCTTCATCAACCATTCTGATGACAGCTGTAAACCACTGAGTTGTTCCTTCTGTTCTGTACACTTGAACTCTGAAACCTACCAAGATGAGAGGCATATTGAGTAGAATGTTTTGTCCATTTTGAACATCCACCCATTTTTTTACTTCATCTAACAGAGAATCATCTTGACATAAAGGAAGTTCCAATTTCAAGTCAGCTTCCTAAAATTAATGTAGAAAAAGTAGAAAAATTTGAAATGTTATAAAAAAAGTAAGTTTAAAGTAGAAAAATTTGAAATGTTATAAAACAAGTAAATTCAAAGTGAACAATCTGTTTGAACTTAAGATTGGATGGAAATGATTTTGTGCTGTTCTACTTAATCATTGAATCAACAACAACAACAACAACAACAACAATGTTATTTACTTTCTGAAAATACTCAGGAACATTTTTATGAATAAATCATACTGGAAACAAACTTATTTTAAATAAGTTTTTACATCCATTAAGTGATCGTAATAAACAGTATTTTAAACATATTAATGAAGAATTAATAGTATAGTTCATGACTTGAATTTTTATTATGTCAAGTAATTACTATTTATATATGTTCTTCAATTTATATCTGCTTTGAAAGTTACTATAAGTTCTTCTTCATTTATAGACAATTTCAAAGTTCTTGTCAGTTCAATCCTTGTGAACTGATATGGCAGATTTAAATTTATTCAAAGATCTGTCACTTTCACCATCAGTTTAACTTTGTTTTGATTGAAAAATAAATTATAATCTGAACTTTCTGACTATAAAAGCCTCGAAATTCATTTTCCTTGACAAGCATCAGATATAAAGAATTAAAGATATAAGGATCAGGCAGGTACATCTATAAAGAACAGTTAAAATAATTTATCTCATTAAAATCTCTTCATGTTAAACAAAATCCCAGGAACAATGCATGTTTCTTTCTTAAATTTAACACACATGCTGTTAACAGAAAGTGCAAATTGTTGAAATTGTTTTAATAGTAAACAAAATACAACAAGCAATTAAATAGAATGAATTATATAAAAAACAACACTTGGGTATTTCAACCAAAAGATGGAATTTCAACAAGGTCATTTAATCATTTTTAAAAATTAAAATAGTTAATAAATAAAAAACTATAGAGATCATCAGCCTTTCAGAAACAGGTACTCTTGTAACATACAATTCTAACAATAAAGTCAATTTTAAATAAAACATCTGTAGAACATAATCATTACACAAAATATTGTTTCCATAACTAATTTTTAGAATCTTCATCCAAGGAAACAAAATAAATTTCTGAGCCAAGTAAGGATTTCTGAGTTGCTTATATCCATCATTCATGGAATTAAAACATGACTATGCACAAAATTATATACAGCAGTAGCAGCATACTAAATGTGATGTATTTGTGATATTTTTTAAAAAAGCAATACAATATATTTTATTTCATCACATGAAAAATAAAATGTAACATGTAAAATAAATAAAAAACAAAGTTATTTATTTGAACCAGATATAAAAAGTGTTAAAAATCAAGTCTGACCTTGAAAGGAAGAAGAGAGGTGGGGTCAATATCAAATAACAATTTTCTATTTTGCAGGATTTCAACAACAAAAACTTTTCCTATATGTGGTTCACTGTAGAATTTCCTGAAAGCCTGAAGAATATCAACAATAATTTATTAGTTATTCTAGATCTATAAATAGTTCAATAATATAAAATTGAAATAATATTGGCTTACTATGAGATCCTTATTATAAAAATGTAATACTATAGATCACAAATAGGAAAATAGAATGATACATGAACATAATTTCCATAATGTATTTAAGCATAAGGCATGTTAGAAATTTGTTCAACTCCTTAGCTTGCTTTGAAATCCTAAAACTTGTGTTGAGATGGTGAAAAAGTAACATAAATTTAGAAAGTCCCATCCTTAAAAAAGTACATTAAAAATACTCATTTTTAGAACACACTGTTTCTTTTCTAAAAGGGTAATAATTGTATATGTTGATATTTAACCAAAACTAATTTCTTATGGATTATATCCTTAGTATTTCAATAACTAAAATGATTATTTGATCAAGAAAAACATTTTGAGTAAACTGAAATTTAAAAAAAAATCTAAATAGTATTTGTAGCAGTAAATCTCTATGAACCATCCTGACAGAGAAGTACATCTTCAAAAAACAATAAAAAGAAACAAAACAGCTAGTAGAGAAATCAAGATGAGATAAAAATAATATCAGAAGATTTTATATTTTATACATTAAATTCAAGTCATTTTATTTAATTGAAGAGAGCTCAACGGATAAACATCAGAAAAAACCCGGTACATTAATTTCTATTCCAAAATAATTTCTACATAACATACTATTAAAACAAAGTTTCCAATAAAATTTAATATGACAACACTATAACAATTATAACATTGCAATAAGACTTGTTTAAATCTTATGTAAACACACAGGTCATGTGGGGAGGTCAATTGTGTTTATTCTTCACATAAGTTTTGTTCATAAAAGTTGTGCTGAAGGAATAGATATTCTACATCCCTACACAAAACACATTATTTTGTAAAATATTTCACTTTGTTTCCAAGTTAAAATAACTTGGTCATATGATAATGTTGATATATCTTAATCAATACAAATAATCAATAGTGTAATCATCATCATCATCATCATCATCATCATCATCATCATCATCATCATCATCATCATCATCATCATCACAATCATCATCATTTTTAAGCAACAAAAAATATAAAAGTAAAATCAAAGTAATAAAAAGATTGAATTACATTTATAAACTAAACACAAATTAGTACATTTTAATATAATAAACTAATTTGAAAAGTTTTTTATAGATTTCATTTGTATTATTAACATTATTGTTATCTGCAGCACAAATTGCCTTCTTTTCATACACAGGATAATTATTCAGAAAAGTTTGTAGTATTAATATAAATAATTTAAATAAAAAATTAAATAATCGAAAAACAAAAAAACTTACAATTGCAGGTAAATATGAAGGTGTGTCTGTAGTATTTCCTTCTACTGTTGTACAATTTGATTTCTTGTCTGTACACTTTTCATTTATCCAAACAAGGGAATCTTCCACCATGAAGAGGCAGACTTGTTCTATTGTTGTTAGCCATTCTCTCTTCTCCCATGGTTCATCATCATATTCTACCAAGATCTGCCCAGATGATAGCATTTTCTTGTTTTGAAATAAGCTATTATAGCTCAAATGTGAGCATGAATATTTCATGCTTTATTATATTATATCACACAAAATAAAGCTGGTCAGTCTATGATATATATATATATATATATATATATATATATATATATATATATATATATATATATATATATATATATATATATATATATTTAAAAAAACTTGATAACAAACCATTGTTACTCTATTATATGTAGTTATTTTATTTACAAAAATCTAAAAAAACATTTAACAACCATACAGCTCAAATCACCTTAAAGCAAATATCTGTGATATCAGCAGTTATTCATATAAAAATTTACGTATTCAAGCTAACACAAAAAATATAATCAGTTTTTAAATACAGGTGAATAACAAGTGCAACCTGAAAACATAGGTAAAAAACTACAACACCTGGAACTGAGCTGCATGCAGCTTTAATGCATAATAATCAGCTGTTCAACAGCAATCAATGTGAGGCATAAACAAGTGTTTTTTATGCCTGGATTTTTTGTTCCATTGGCAGTAAACAAAATGGTGCTACAAAAACACATTTAAAAACAATAATGTGGCTAATTATGCTACAATGAGTTATGAATATAAGCAATAAATTTAATTTTAAATTATTATTGAAGATTTTCAATTTTTACAACCCTTTAATTATTAAATATATATTTCATAACTGCCTATTATCATGTTCTGGTCGTTCCCAGTAAAAAATCTAGACTAAATTCTTATCCAGAAGTAGAAGTATCAGAATTAATTTTGACTAAAAAAAGAATAAAGAAAAGAAAAACATCAAAGTGTCAGTGAAAGTAATAAATAATATAAGGAGTACTAGAATATATATGAATAATATAAGTATATATATATAAGTATATATATATATATATATATATATATATATATATATATATATATATATATATATATATATATATATATATATATATATATATATATATATATATATATATATATATATATATATATATATATATATATTGTGTTATATCTATGGTACTGATTCCACTTTTCCCATCTATTGATATCCTGACAAGTATTTTTATTAACATGGAATATATGAGAAGGTATAAGTAGCATTAACCAAGCTTTATTTATTATCATCCAATAAACTAGAAAACAATTCTTCTAGACCTGTAATACGATTTGACGATTTTATAACATTGGTGTCAGAAGTGGGATTAGAAGAATGGTTTTGAAAGCATTGGATAAGCTTTTGATACTCGAGTTGAGGCGGGAACTTAAAAAACGAGAGCTCAGTGATAAAAGAAGAAAGTCTGATCTCGTGGACCGCCTCCAGACGTCATTGGAGGACAATGGGTTTGATCCAGAAGAGTATGAGTTCGAAACAGAAAATGAATTGATGAAGGCTCTGAATAAAATGGCGGAGGAAAACAGAGCAGCACAGGAGCAAAACAGAGCAGCACAGGAGCAAAACAGAGCAGCACAGGAGCAAAACAGAGCAGCACAGGAGCAAAACAGAGCAGCACAGGAGGAAAACAGAGCAGCACAGCAGGAAATGAAGAAATTTCTTGAACTCCTCAATGGTGACACAAACAATTGCGGAAACAAAAAAGACAGTCATGATGATGAACCATGCAAAGTTGGTGATGACGATCCTGGCAAAGATGTTGACAATGAGGATGAAAGTGATGATGATGATAATAATAATGGCAATAACAGCGATGGCTTTTACCCATACAGCGATGGTTCAGACAGCTGATCACTTTAGATTTCTGACTATGTTGATGATGATGATGCTGATGATGATGATGATGATGATGTTGATGATGTTGATGATGATGATGACGAAGATGATGAGGCTTGTGATGATAGATGAAAATGGTGTAGTGATTGTGTGGCGGTGATGACATATAAATAACCAAGTCAGAGTTGGATGTTGTGCTGAAAACCAGTCAAAAAAAACCTAACTTTATTGACATGGTTATAGTCATTTAATCAACATACAAATAATAAAATAATAAATTAGACATATATCTGAATAACAAAAACTTATCAGTAATAACATTTCAATATTTAAAGGTGAAACAATTAATCTATTAAAATAATATACTACAATAGCTGGTGAATTTCTTAAATTATTAGATTTAAATTTTACCTCTGAAGTTAAATAATTATAAAATTAGCACAATTACATTATAATATTTGTTTAAATGAAACAAATTTGTAAGTTTTATCTTCCCATGTTAATGATTCTTCTTTAATTTTAAGAATTTTATTTGATAATTCATTTAATGATGTTCCAATATCTCATTGCTAAATGCCTCATTCTTATTTTTTTTCTACCCAAAGAAATTTTGAAGGGTAACTTTTCTGTATACCAAAATAATGTTGTTAAGCAAAACATTTACAAAGAAAACAGTGGAACAAACTAAATATTTGTTAATGGTCAATCCATTTAGTTGAATTAAACTCTTCATGAAGATAAATACAAAAATCCTTATGAGAAACAGCCAATGCAGCTGACTATATTCTGTAGTGGATTGAAAAAGATAAACCTGACATAAAAATAAAAACATTTTAATTGTAAGTGAAGTTTCAAACTGTAACAGTCCCAGATGCATTTTAATGCTAAATTAAATTTTAACAGAACATCCCCCATTTTCAGTATGAAACGTGAAATATCTAATCATGAGAAACAACAGCTGACAGGCAGCCAGAGGAACTACCACAGTCAGTGTAAACAGCAGCTTGCTCTTCACATAAACTAATTCACACACAACACACACACACACACTGATGCTTCTGCACTTCTGTAACTACAAAGATGCATACATGCTTGCATAATTAATTGAATTCCTTCAGCATAGCATTGCTTGAATAGATACCAATTCAACTATACTTTAAAATATAAAAATTCATGAATATAAATAATTAAAATCTTTCAAATGAAAATAGTAAGCATATTGGAGTGACCTTGAAACAAAACTTGAAAAGTCAAGCACTTGCAGAACATAATAAACATCTTTAGAGATGTGTTTATCCATGAGTGAAATTCATAAACTTCTCACATCAACTTGATAGTTTTTACAAGGTCTTTTCAATACAATTAACATAAACAAAATTAAAAATTAAAAACTATAAGCTATTAAATAAATCTTCACCTTGAAGAAACTATTATTTGATATTATTTTCTTAATTCAAAAAAATTAATGAACAAGAGTTTGCCTTACACGACCTGCAAATAAATTTTTTACTTTTATCAGAATGCACACTGATATCAATACTAATATCAGTGAATGTCAAAAAAACTAACAGCGGTTAGTGATTGCCTCTTAGTCAGACTATCTCATTTTGACTAGGCACATACACAAATACATAAACACAAATTACTTGAAAAAAAGATAAAATCAAAGACTGAGTTTATAACTAGAAATTTAACGAATCAAACGTTGGTTTGGTAACCATTTTGCATAACTGATAACGATAAGCTCTAGTGTAGAGTTATAATATAATTTAAATATATAAATTGAAATATAACTGTTATATTTAAATTTTCTCAACGAAAAAAATCACGGTATTTAAAATCTAATCTAAACTAAACTCTGTTTATCAACTAACTAACCTGATGCGATTCCTCGTTTATATCTTTCGAACTGATAGCTCTAATAATTCCTCGTTTCCAGGGAAAGTTTTCATCAGTAGCCTTTCCAATTTCGAAATTTGTTGTTTCACCGTAGTTTCTTAAAAATTCATTTGACGATTTGTCGACGTAGATAAATCTTTTCCCTACTACTTCATCTTTTACTTTCAACGCCATTTACTGAACAATTCAAAGCTATAACTTAACTTGAACTGCAATGTAATCCGTTTCGTTGTAATTTACATGGCGATGATTGCCTGATTAATTCAACTGAACTAAACTAAATACAGCTACGTCAAATATATTTTAATATAAATACAAATAAACAAATTTTGAAATATATAGAACCGATTTTAGATTTTAATTCATATCAGCTGAGATACGCTCATACCAGCTGCAAAGGCCACAAAACGTTAAATGCCTCAACTAGGCTGCGTTTTATTCGTCCATACACGTTAACTACTGTAAACAATCTTCAGTACTTTTACAACTAAGAAATTATGCTACCATCGATTTAGCTCGTAAATAAATTAAGCCCAGCTATTGTGAATATTAATTAACACGGCTACTGGCCTACATTATTCAGACTGCAGTCAACTTACTATGCTTGGGAGTTTCAAGCGTGCTGTATTGTTTGTTTATTTACTCACGGTTTTGTGCTTTTGTTGATACTGCTGTATAACCATAATTTAACTGACTCGTTTTCTCCACGCTCGATAGCGATTGGAGGTTTCTAGAGATTCATGTAAGACAGAGGTGGCTTAAGCTGGTTCAAGTTCTTTCTTTAAAAATATAAATAAGTTGATTATGTTCATTGCTGTTGTACAGATGGCCTGTCTCCAAGGAATTGTGTTACAAGGATGAGCGAAAACAAAAGGGCGAACAATAAAGGGCGAAACTAACAAGGGCGAATGCTAAAAAGAGCGCACAATAATTAGAGCGAAAATGAAAAGGGCGAAACTAAAAAGAGCGCACAATAAAAAAGGCGAACATCAAAAAGACGAAAACATGGAATGTTATAATTAAAAATTTAACCCAGACTATGACACAGACAAACTTTCTTTCTTTCTTCTGCTATCTCGCTTTCTTTCTCTCTCTCTTTCCTTTCTTCCATTTGTGTTTTTTTTCTTCCTCTCCCTTCATGATGATGATGATATTGTGGCTGGGTGTTCTAAATTTTTAGTAGATATTATAACAGTTAATCGTCTCCTTACCCCCTCTTTCTCTCTTTCCATCTCGTTCTCTCCTATCTTTTTTCATCTCTCTTTCTTTCTCATAGCTCCATATAAAGATTCACTGATGCAAATGTTGCAAACACATTAATAAAACATTAATGTCAGATTCCATGGTCACGGTCGAGAAACTTCCTACCTAATTACAGTTCAAACTTGAATTTCTAGATATCTATTTTTGGAACCAAGTTGGTTATAGAAAAATTTGCTCACGTAAAAAACTATTTAATTTTACAGCTTCTGTACAAAGAGTGATGAGCAAATTATACCCAGCAGTGCAGAGCTATAAACAAAGAAAAATAATATTATTAACTAAATTGTCAAATTAAACTTTAGTTAAAATATTTTTAGACATTTTAACTGGGAAGAATTTGATTGCGGACATTTTATATGACGCTAAAAAGTTGAAAAATATACGCAATTAAAATATAACTTTTATCATGTTCTGTTTGATCATGGAACCAAGAGAAAGATAGAGAAAACTTTATTTGTTTGTGTGTGTGCGTGAATGAGAAAGAAAGAAAGAGAGAGAGAGAGAGAGAGAGAGAGTAAAAGAGGAAAAAAAAGAAATAAAAAAGAGAGAGTGAAAGAGTAAGAATGTGAAATAGCAAAAAATAGGCCTAATTTGTGCGTGCGTGTGTGTGTGTGTGTGTGTGTGTAATAGAAAGAGAGAAAGAGTTCGGAGTTTTTAGAGGTTTTTCTATCATTTTTTCATGCTTTTTCTCTCCCTCTGTTTCTTTTCGTTTCCAGCTTGTTCTCCCGTTTTAGCTCACACACCCGCCTCTACTCGCTCACCCGTTTCCACCCATTTTCTCACTCGCTTGCCCTATTTTGATCCCTGTTCCGCTTCTCTTTTCTTCCTCTTCTCCTATTTTTTGTCCATAAAACGTAAAATATATTTGTTAAAAGTTGCTTGAAACATACTTCAAAATTTGTTACGTAAACTAAATTTAAATTTTGTTACGCAATAACTTTTGGCTTAGGAGATTTTTTGGCATAAAAAATAAAGATAAAAAATCAAATTAAAAATTACCCTGTTTTTCCTCTTTGAAGTCCTTCTCCTTGCTAAATTTTGTTAAAATTGGTCAAACGGTTTGGATTTGTATAGAAAACAAACAACCAAGCAGACAAACAGTCATTTTTATTTATAGATAACATTTCATTTAGTTAATAAAAACTTATTTTCGCCTTTTTGACGTTCGCCTTTTTTCAAACTTGTACTTAGGTTACAATCTCTGTTTGTATGTGTGTGTGGCTTTCTCTGTACGCAAATCTTGCAAGTAAAATTTAACTAGCTTTTTGACTAGCTAGGAAGCTGAAACTTTCAGCATAGCTTTATATTGGATGACAATACATGATTCAATAAAAAAAAAACAAAAAAATGAATTTGAGTAATTTTCGTATTTCTAAATTGAGTGTATTTGAAATTAAAGTTTGTGTTAAAAAACTCGTTTTTTCCTTTACTTGTTTATTGTATTAGTTTCGCCCTTTTTATCATGCGCTCTTTTTAGCATTCGCCTTTTTTAGTTTCGCCCTTTTGTTTTCGCCCTTATGTTTTTGCCCTTTTGATAGTAAACCAATGTCAAAATTGTTTTAAATCCTCTCGGTCTCCTACTTGATCTACAGTTTGCATCACTTTACTATATCCCATGATAAATGAAACGTCTATTAGTCGAAATTAACGCCACGGATAAAATGCTGCAAAGATTGTTTAGAATTGTCTCGGAAGACTTACGAACAATATCACTGCGTGATAGTACGAGCTCCATCTTGTATTGTTTAGAACAATAACAGCAAATTTTACAGCTTGATTACACAATCCGGAACATTTCCCCAGAGCACTTCAATTGATTTTTTATACAACTCTTTTTCAAAAGCTACTTATGCACCCTTAACAGCAACTAAATGCATTGTATGTGCACCGCATCTCTAGTGTGGTGGTAGCATAAAATATATGCTTGGTCAAATGAAGTATTTTCTTATAAAATTAGACCTAGTTCAATGACAGCAACATCACTATCTTTTTGGGCTAGCTGACTTTTAATTTTATGACAATTTTATATTTCCTTCACTAAATTTAGTTAATAATTTAACAAAGTTTGATCCGATATCAGCTACTGACATAACAACTTTCTTTCCCGCTCCCGGTTGCTTTCCCGTTTTCGGTCGTTTTCTCTTTCCCGCTCTATCTTTCGCTCTCAGTTGGCTTCCCATTCCCGTTTTCGCTCATTTATATATATATATATATATATATATATATATATATATATATATATATATATATATATATATATATATATATATATATATATATATATATATATATATATATATATATATATGTTTATATATATATATATATACATATCTACACATATATATATATATATATATATACATATACATATATATACATATAAATATATATATATATATATATATATATATATATATATATATATATATATATATATATATATATATATATATATATATATATATATATATATATATATATATATATATATATATATATATCTATATATATAAAAATGAATGTTTGTATGTATATATATATTCATGTCCTTTATGCATTGCTACACCATTCATCCGATCGTAATGAAATTTTCACACAACCTTGAGAGTCAAGGGGAATCAAATATAAAAAAAAATTTGAAATCCGTCACAAAATGAGCGGAGCGGAGCGGGTGAGCGAGCGGGAACTATATATATATGTATGTGCGTATGTATGTGTGTATGTATGTATGTATGTATGTGTATGTGCATGTATGTGTGTCTGTGTGTGTGTGTTTATGTATGTACTAGCGGAGATACCCGGGTTTTTAGAGGTTTTTCTAATGTTTGTCTCTTTCTCTCCCGTTTCCTTTCCCACCTGCTTTCCCACTCCCGGTCGCTTTCCCGCTCACGTTTGCTCTCCCATTCTGTTGTTGTTGTTGTTGTTTATTTAAGTCCTTGTCACTTTTTCAGCGTTTAGGACCAAGCTCTCCCATTCCCGCTCACGCTTGCTTTTCCGTTCCCGCTCGCTGTTCGTTCCGGGTCGCTTTCCCGTTTCTATAATAGACAAACTAACCCACAAACATTCATATATATATATATATATAGTCTTAGCAAATCTATTTTACGTTTTATAGGCTAACAGAAGTTATGAAAGAATGGAAAAGAAAAAATGAGCGTGAACGGGAGAGCAAGCGTGACCGGAATGGGAGAGCAAGCATGACCGGGAACGGGAGAGCAAGCGTGAGCGGGAAAGCGACCGGGAACGGGAAAGCGACCGGGAACGGGAAAGCGACCGGGAACGGGAAAGCGACCGGGAACGGGAAAGCGACCGGGAACGGGAAAACGACCGGGAACGGGAAAGCGACCGGGAACGGGAAAGCGACCGGGAACGGGAAAGCGACCGGGAACGCGGAAAGCGACCGGGAACGCGGAAAGCGACTGGAATCGGGAGAGCAAGCTTGGAAGGAAACGCGAGCAAGAGAGAAAATCGATAACAAAACTTCTGAGCGGGAAAGCGAACGGGAGCTGGAAAACGACCGAGAGCGGAAAAGCGACCGGGAACGCGACGAAAACGGGAAAGTGGAGAAGGAAACGGGAGCAAGAGAGACAAACATTAGAAAAACCTCTAAAAAACCCCGGGCAACGCTGGGTAACCCCGCTAGTATATATATATATATATATATATATATATATATATATATATATATATATATATATATATATATATATATATATATATATATATATATATATATATATATATATATATATATATATATATATTGCGAATAAACTATGGAATCAATTTATCTTTGAGACACGCTCCAAGAAACACAACTCGCCATTTGGCAGAAACAACTTTTCGAGCCAAATTCTCGACCTTTCGGCACAAAACTCTCTGTTCGAGACTACAATTAGCCAAAAACGTTTCCATTAAACTTTTATTGTCAGACCGACGGACCGTTTCAGCTATGTCAGCCATCCTCAGGGTCAAAAGTAAAACGAGAAAAGTAAACAAACAGAAAGAACCGAAATTATCAAAGAATTAGCACACTAACAAAAGAAAAAACGAAAAAAACACTCTAGTGTTGATGTAAAAATTATTAATTAGTATCTTATCAAAAAATAATGATACTCATGTTTCACCATTTTTACCAATGCTTTTATTAACTCGTCGGCTCTGTTTCTCTGTCTGTCTGTTTCTCTGTCTGTCTGTTTCTCTGTCTGTTTCAAATCTTGAAATCAATTTTTGAGTCACTTCCTGATGATAGATTTTTTTCAAATTTTGCATACATGCTCAAGATAGAAGACAATGCAATATTCAATTATTAGTTTTACAATAAGTCAATTAATTTAGTTAATTTTCTTGAGGATTTTATCGAGGGGTTTCTTGAGGGGTTTCTTGAGGGTTTTCTTGAGGGTTTTCTTGAGGGTTTTCTTGACCACAAAACGCTAACCGACTGGCAGACTATTTTACCAAGTTAACACGAACCACACTCACTGACCGCGATTCTCAAGCGTGTACGAAATTTTCATGAAAATAGTTAAGATATTTAAATTCGATGCTTTTTGATGATATTTTTATTATTATTACCAATGCTTTTATTAACTCGTCGTCTCTGTTTCTCTGTCTGTTTCAAATCTTGCGATCAATTTTTGAGTCACTTCCTGATGATAGATTTTTTTCAAATTTTGCATACATGCTCAAAATAGAAGACAATGCAATATTCAATTATTAGTTTTACAATAAGTCAATTAATTTAGATAATTTTAATTAATTTCGATATTTCGATATAATTAAGATATTTCGACTTTAACATAAAATAAAAGAGTAATATAAGAAAAAATTGATTGCAAAATTTGTGTTTTAATTACATATAAGAGCATTGGTTTTAAAAATTCGTTTTTAATTTACTTGTTTGAAAATTTTGTTTCCAGGACCTCAAATGTGGGGTGGAAAATAGGGTTTTTGTTTTTAAAGTAACAGCTACTCAAAAACTGTAAATGCTACAGATGTAAAAATTAATATTTAGTATCTCCTCAAAAATAATATATACGTGTTTCACCATTTTTTTTTAAATTTGATTTCCAGGACCTCAAATGTGGGGTGGAAAATAAGGTTATTTGTTTTTTTAAATAAACTGCTACTCAGAAACTTAAAGTGCTACTGAAGTAAAAATTAGTATTTAGTATTTATTCAAAAAATAAAGTTTTACTACTTTTTGAAGATTTGGGTTCCAGAACCTCAAACGTGTGGTGGAAAAAAGAAAAACTTAACACGTGAAGGTCTTAACATTTGGTATTTGGGATCTTCTTAAAAATTAAAATTATACATGTGTAACCGTATTTAAATAATTTATTTTCTGGGACCTCAAATGTCGAGTGGAAAATATGGTTGATTGGTTATTAGAGTAACTGCCACTTAAAAATCAACAATTTATCTATATATATATATATATATATATAACTCAAAAGAAAAAATTAGCAAGAACGGGAACAGGAGAGCAAACGTGAGCGGGAACGGGAGAGCAAGCGTGAGCGGGAACGAAAAAGCAAGCGTGAGCGAGAACGAGAGAACAAGCGTGAGTGGGAACGGGAGAGCAAGCGTGAGCGGAAACGGGAGAGCAAGCGTGAGCGGGAACGGGAAAAGCGCCCGGGAACGGGAAAGCGACTGGGAACGGAAAAGCGACCGGATACGGGAGGGCAAACGGGACCGAGCGGGAAAGCGGCCGGGAACGGGAAAGCGACCGGGAAAGCAAGCGGGGAAGGAAACCTGAGCGAGAGAGACAAACATTAGAAAAACCTCTAAAAATCCCGGGCAACATATTTACAACTAAAATTCAATCGAATACGTTGTTTACTGAATCTTGGTTCTTTATTTTTAATAGTTAAATAGATTCGGTTGCTAAGGTGACGAGTTTTTTCATGTATAAAACGTTTCGGGGGTGAGTAATAAAATTCAAAATCGGTAATTGCGTAATTGTGTAATAAAATTCAAATTTATGTTAAGTAACAACGTTGAAGGCTTCAAGCAAGATTTAGCCAGTTTTAGAAAATCTGTTTTATGTTTTATGGGCTAAAAGAAGTTAGGATTTCAATTACACCAATACTCTCAAGGATTATAGAAAAGATGGTGGTACAGCGATTCGTCTATCCAATCCTGGGAAGTTCCGGGTACAACCACTACTTCCATGACCAATATGCTTTCCGTCCAACGGGATCCACAACGGCGGCACTAACCAGCCTGACACTACACATTTCCGAACAACTACAACTCCACCCGTATGTCCACGTTATAGCGCTGGACTTTTCTAAGGCCTTCGATACTGTCAGCCACTCAGAGCTTATGAGAAAGTTTGCCAAACTACCAATAGAAGACGAGGCGTACAACTGGCTGGTTGACTTCCTTAGAGGGTGAATGCACTGCACTAAATTCCAAAATCAAGTGTCTTCATTAAAGGAAATAAATGACAAGGTTCAGGAATTGGACCCAGTTGCTACATTGTTGCGGCATCGGACCTCTCCCCCAGCATAGATGGTAACCGTCTAGAGAAATATGCAGATGATACATACCTTATAGTACGACCGGGTAATTCTCACTTAATCGTTGATGAGCTCGCGAGCATACAGATCTGGGTCAAAAGAAACAACTTAACATTAAACGATTAAAAAACGAAGGAGTTGAAAGTACGTCGCCCCAGAACAAAGGCAAACACACTCCCTACCCCTTTGGTCGGAATGGAAAGGGTAGATACAATGAATGTGCTGGGAGTCCTGATCGACGGAAAACTCTCATTCCGGGAACACGTTGACTGGATCAACACAAAATGTGCACAGACTTTGTATGCACTACGTAACTTACGGGCTGTGTGGCCGGGAGCTCTGGACGGTCACGGAGGTGTAGTCGCTGACTACGTTATTTCGATATACTTTGTAGTACCAACTCGGCACAATTTGAAGGCGGTTTGAAATAACTTTATTTAATTGACCGACGACAATAGACAAAAATAAACAATTCTTCTCGGGGCCAAAAATGGCGAGAAATGAAAATAAAGCAAAGTTTAAATTCTTGATTAAAGTAGCAATATGGCGAACCACGAGAACAACGAAGAAGAAAGAGAGAGAACATTCGAGAGCAAAGGTTTTTTAAGCTAGCCACTAGCTAGCGCGCGCCAAACAAGTGAAGTAGCGCGAGCCTAGCAAGCTAAGGAGCGCTCACCTGTAATTACCTGTATAACATGCGTTTGGCACACGTGTATAAAATACCGTACACCACAATAGTCCCCACGCAGATGGCGGAGCCATAAAAAAAGAGAAAGGTACAAACAAAAATCATACGCAGAAATGATCAAGGAAATAACGAACGAGAACAATGCAAGAGAGAAACAAGAGAGAATCATACTGCAAATTTAACACGACGCTGCGCTCGTATATTTGACTGTTGCTGCTCAATATCGCTTTTCTGTACAATGCTGTCCGAGGGTTGATTCACTGATCTTGGACGAATTGTATATTTTCGAATATGAGCCAATTTAATGCGATCACGTGAAACAATCGAAACTACATCATCGGGCATCTTAAGTTTTACAATTTTATCATTCAAATCTAAAACCTCAAATGGACCTTGATAAGGTGACTCAAGAGGGCGACGTACGCGATCAGTTCGAATGAATACAAAATCACCTTTATTTAAAACTAGATTGTTTAACAAACGAGCAGGTGTATGATGGATACCTTTTGATAACGATGAAAAATCTATATCAGACATACACTGTGCCAATCGCAAAACTAATTCAGGCATCCTCAGCGCAGAGCGCGTCGAGGAAGTAGAAAAAAATGTGTGTGGCATAAGAGGCGAAGCGCCAGTGACAGCTGTACAAGGACAAATACCATGTTCATTTGGTAAACACCGAAGAGCCAGCAGAACCGAGGGCAACGCAATCAGCCAATCGTCTTCCCGAGCCTTTAAAGCATTCTTTAATGTACGGTGAAATCGTTCGATCATACCGTTTGATTGCGGATGGTAGGCTGTAGTTCGTAAACGGTGAAAGCCGATCAGCGAGGAAAGATGGCTCATGAGTTCGGATTCGAATTGACGTCCTCGGTCCGTTACAATGTAAAGCGGGACATCAAAACGAGAAACCCACGCCGTCAGGAAAACATAAGTAACAGTTTCAGCCGTAATGTTAGAAGCTGGCACTACCTCAAACCATCGAGTTGCTCGGTCGATCATGGTGATGAGGTATCGCTTCTCGGATGGATAAGGTGAAATGGTATCTTTTGAAGGCTTCAGAGGTCCAACAATATCTATATGAATTGTTTGGAACCTATCGGAAGCTGGAAACTGCATATGCTGCACCTGGGTTTTATTGTGATTGAAGACCTTCGATTTCTGGCAGTTGACAGTCTCGAACCCACTTCTTGATGTTTCTTTTCATGTCTGGCCAAAAGTAGCGTTCGACTATCAGTTGTTTAGTACCTTTAACTCCAGGGTGCGACAAACTGTGCAGCTGATTGCATATTGCCATACGATGCAATAGACAAAAATAAACAATTCTTCTCGGGGCCAACAATGGCGAGAAATGAAAATAAAGCAAAGTTTAAATTCTTGATTAAAGTAGCAATATGGCGAACCACGAGAACAACGAAGAAGAAAGAGAGAGAACATTCGAGAGCAAAGGTTTTTTAAGCTAGCCACTAGCTAGCGCGCGCCAAACAAATGAAGGAGCGCGAGTCTAGCAAGCTAAGGGACGCTCACCTGTAATTACTTGTATAACATGCGTTTGGCACACGTGTGCGTGGACGTGCATAAAATACCGGTACACCACAGAGGCGACACTTATATTCAGGATCACCTACGCCTCTCAATCATGGCGGGGTTTCATTGGTTCGGGAAATCTTCAACGCATCGAGTCGGTCATTAGGAGGGTGAAACGCCAGGGTTTCTTGGCTCCCAACCGCCCTGATTTTGTGCACCGCTGCGTCGTGGCGGATTCAACTCTGTTCAACCAGGTTCTGTTTAAACGCCTTCACGTCCTTCACCATCTTCTCCCAGACGTCAAGAAATCAGGATATCACCTTCGTCCTCGAGCTCACGACAAAGTTATTCCGCATGCAGATTCCATACTCAGAAAAACCTTTATCCATAGATCGTTGAACTCAATATAACATAAACAATGCCGAACGCTATATTAAAAGACAAGTTATAGATTTTCTTTTAAGTCTTTAACTTTAGATTGTCGAAACTCGTATTCCTTTTTATTTAATTCTTATTTTTCTTATTTTATTATTTAAATGTAAACCGCTGTGCGTCATTGTCAGGCTGGTTAATAAAGATGTACTTACTTACTTACTTACTTAGGAAAGAATGAAAAAGAGAAAATGAGCGCGTTTGAAAACGGGAATGGGAGAGCAAGCATGAACGAAAACGTGAGAGCAAGCGGGAGCTGGAACGGAAAGCGACCGGGAACGGAATGGCGACCGGGAACGGGAGAGCAAACGGGAGCGGAAAAGCGACCGGAAGCGGGAAAGCGGCCAGGAACGGAAAAGCGACCGAGAACGAGAAAGCAAACGGAAAAGAAAACCTGAGCGAGAGAGACAAACAGAAAAACTTCTAAAAACCCCGGGCAACGCCGGGCACCCCTGACTGAGTGATAATAAACGCCAAGCTCAAACGCCTCATCCTAGGAACGTGAAATTTGGAACTTATATTACTTTTATAGCGCAAGCGCCCACTAAGAAAGGGTTTTAGAAATTTTTGCTCCTGAGAGGATGAAACTGAAAAACAAACTTTTTTCTGAAACAACGTATAACTCGAAAACAAAAAATGAAGGGCTTTTGAAATTTGGTATCTAGATTCTTCCTAAAAAAAATAATAAGACAGGTGTGTCCAGTGTTATTTCCATTCACTAAATAATTTCCATTCTCATTCCTATTTCCATTTGAACTCTTAGATTTCCATTCTAATTCTAATTACCATTAATAAAATAATTTCCATTCCAATTCTAATTCCATTAATTTTTTCAAATAATTTCCATTCCAATTCTAATTCCATTATTTAAAAAAAAATAATTCCCATTTCAATTTTAATTTCAAAATTTTCCATTCAATTCTAATTACCATTGCTAAAAAAATTTCTATTTCCATTATAATCTCAAAGATTATTTTCTTATTTTCTTCTATTTTCATTATTAAAAATAACAGTTACTATTTTCGTTTTGTTTTTCATTCCTTTTCAAAGCTTTTTAGTGATTCGCTAAAACCAGGCGCGGTCCCAGGATTTTCTGGTGGGGAAATTATAAATTTATTGTTGATCGGAAAAAATAATGTTGATCCATTATGGGAGTCTTTTAGAGTTAGACATGAAAGCATAAATCCAATGGACACTTCAATAACATGCTGTGATATATTATATTATTATTAATATTCCAAGTGAAACAAGCAAAATGAGAATAATAAAATTCATGAAAAATACAGTTTTCAATTTGTTAACGAAACATTGTTTATAACGTTTTCTATATAAAAAAAATTCGTGTTCCTTGTGTATGCAACACGTTGAGACGTTCGTCGTTCACTTTATTATCACGGAGAACTGTGTGTATTTTCCCTTTTCGATTAATACATATATACACTGGATCCTCAATATTACGCGGATTTTCGGGTCAAATGCCAAATTTGCGCAATATCCAATCTGCGTTATAATGAATCACAAGACATATTGTGCTTTTTTGGGGATCCATCATCCAATCGGCGTTATAATCGAATGCGCGCTTTATCCACAGGTGCAATATCGAGGGTCCAGTGTATATGGAAAAACTAGTGTTCTAAACTCGCACAAACTCAATTTTTTTTAAATAATTTTAAACTACACTAACAAACAACGATAAATAGAAAATTCGAAAACAACTGAAAACTGAATGAGAATCACCTTATCATTTATAAATTGCTAGTTGCAGGACATAATCACCTTGGGTTGGTCAACCATATCTTACTTAGGTGTAGTAATGAGATATTAATTGCGCATTGCTGATGCCAACAGATTTCTTTATATTTTAAAAGTATATTTAGGTACTCGTTTGCGGCGGGTTGTTTGGTAGTATACGTTTAACTTTATTTATCCATAAAAAAATTGAGCACTTAGGCTAGTGGGGGGATGCATCCCCAGCATCTCCAAAGGTGGGAGTGGAACCATGCCTGGCTAGAACTGAAACTAATACGTAGTGGCAAAAATCAACTTATCAAACATTTTTTATAAGTAAACCATAAAACCAAGCATGCAAAAATAAACCATAAATAAATACTTTCAACTCTATGAAAATGATTACGAAGACTGTATGATCAGGTCAAGTTGATATTGTTACCGTGATAGAAACATGCGCATGTAGATTTTAGATAGCCGTTTGTAATGCATGTATTGCATGTTGTTATGAAGCTTAATTTGTAAAACTATTTGTGCATTCTATTTTAATTATCTTACATTAATGTATTTATCTAACAATAAGAAGCCAACAACACTGTCTCACTCACTGACTAATATGCCAATCAAATAACAGAGGCTTGTCGGTCAATAATTTGGGAATGGAGCTTTATTGGGGATGGAGTACTACTTTATATCCAAATAATTACTATCTCTCATTTTAATTCCATTTTAAATCAGAAAATAATTTCTACTTCCCATTCTAATTCCATTTTAAATCGGAAAATAATTACTATTTCTCATTCTAAAGAAATAGTTTCTACTTCTCATTCTAATTCCATTTTGAATTGAAAAATAATTTCTACTTCTAATTCTAATTCCATTTTTTACGTGATTTCCATTCCTTTTTCTAATTCCATTCCAAATTTAATTTCGATTTCTAATTCCCATTCCCGATAAAAAATAATTTCTATTTCAATTACCATTGATGGAAATAACACTGGGTGTGTCACCAGTTTTAAAAAAATTTGTTTCTAGGACCTCAAATATAAAGCTAGGGTTTTTTAAAACTGTTTAACAGTAACAGTAAAACAGCTGTTTTTAACCAATTTCAAAAAACAGTAAACAGCTGTTTTTTCTTAAACTGTTTTTACTGTTTTTTTTTAAATTTCTTATAAAGGAATTTCTGAAACATTATATAAGAAAAGAGTTGAAGATGTCATTGAGCATTACTTAGATTGCTTTGAGATCGAAGAAATGGACAATTTCGATGATGGAATGGATTTGGAAATTATAAGCAATGATGAAATCGAGCAATAAGAACTGGATTATCATGACTTACTAGAGAATTCAAGTAAACGTGTGAGATTTATCAAGAAATCAATGGTTCGCAACTGTGTCTTTCAAAACAAGGTTAAGCATTAATTTGGCCATGAGATAGAGCTTCATCTCGATATCAAGACCCGATGGAATTCTGTTCCCACCATGATTGGGCCACTAATCAAGACGGAAACAGCAATTCGCAAAATTTTAACTGAATTCAATGCGTTGGATAAAATTGAAGCACTGGACTTTTCTTCTTTAAAAAACTTCTCAAGGCCATGGAACCCATTACATTAGTTGTTGAGAATTTAAGTCGCGAGGACGCAACTTTAGTGAGTACTGACAAAATATTACAATTCATGTTCAATCAACGTTCTGATTTGAACAGCGACATTAGTAATAAGCTTATAGAAAATTTGAAAATTCGTGTAAATGAGCAATTGAATGAGGACGTTTTTGTAGTTATTACAAAACCTCAAGGATCCAGCAATCATTCATCAAAGGCCACTATTACTTTTGCAGGCAATCTAGCCTCTCGTCTTTTTGGGGTCAGTGATGTCGTAGATGAAGCAGCTCGAAAGTCGCCAAATATTGATGAAAATGAAAATCTAACGCTACAGGATGAATTGAATATCTTACTCCAGAAAGAAGATTTGTCGTCGGCGCAATTTGGACGATCAGATACAGATGTTAAGTGGCTCAAATCAAAATTCATACTTTTCAAGAACACCGGCAAAAGAACAGAAAATCTGCAAAACTTATATGACGCACTTCTTTGCATAAAACCAACATCAACTGATGTTGAACGTGTATTTTCGATATGCACAAATTTTTGTACCAAGATAAGATCACGTCTCTCTGATAAGTCACTTCAAGCTCTCGTGTTTTCGAAGTTTTATTATAAAAATTAAAAATGTTGTGATTAAAAAATATTTACTCATGTAAGTGATATTAATGTTAAAATAGTTATTTTTTATTTGTAAAATTAAAGAAAAATAAAAAAAAAACATTAAAACAGCTGTTTTTTAATTTATAACAGTAACAGTTGTTTTTCGAAAAGTACTGTTTTTGAAAAACGCTATGTAAGGCGGAGAAAAGAATTATATTTGCTTGAAAACTCAATAACTGAAAATGTAAAAACATTAAAATTCAGTATTAAAGTTTTTTTTATAATTATAAGATACTTGTTTCATTATTTTTTCAAAAAATTAGTCTCCAAGCTTTGAGGTTTTGTACCGTTAAAATTGGTTGAGTCCAGGCCTCGCCTTTTTTGCTTATGAACTGGGGCAGTTCGAGTCTAAATAACAAGCCAGGCCTGAAATATGAAATAAGCCGGACCGGGTACAAAAAATCCTTGTAGGGCACTATGGATTAGAGTGCTACACGGACCGGGCCAGGCGTGAATTCATGGTTTTCAGACCGGATGGGCCAAACCTGAAGTCAAGGTGGGACGGGCCGAGTTTTTTCTCCAAGTATATAGAAATTTTAGGCCTGTCAAAACGGGCCAGACCCAAATTAGATGGGCCGTGCCGGGCCTGAAATTTTGGCCGCGACGGGAATGCTAGTCTTACATAAAATTAAACTCAACGACGAAATGTCAATTAATTTTTTTAAATATGTAACGAAAAAATAACGTAAATTTCGTTACAATTACTCAAAAAAGTAATATATTACTATTACATATTACTTTAAAATAAAAGTAATCGTTACTATTACAAATTACTGAAAAAGTAATACTATTACAGTAACGCGTTACTCCCCAAAACTGGTCGCGATTAATGGTCATCTGGGTAAACCCATTTAGCCTTGTCATTGTGGTGCGCGCATAAGATTTGAGTCTGCGCATAGTTGAGAAGAATCTCTCGGTTGTCGTGGAAGAAAAGGGCTTATTTATCTGCGGGTAGATGGAATATTGAAAATGTTGCAGAACATCAAATGCGGTATGTGGCCGCTCTGCCAATTGGGTCCTAGCCAAATGGGTTGGGTCGAAGACAAACAGATGGGTCGGGTCACAAAATAAAAACAGTCACATAATCCTTTTAAGGAGTGTATGCAAAGCATTGTTCTAGAGTTCAAAATATCCCGGAGAGGGAAAGGGATTCTTTTTTTTTCTTTTTTTTTTATAAAAAAAACGTCATAGGGAGCTTAAATTTATAACACTTTTCGAACTGTAATAAACAGCGGCTTTAATTATATTGGTTGCACTATTTTGTAACATTTTAATGCATGCTCAATTTTTTTCCAAACTGCACATTTAAAATGCATAAACATTTAAAAATGCTTTATTCAAAAGTTTTCCTGAGAGAGCAAATAATTTGCCTAGACTTAGTCTGAAGGCGGCAGCTGGTCTCGTCACTAGGCAGGTGATAATAATAATAAATAAACACAAATTCTGTGTGAGCTCAACATTTAATTTCAGAATTGTATAAATTGATAAGAACTGAAGATGACACTTAATATCAGTGTCTCCGAAAAATATAAACTTTAGTAAAATGCAGCTTCAACCTTCTCTTCGTGCTCAGTGAATCAAATAGATATATACCTCATTAAATATTCATAGTCAATAATAGCAAAAAGCTGACATAATTATTGTAGTAGCAATAGAGATCACTGGTGTACCGCATTCTGAAGAATATATGATGACAGTGTAGTGCACAGAACGTTACAAATATACATTACAGTACGAACAGAACCAAAAAAAACACATCTTATCACAAGTATCAGCATAAAAGACACCAAATATAAACAATTCACCATTAAGAAAATATTCCTTTACAGATATTTTGAGTTCAAATATTCTCAAAATAAAGAAAAATCCCTGCTAACACTTTTTTAGTGCTGCAGTATTAGCTGTGTGACTCGGGATCCATGAAGCTGGCACACAGCTGATGATCTCTTTGATCTCCCCAACCACCATTAAGTTTCGGAACCCTTTTTGGATTGGTCGGATAGCCTCCGATGTGAAGGGCTTTAGGGTGCAGATCTTTGGCATTTGTCCGAAGCAGGTTTTTGATGGACAGTACACGATCTGAAGGATTGCAGTTTTTCCCCTTGGCATGTAAACCACTGGAAAACATAAATAGACTTAAATAGATGCAATACAAAATTTCAGCGCTTTCAGATGAAAACAGTTATTTGAAAAAAATTAAAAACATGCTTTTAAGATAGCTGACAAATTTCATAGCGACATCGTATTGTTAAAATATTTTCCGGGCGAATAGATGTTTGTACTTACTATTGCTATGAAAATTTTTTTTGTCGTCACATCCTTATTTAATTTATTTTTTAATAATTTTTGTTTCTTAAACCTACATACCTAATTTCCTATGTCTGTCTGTATGTATGTTAGCAATTTCGCATAACACGGCGGCCGTGTGAGAGTGAAGCGTAAAGGTTGGAGTGCATCAGAGTTCAGTTCTCAACCCATTGGTGTTTATCATTGTTTTAGAGGCCTTAACAGGGAGCTCAGGGTAGGCTTGCCAATGGAACTGCTCTATGCTGATGATCTTGTTTTATTATCTGAGACAGAAGATTCTCTCTTGGAAAAGTTAAGGATCTTGAAAGTTGGCATGGAAGCGAAAGGCCTCAGAGTGAATGCCAGTAAGACGAAAATTATGAGGTGTCGGGCCGGAATGAGACAGGTGGAAAAGTTGGGTAAATAAATGGCCATGTAGTGTATGCAGAAAAGGTGTTGGCTCTAACTCTATTTGTTGTGTGGATTGTAAGAGTTGGGTTCATAAAAGGTGCAGTGGCATTTGAGTAGTTTGAAATATCTTGGTGGCTTCCATTGTAAGAGTTGTGTGGCTGGTGGTTCTGCTCATGAAGAGTTGTTGGGTGAGGTTGGGCCAATCGTAAAGGTGGAGTGTGTGACCAAGTTCTGTTGCCTAGGTGACACATCAGGGGTGTCCGGACAGATCGTCGCGGACAGTTTGTTGCAGGACAATTCGTCGTAGAAAAACGGACAATTCGTCGCGGACAACTTGTCGCAACAAACCGGACAATTCAGCACGAACAATTCGTCGCAGAAAAACGGACAATTCGACACGGTTAATTCTTCACTGATAATTTGTCACGTACAATTCGTTGCAGAAAATGGGTAATTGTTAATTAATAGTTACTATATTTATTATGTATTGTTTGTTCTTCAAAATAATACCAAAAATAATAATTCCAAGAAAAGCTAAAAATCCTTATGACAGATCTTTGGCCCACCTGTCTCTGCACCAATTACTTGTGAGTAGGGTTGTTACAGTTTTTAAAAAAGATTCAGTTCCAGTTAAAGTAACTGAAACTTTACACAGATTAAGTTTCAGTTTCAGTAAACTGAATCTTTAAAGATTAGTTTTTTTTTTCAAATTTTTTAGGTAAACTATTAAGAAGAAATTTACAATAAAAAAACACTTTGCAACACAGACATGTTTAAAAAAGTTTATTTAGCTTAAAAATTCCTTGTTGAATTTATAAAAAAAACTTCAGCTTCCAGCTTGTCATCAGCCAAATTATGCCAACATCCGCTAAGAGCAAAGCCAGCTCTGCTAAAAACGCGTTCTCACGGAGCAGATGTTACCGGGACTGAAAGTACATCTACAGCTATATTATATACATTTGGAAATTTTATAGAATTTTTATCCAAAATTTAAAAGGATCTTGTGTAGGTTCTTGTTCCATTATCATATTACAATAAGATGTTATTTCAACATCTATCGAAGCAACTCCTTCGTTTGGTGTTTCTAATAGCTTCCTTTGTTTAATTTTTGCCCCAGCAGCAGCCAAAAATCTAGCTTTTTTCGTTGGAGGCCCTAAAGCAAGTTCCGATTCATTTTGTTGAATCAACGACACTTCCTCCTCGGCATTGTCGATGACAATGTTATTACTAACACAAGTATCTTCCATTTCGGTAATTCTAAAAACTTGAAAATCTTCAAAAAACAACGCAAGCAACAGAACACTAACACGAAACAAAAAGAAAGAACTGTTCCTAACCTCGACCGAAGTAATCGTCCGTGCCATAGAATCAAAACATTTAACCGCAAACATAAAAATAATATAGAAAATGGTCAAAAAAATTCATTTTAAAAGATTCAGTTATATTCAGTTTCCTCAATAGATTCAGTTTCAGTTGAAGTTACTGAATCTAAAAAGATTCAGTTAACTGAATGTTTCAGTTTTAGATTTAGTAACTGTAACAACCCTACTTGTGAGTCACATTCTTTCTTTTTCGGTGCGCACGTAATAAACGATTGGCCCCTTAATTATTATCAAGAGTTGATTGATTAGAATATTATAATATTAAATCTACCTTTTATATAAAAAAGATAGCAATTTAACGCAAACATGTTAGCAAAAATTAATTTATTAATCTGCATCCCCGCAAATAATCAATTGATGAACGATTCTCATAATCCATCACAACAGTACGCAATCGATAATCCAAATCTCGATATTTCTCTTTCCTCAGAGGAAGACTTTCACCTGCAAGCATACGCAGTGCCGGATTAAGCCAGCCTGGGCCTATAACAAATTCTATCAGAGGGCCCTTAGACTGTTTTAGGTTAGGTACTTTTGTTTAACAGTATTTCTAACTTGCGTGTAGTGCGGTGCAAAACACGATTTTTGGTATGACCAGCAGATAGAAACATAAAATTATAGTTTATCATTTTGATGCAAATATTTTCTTCTTAGTAATTGTGAGTTGTGACTAAATCTAATATATAAATAATACTTTTTTATGGTCAGAAAATGTTGGTGCGCGGGGCCCACAGCATTTGCTATTCTTGCTTCGTGGCTAATCCGGCACTGAGCATACGCTCAACCTTCATTTGGTTAATGTTTTGTTCTTTTTGTAGTTTCACTACTAACCTCGATAGTATTGGACGTGCAATTTGAACCGCCCGTGCAAATGCATTGTGCCATCCTTTAACTGAGTTGTTAGTACGAGGAATGTCTTCACAGACAACTTGGTAGCAGTCCCAGATATCATATTAAAAAAGAGCACATCCCAGTTTATTGCTTCAAGTGCAATTTGTTTATGTTTGGTTGTCGACGAATTGTCCGTTTTTTGCGACTAATTGTCCGTGACAAATTGTCCTGCGACGAATTGTTCTAGAACTCACAGCAGGTGCAGGAGGAGGTGTAGAAGAAGCAGTCAGAGCTAGAGTGCATTATGCCTAGGCTATATTCAGAGTTATCTCCTATCTTGACTACCCATGGTTCATCCTTTCATGTGGAAGGAAAGTTTTATAGGGCTTGTGTCCAAAGTGTCCTTGTTTATGGCACTGAAACATGGTCTATGAAGGTGGAGAATCTACGAAGCTTGGAAAGGACAGAGTATATAATGGTTAGATGGATGTGTGGTGTTTCGCTGAATAATTGTGTTTTTTATAATAATAGTTTATAGTCCTTTACACCAGGTGTTTTAAGACTCTAATGGCTGTATGTAGGAAGCACTAAAGTACTTCCTGTCGTGGATCAGAATTTGATCCTTTTTACTTTTCCCTCCTCCTTTCTCCAGGCTTGGGACTGGCTCGCAATTAGCGAGGCGGAGTTGAATGATTGTGTATGCAGTGTGGATTTATATAGCCTTCTGGATGTTCCTTGTGTGGCTGATGTGGTGAGGGGTTGAAGACTAAGGTGGTTTGGACATTTGGTGCGTAAAAGTGGAGATGATTGGGTTTAGGAATGTAGAGATGTGGATGTTGTAGGAGTGAAAGGAAAAGGTAGAGGTAAGAAGATTTGGTGAGAATGTGTGAAGAAAGATATGGATGAGCTCGGCCTGAAGTGGCAGTCTGCCCTGAATCGTGACTTGTGGAGGGGTTTGATATGAAAAAAACATCTAACCCTACCCTAGCGCGGAAAAGGGACATTTTAAAAATAAATGAAAATGATGCGGATGATGATCTCCCGAGCTTCTAAACGTCCGTGAACATCTCATGGACATCCGGACAAGTGAAAGTTAATAAAAAAGACAAACCACTCTCCAATATGGAAAATACGAGGGGACTTCATGACAATGACTTTTAGTTTAGAAGGAATGCATGAAACTCCAACAAAGTGAAGAGACCAATCCCAATTGTAGTCATCCATTCGACAAAAAACCTGTAATGAAATTGACTGATTCACAATTTATAATAAAGTGGGTGTGTTTATCAGACTTTCTTTTGTTTTAGAGCATATTTTGCTTTAGAGTTGCTAAGTTTTTCACTAAGAACTCCTTGTAATTTCAGGGTGATTTTCTACGACATTCTCATTACCAAATTAAAAATTTATAACTATGGCTAATCCACAAGCTAGCAGTGAGCCCTCTTACAAGATGAATCATAATCAAATATATTTACCAGCCATTATTCTTATTTCAACTAGATACTTGAATAAAGTTCATTATTAGTAATCTTAAATAAAAATCATAGAGCATTATAAATGATGTCAACAAACAGCACTCACTGAGCCACAATTTTTAATGTCCAACCATACTTTTCGGGTCAGAGCCATTCCCATATTATGTCTTGAAGATACCCAGCCCATGATGTCAACCTGCAGAAAGACAGAGAGCACAAAATATATGCACAGAAAATTGTTTGAAATAGCATTTGCCAGTCGTAGTTTAAAACAAATTATCGAATTGACAGAAAAAACAACTGCATAAACAAATTTTTGTGAATATCATGCAGCTCCACAATAATAATCATAATCTACATACAAATTTTTGATGTATGTACACACGTGTGTACATATATATATATATATATATATATATATATATATATATACATACGTGTTGTATGAATGTCAGTATGTGCGTATAGACTCTTGAAGAGCTTTTCTGCAGAGGTCATCAGAATAAAATCTCCCTTCGAGCAAACATTTCGGCTCATTAATTTCTTGATGTTCTAGGGGGGAGCGAGTTACGTCCGACGAACAAACATCATACGGCAGAAAATGTCCAAGTTCTTCCCTAACATTGAATTTCCTTCATTCCTGCCTTGTGACCAGTGTTATTTCCACTAATGGTAATTGAATTAGGAATGGAAATAGAAATTATTTGGAATCAGTAACGGAAATTAGAAATGGAATTTAAATTTGTAAAGGAATTAGAAACGGAAATTGCATGAAAAAAAATGAAATAAGAATGTGAAGAAAAATTATTTTTCGATTCAAAATGGAAATAGAATGAGAAGTAAGAATTGTTTCTTAAAATAAAATGTAATAAGAATGAGAAGTAGAAATTATTTTTTGATTTAAAATGGAATTGAAATGAGAAGTAGAAATTATTTTTTGATTTAAAAAGAAATTAGCATGAGAAGTAGAAATTATTTCTTAAATTAGAAAAAAAATCAACAAGCAAAAGTTGTTGTATTTTGTTGCCAATCGGGGTTACCAATTTTTAGAAGTTGGGGTAATCAATTTGTAGCGAACGATTGTATTAACTACAACAACTTGGTTCCTTACATCTAGAATAATTCTATGTGAATGGTTTGATCTACATACCTAATTGCTGATGTATGTATGTATGTATGTATGTATGTATGAAGGTATGTGTTAGCAATTCACATAATGCAGCAACCAGCTGTCAACAGTCAATAAAATGGGTGCGTACGGGCGTGTAACAAAAGTTATTACGCAAGTGTTCAATGTCAGTCCTAAAAATTCAAAACGTTTTAACCGAAGCTTATTATGTAACAGATGTAACATCAAACCTTACACTGGATTTATTGTTCAAAAGAAAACAGCTGTCTTAAGAAGTCATTGGTTAAAATGAAGTGATTTTTATTTGCTTAGCCATTAAATATATTTTGATAATGCTGAGCAAGTAGAGCAACCACATTGTCAAATTACCACATTTAATCATTGCAGCGATTGAGATCATGATTTGATTGAACTCTCTATAGTATTATAATAGAGAAGGAAAACGTTCTTCAGCTTAATACCTGACAGTTCGATAAAAACAAAAAAGCCGTAATTTTTGACGGGGTATTTCTAGTATTAACAATAAATAACAGAAACACAACACAAGTTTAACAAAGATAATTTATTGACAAAGCGAGAACAAAGAGTAAGAATCAACTACTGCCAACTAGCATTAACAACTGGGAATGACAAAAACCTGAACCGTTTTTTTATTACTCTGGTTTCAGAGGCAGTATTTTTCTCCAGTTTTTCATATAGATTTTGACAAATTTCCACTTTGCAAAACCTCTCTTTTCGCCAAACAAAGTTTTATAATTGAACGAGAAGCTCCCGTATCAATAATAAACTTATAATTTCTCATTCCCAATCTACCTTCCACAAATAAACTTGCTCCTTTTCCAAGAACGGCAACTGGTACAACTCTGCAAGGCAAATTATCGTTTACTTTCACAGAATCTGACCTCCTCTTGTTTGATTGAGCCTTTATGGGTCTTCCTTGTTTTACATCATTATACCTACAGTGGTCCACTTTTTTCTGTTGCCTGGGTCTAAACATCTGAAATCTACAGTCCCTTTGTAGATGTCCAAGTCTACCACAATTCCAGCAGTGTGGTGAGTTATTTCTTTTCCAGTTAGGTCTTTCATCAATAATTACAAAACATTACAAAGGCAAACATGAATTATGTGAATACCAATTGAAAGGATACAATATGTTGAGTAGTGGATTAATGGACAGATAAAGTAAAGGAATTGCAGTTTACTATGAAAATGGATTAAATTTAAATCAGATCACTATTGTAGAATATTATAAAGAATTTTTATATTTTGAATTAATATCAAACAATAATGTCCTAAACATTTTAGTAATATATAGAAGTCCAAACAGTGATCAAGGTAACAAGTGTCAAATGATTCTATTAATGAAAAAACTTATGATGAAAAAGGGACAATTTTTAATTATGGGAGATTTTAACTTCCCGCAAATAGATTGGGACCTTTATAAATTTTAAGGCAGTGAAGAAAAAGTAGAATAGAAATTTATTAAATTTGTTGAAGACAACTTTTTCTTACAACATGTTAGTAAATTTTCAATATTGGGTGCAAAAGGAAATGGAAGTATTTTAGATCTTGTGATTGCTGAAGAGGAACAAGTAAATGGCTTAGCATATCTTCCACCAATTGGAAACAGTACCTACTGCGTAATTACCTTTTGTCTCAAATTTAAAATATATACTAATTATAAAATATCAAAGAAAAACTATAACAAAGGAAATTACGAAACTATGAAAGATGACATTTTAGTAACAAAAAAACAATATGGTTTTCTACCAAGAAGATCAACAGTTGTGCAAATACTAACTTTTCTCGACATGGTCACAGAGGCAACCAACAAGGGTAAAGAAATAAATGTTCTTCACACTGACATAGAGAAATCCTTTGATAGAGTATCCCATAAGCTGTTGTTATATAAGATAAAGAAATATGGCGTGTCAGAAAAAATTATTGGCTGGGTAAAAAGCTTCTTGAGTGATAGAAATTTCAAAGTGAGAGTGAACAGTGCTATGTCTAGCTTGTTTAAGGTCACTGTGGAGTGCCCCAAGGAAGTGTACTAAGACCTCTTCTGTTTGTTATTTTTGTTAATGATGTGGTTGATATATGTGATAACATTCTTTTGTTTGCCATTGATGCAAAGTTGTACAATTTCACAAAAAATGTGTCGGATTGTAATCCGTTACAGAATTCTAGTGCCCAGGTGTTCAAGTGGTTCAATTACTGGAGAATGAACATCAATGTTAAAAAAGGCCAGGTTTTAAAATTCGGCAACCAAGCTTTTATGTATATACAGCAAAAAACAAAGAAGGAGAAACGTTTATCCTACAGCAGGATCTGGGCATATGGTTAGATGAAAAATTGTCTTTTAAAGAACATGTGCACAGAAAATAAAAGAAGCTAACAAAATGTTGGGAATCTTAAAAAGAAATTTTAAAAATCTTTCTACTGAAGCTTGCTTTGTTTTGTACAAAAGCTTAGTGAGATCGCAACTAGAATATGGCACAGCTGTGTGGAACCCTTATAGAATTGGACTTATCAAGGCTATTGAAAGAGTACAAAGAAGAGCTTAAAAATACCTCTGGTCTGTAATGGCTTGAAGTACATTGAACAATTGAAAACCCTCCGTCTGCTATCATTAATGTCTCGCAGAAAAAGAACCGGCATGATTACAGTTTTTCAAATTTTCAATGAAGACATTGAAGTAGTAGATTGCTTGAAATTAATTAAAAAGTCACCATTTTTTTGTACTAGGGGAAACAGCAGAAAACTAGCTCTAGAGAATTTCAATCAAGACGTTAGAAAGCAGTTTTTCAGTAACAGAATAGTGCAGCATTGGAACAATTTGCCTGATAGCATTGTTATAGCAAGAAACGCGCAAGAACTCAAGAATAAACTGGATGAAGAATGGGCATCAACTATGTATGAATGGAATATGAACTAAACTGAAACTTGTATCCATTCCTTTTTTATTTTTATTTTTTATTTCTCTGGTAACGTTGGATGTGATTTGTTTTTGTCAAGCATTTTTGTAAAGGAAAGAGGCTTTGATCCTGCACCTAATAAACTAAATAATAATTCTCCAGACTAGATCATCCAGTTCATCTTCATCCTCAATTTCTACTTTTCTTACCCGATGAGACCTATCAGATGGTTCTTCAGAGGCTTCATAATTCAGTGCAAATGTCAAAGCCTCACTGGGACCATCTACACGAAACCTTGCCAATGTTGATGTTGAACTAACGCGCCTGCCAGTGTTTCCGAGATATATTTGAGTTAACAATTATTTTGCAAATTAAATATTCAATAAGTTATCAAAAATGTTAGGGTGAGAGTTGTCCATGGGTCTATTTTTGAAAACCCGACCCACCAGAAAATCTGACCCGAAACAACTTATTTTTGTTTGTTCTTTTGTGACCCGGCCCACCTGTTTTCGACCCGACCCACTTTGGCTAGGACCCAATTGGCAGAGCGGCTACATACTGCAGTTGATGCTCTGCAACATTGTCAATATTCCATCTACCCACAGATGAATACGCTGCTGAAACTCTTCACCACTTGCCCCTTTCTTCCGCGACAGCCGAGAGATCCTTCTCAACCATGTGCAGACTCAAATCTTATTTACGCACCACAATGGGCCAGACAAGGCTGAATGGGTTTGCCCAGATGACTATCAATCGCAACCTTAACATTAATGGAA
The DNA here is from genome assembly GCA_963978895.1 of Erpobdella octoculata. Taxonomy (NCBI): domain Eukaryota; kingdom Metazoa; phylum Annelida; class Clitellata; order Hirudinida; family Erpobdellidae; genus Erpobdella; species Erpobdella octoculata. Next base: position 18,219,446 of record OZ022243.1, on the reverse strand, counting down.
AAACTGTCATCGAAATTTTTTTGCAGAAAAAACGTTGACTGAATTTCATATTGTAATTTACTGTTCTAAATTTAATGTCTTATGGTTTGTTATTACTAATTATTGCTGAAACTGTCGTTAAGTCTTGACTTTTGTGGGTTGTAAATTTCTCATTAAACTCCTTACTAATCAGTTTTTCCCCCTGGGCCCCTTAAAAATTTCTGACTGCACCCCTGTATGTATGTATATATGTATGTATGTATGTATGTATGTATGTATGTATGTATGTATATATATATATATATATATATATGTATGTATGTATGCATGTATGGTATGTAAGTATGTACATATGTAAGTTAAAAATTCACATTATTCTGTTAGGCATTATTTTCAATAAACATATTTTTGATTGGTTTTTACTACTACTACTACTACTACTACTACTACTACTACTACTACTACTACTACTACTACTACTACTACTAATAGTAATTTATTTAAAAAGCACCAAACTAAGAGTAAGATATTTTGACTTTGGATTTGAAGATATTTAGATTTACTGAATCCCTGATATCAGGAGGATAAGAGTTCCAAGCAAAAGGCATGTCCTTGATATATTGTTGGTTGTGTGTTTTCTGAGTAGATGAAAGAAATCTATAGTTGTTTTGACAATGATCAAGGATTTTAAATAATTATAATATCCTATTATTATTATCATCCTCCTCAAATATTTACATGCTTTTTATAATGTTCTCAAGAACATGGCTCTAAAATTTCGTAACTACATGCTTTCTTTTTATTAACTATATTATTACACTATTGCCAATCGTATAAGGGGTCTTTAGAATTTATTAGACAATAAGGCACTAACTAGACTATATAAGTTTTAATTAGTGCAATTAAAACTTGTCTAATTAAGCACTTGTTTAATTCTGAAATAATAATTTTAACACACACAAGAGAATCTTAACACGCTTCCACTTTTCTATTTATAGCTTGACCGATTAATCTGTAGCATTCATAATCGGGCCGATTATTAGCACAATCGGAACAATCGACAGTCGGCCAGCAATCGGCTTCCGATTGTTCTTAAAAGGTACAATCACCACACAAGCATCACAGGATTCAATGATCACCCATATCATCGACACTCTTGCCCCATTTGAGGATGCAACAAAAAAGGTTAGTGACAGCCAGACTTTGATTTCGGTAGTTCTTCCAATGTTGAGTATGTTATGCAGATTACTGGATCGCAAGCATACAATGAGTGAGGGAATTCAGACAATGCGACAAGATATGCTGACATCACTGCAGCCCCGCAACTAGACGTCATGCTCTGGAGGGGCGAGCTATCTCTAAAGGGGGGCGAAATGAAAATGGCCAAAAAACCACTAAAATTATATCGGGAGTTGAAAAGACAATGTAAATATTATATGTAAAACCAAGGTGCATCAGCAACACCCATATTGTTTATTATTTTTATGACTTCATTTTGGATTTGCTGGAATAGTTTATAAAAATAAAATGACAAAAAGTGCAATAAATAAAAATAATCAATATTTATCGTAAATCTTTGCATTACAGAATTAATTTTCTGTTTTGTTTTTTTAATTTAAACACAATCTGTAATTTTATATAGGTACACTTCAAGCTTCTATTCTGATATTTTAGGTTTTTGAGGTTGGATAGGCCAACTAGTGGACCCCCTGAAGTGGTTTAACATGTATGGATAAACTACTTCCGGATAGCCCCCTCTCCCGGTCATCAGCTATCAGTTTTTATACAGAAAAAATAAAAAAGTGCTCTGAAAATATTTTGAAAAAGCAGCTCCGACTAAACCCCGGTCATCAGTTTTTTGGAGGAAAAATATAAGTGGGCCGTGAGAAAAAGTTGCATCCCAAGGTTTTGCTGAGATGTTTGCAGTGATGCGTTAATAAGTTAACCGCATTGGATACAAAATACTAAGCATCTGCGTCCCGATATCGTTATCTCGAATTCAATCGAGATTTCAAAACGATACGGGAGATCCCGTATCGCCATTGAAACGATACAGCCTGCGGAAGAAGTCTCGTATCTATATAATTAGCGATTCTTAAAATTTCATTCCCGATAAAAATCCCGAAAAAATATCGGGATTTTTTAAAAATATTTTCCAATAAATAACGAAAGTCATACATATTTAATTAACAATTGCCACAACTGTGAATATTTGCAATTGATTCATCAACATTGATTAATTAATCTACCTATTGACAGAAGTTTATAACTATTATCATCCCCACTTTAAATTCGGTTTTCCAGACAGCCTGTAGCCCCATTATTTACTATTTTTAGTCTGGGAACCGGCAGCAAAAAAACCACGCTCCTCTTAGGCTGCTAGTCGAGCTCTGCATACTACTGATACTACAGGCCCTACAAGGCAATCGTACTCGCTGACATCGATGACTATTATTATTAATGAGAATAATGAGTAATGTAATAGTAATGATCATTCTATGTTTATGTTTTGGTTTAGTCTGTTTCATAAACTTATTTTTTCAAATTTGTTACATAGAATTGGAATGATTATTATAGTGTTTCGATATCCGTAATTGACCGTAATAGTAGCTCATCTAAGATATATCTTTATAATCTCGATGATATTCTTGGTTATGTGTGAGTATGTGTGTGCCACCTGTAGTGTGCACGACAGTGCCGTAGCCTGTATCGTCTGCAGCTGGAATTCGAAACTTTCTCAGCTTCTTTCTTGCTATTGCTGCTAACCGCATTTGCCATCGCCTATAAATAAACACGCTGGGTTTTTTTTCACTTTCTTAATTCTTGCATAGAGGCACTTTCTCGTGTTTGTCATCATTATCATACCGCGTCACCGGGGTCAAATCTGGGAGTACTTTGAGGAAGAGACGGTCACGCAGAAAGTCAATGACAAGGATGTAGAAGTAAATCTTGCCAGATGCAAAGACTGCGGGAAACAGTATCATTTTAATTTAATCTTAGTAATCTAGTAATATCAATCTCAGTAATCTGCAATCTATTTCTATCTCCATTGGTTTTTCCACTTTCACTATTGAATTGCCTAAAATTGTCGTTCTTTTGGTGTGCTAGAAGGTTTTCTACTTTTCAATTACTTGAAAAAATAATTTTAATTTTTTTTTTTCATCGGCAAGTAAAATTATTTAATTAAATTGATCGAGATCCCGATATCGTATCGTATCGTTATTGTTTGAGGCATCTCGTATCGTATCGTTTAATTCGAGGCAAATTTCCGAAATCGTATCGTATCGTTCCAAAAAAATAACGGGACGCAGAAGCTTACAAAATACACTATATTGCAGGTGTGTTGATAGATACCCAACATTCCCAATTTTGTTACTATTCCTGAATACGCTGCTTTAGCCAGCTATGTACCAGAATAACGGTTTACAGGCTTATAAAGTTCAAAAAGGTACATAACTTAGAATTTTTTAGTAAGGGGGGAGGGCAAAATACGCTGCCTTATCTAGCTAAACACTACATAACAGGTTTATAAAGTTCAAAAAAGTACATATCTTAGAATTTTTTAGAGGGGGGGGGGGCGAAATTCGCTGTGTTATCGAGCTATGAACTTGTATAATGGTTAACAGGTTTAAAAAAGTAGGTACATATCATAGAATTTGTGGGAGGGGGGCGAAATCTGCTGCCTTATCCAGTTATGAACTTTTATAACAGTTTACAGGTTTATAAAGTTCGAAAAAGTAGGTACATATCTTAGAATGGAAGGGGGGCAAAATACGCTGTTTTATCCAGCTACATAACAGGTTTATAAAGTTCAAAAAAGTACATGTCTTAGAATTTTTCAGGGGGGGGGGCGAAATCCGCTGCCTTATTATCGAGCTATGACCTTGTATACAGGTTCGAAAAAATAGGTACATATCTTGAATTTGGGGGGGAGGGGCGAAATCCGCTGCCTTATCCAGTTATGAACTTTTATAACGGTTTACAGGCTTATAAAGCTCAAAACATTACATGTCTTAGAATTTTTCAGGAGGGGGGCGAAATCCGCTGCCTTATCCAGTTATGAGCTTGTATAACGGTTAACAAGTTTATAAAGTTCGAAAAAATAAGTACATATCTTAGAATTGGGGGGGGGGCGAAATATGCTGTTTTATCCAGCTATTTACTTGTGTAATGGTTAATAGGTTTATAAATTTCAAAAAACTACATATCTTAAAATTTTCCAGGGGGAGCAAAATATCTTATAGGGGGAGCTTTGCCCCCCTCGCCCCCCGTAGTTGCGGGGCTGCATCACTGAATAAGCGTTTTGTGTCATCCAAGCTGTCAACCACTTCAGGCAAATGCCTGCAACTGAACCCTGCTTTCAAAAAACCAATCCCTCTATTCCTTGTGGTGCTTCTTTGTTTTCTTCTCTTGTCCTCTGTGGTGTTTCTTCCATTCTTCAACTTAGCTGATTTGGTCTCTTCCAAATAGTTCATCAACTAGTTTGTCAAGGATTAAATTTATAGTCATCTGGATCAAAACCATTGCTTTCTAATGCTGTCTGGAGGATGTCCACTAACTTGGGCTTTCCTCTGTTATTCTTCACGCCTCTTTTCTAAGCTCCCACCTCAACTTAGGCACAGAAAGTTCTTCCAATACTACCAAAACCATTCCTTTCAAATCAGCTTTTGACACCAAATGTTACAATTTGCCAATCATACAAGACCTCTTTAGAATGGCTTTAGAATTTATTGGATGATAATAAGCATTTAACTAGACTATGTATGTTTTAATTAAAACAGGTCTAATTAAACACCTATGTAACTATGAAATAACAATTGTAACTAACCAAAACACACACAAGAGATTCTTAACATACTTCAACTAATTTCTATTTATAATAGCTGTGAGTATGGCTTATAGGAAATAGGCCCAAATATTTTAGTAAAATATATCTGGAAGATTAGGAGTTCTTTATCTTTTTTTCCATGCCACACCTCTAAGGTCAAACTAATTTTGACTGCAACCCAACTTTATGCATAATAAAAATAAAATTTTATTTTTTTGCATCACATTCTACTGTCATGGCCATGGCCAATGCATCACCAATAAATGGCTAGCCAGTATTGTCTGTCAATTGATGGCTTTTATATAACATTCATTCATTGTAGTAGAAGAAAGGTTAATTACCTTGTCAGAAAGTTCAGCAAACTTTGGCTTCTTGTCATAGGTACCAAGTGCCAAAACATTGCAATCTGGACACGAACTAAAATTAAAAAATTGAAATACAAACAAAAATAAACGATAAAAAAATAACAATTTATTTGCAAATTGAAAGCTAAATATCACAGAGAAGGAAAAAACTGTGCAACTTTTGCTCACATTTATATTTGAACCTTTCAGTTTTTAACACACAGGTTCCCAACCTATCATCGGTCACCAACTTATAAGTCAACAAAAAAATCACAAGACAATTTTTATTTTTAATAGTGTTTTCAAGTTTTTGACCAAATTATGGAAAAAGTATCAACAAAGGTTATGTAGCAACTAGAAAAACTAACTATACATTTTTAGAAGTGTATAAACTATTTTGAGAAGCTATGAGAATTATAATGCCATAAATATGGAAAAAATGCGTTAAGGAAATTAGCTCTTACTGACTGAACTATTCAAGCTACTTTTAATATTTATTTGTGTCAGCAATAAAACAATTTCCAGAATTAAAAGAAATTTTTAAGCAAATTATACCAAAGTTTTATGACCTATTTTTAACTGTTGGATTTTAAATTTCATTAAGGCTATTATTTCGGAGGCAATGTCTATACTGTCCCCTCAACAAAACTATTGGGAGGGGGGACATGTTACCCCGGCCCGGTTTCTATGCCCATTGCATCAACTCAAGTATACGTAAAAATAGACCAAAATTGATTTCTGGTAAAAATTTAAAATTCACCTCAGCCTCAATCTGTGCATCATATGGAGAACAGGAACAAAATCTTCTGTGAGATAGTGATCTTCTTCAATGAAAAGAAACAAGCCATCAAACAATTTTGTGACATCAAGATAGTCAAACACATGGTTCAGCTGTAAATTAATAAAACATTTCTTTGATACATCAAGCTTTAATTCTTAACTTTAAAGCACTAGGGAAAAATTCAAAATGCATTCAATAAAGTATTTCCAGTGTTGTTTTTCACTGATTGAAAAAATTTGGTTTTATGTTTTCCAATTGATTTTAAAATCACCATACTCAATTTTTTAGTTCCAATAATTAAATGAATGGCATTTTCTATATAATCATGAATTATTTCAGCAGTACATCTGTACCGAAATCTTACATGAACACCAATCTGTTTCAATTTTAATTTCTGACTTAATGTTTAATCAACCAATAAAGTATACCTTTAGTTATTATTATTAATCTCGGCACAAGCTGAATGGCCTCTTGACGACAACTAAAAACATTAGAAATTCAACAAAGATACTTATTGTCTGGCTTGTTCTTTAAAAAAAAATTTATTTTTCTTAAAATTTGTTCACAAATTTGCTAAAATATTCATATTTTTCTAAATTTTGCTTTCGTGGATAATAGTCATTCATAATCTAAAAAGTCTGTCTCCCAAAAATAAACACATCTTATTTTCCCTCTTCATAGTGCTCTGAATGATCGTTCCATTGTGCAAGTAGTTGCTGGAAATTAGTAAAGCTGTTTTAATTACTGAAAAAACTGGTATGTCTCAAAACTCACCAAGAGACATGTCACTCACTCGGTTCAGAGTTTAAAGCACCATGGTTGTCAACATGATCATGTATTTCTTCATCTAAAACTGTTTTTTTGATTTTGAATTTATGTGCCATCAATCATGTTATCTCGTGAAACTTCAAATCTACCTTTTACTATTCTCTCTCACTTCAACATCATGATGACAGATTCACATTGATGTGCCATCAATCATGTTATCTCGTGAAACTTCAAATCTACCTTTTACTATTCTCTCCCACTTCAACATCATGATGACAGATTCACATCTGATACTTCCAAAGGCCACTAATACCACAGCACCAGCACTGAGTACAACTATAAATATAAATAAACTAGGGCTGCGACGGTATACCGGTCGGTTTTTGGCAATACCAGTTCCGTCGGTATGAAGGGTGCCGGAACCAGTATTGAGTATTGAACAATCTGCATTCAACACATCATGCATAAAAGACAAATGAGTGAAAAACCTACAGCAGCAGGATGGGCAGTGCATCTTACCTGTATGCCCATTGTTTGCTACACTTCAAATATGGACAATGGTTCTTAGCAACAGCATAGCACTAACCGACCGCGGACAGTAACTCTCAGAGATGCTGCAAGTGCTAGTACGAGTACGATTACCATGGTATCTGTTATATCTTTATTATTTTAATTAAATGGTAATAATTATAATCTACCTAAGTGGTTGCTAAACACTTACTAGATCTTTTCTGATTATTAATTGTTAATATAAGTTTGTTTGTTCATGATATGTCTATGTAGGAAATAGAATAAAACTTATACATATATATATATATATATACACACACATATATATATATACACATATACACATATATATACAAACATATATATATAACACCTCCCCCTCTTTATAGAAAATCATATGATTTCCTACTGGGGTCCAGTACTATCCGTTTTGGAGGGTTGCAATAACGTTTAGGTCTTGCCTCCGGTTCTATTCCTGTTGGAATGTGTGTCAATTCCTCCGGATTGGCTTCATTATCCATATGGCTCGGAACATGGTCTCCTTGTCCATTCTCCGTAACCCGAGGGGTTGCGTTTATGTCTGGTTCCAACATCTCTTCCCCTCCTGGGAACACAATTCTTACCGGGGCTTTCTCTCCATCACTTTTATCTTGAAGGGGTACTGGCATGTCGAATGTCTCAAACATTTCTTTAAGTGCCCAATCTAAATTCCTTGGTCTTAATTGATTTGTATGCCTTTTTGTAATCCTTCTGTCAATCTCGACTTCGTAAACCGTTTTTCCAATTCTTTTTAAAATCTTCCCTGGTATCCATCTGGGATGGTTTGGATTTTTATAATCTCTAGCGTACACCGCATCTTGTTCTTTAAAAACTCTCGGTCTTGCCCCATTCCTTTTGTCAAACTGTCTCTTCATGCAAGATTTTTTTTTCTGAATACTTTTAGTCTTTTTTAGTACTTAGTTGTAAGTCTGATTGTGGTGTTCTAATTTGTCTCCCCAAAAAATTTTCTGCAGGAGATTTTTGATGTGGACTAGATGGGCATGGTGTAGATCTATAACACAACAAAAACTTTTGCACCAATTCCTCGGTAATTCCTTCATCTTTTAGCTTTTGTATGGTTCTTTTGAAAGTATCAACAAATCTTTCTGCTTGACCATTACTTTGTGGATGAAAAGGAGGTATTCGGATATGACTGATAAATTTTGATTGACAAAATCTTTCAAATTCCATAGAAGTAAATTGTGTTCCGTTATCTGATACCAATGTCTTGGGAAATCCATACCGAGCAAACATTCTGTTCAGCTCGCGAATTGTCGTTGTTGAGGTAGCCGCACTCATTTGTATTATTTCTGGCCATTTTGAATATGCGTCCACAACAACCAGAAACATTGAATTCTCCAGTGGTCCCGCAAAATCAATGTGAATTCTCTCCCAGGCCTGTGATGGATCAGGCCATGGTGACAACGTGTTTTTTATAGGCATTTTAGCTGCTTTTTGACATGCATCACAGGTTTTCACCATACTTTCAATATCTCTATCGATTCCATGCCAATAGACCGACTGTCTGGCCAGCATTTTCATTCTCGTAATTCCTGGATGACCCTGATGTAGCATCCTCAATATACGCTGTTGCAGTTTTTTTGGAATTACTGCTCTTACACCCATAAATAGAATGCCATCATGTAAAGTCAAATCAGTTGCTTTACTTTGGAATGCATTCCAGTTTGATCCAGGTTTAACTTTTGGCCAAAATCCTTTTTTAATGATCTCACTTAACTCTCTGAGTTCAGAGTCTTCTTCTGTCATAATTTGAATATCTTTCTTATTAACAGGTAATTGTCTCATCGTATCCTTTTGTATCATTGTGATGTCTTCGTTTACACCTGCTATTATCAAATCCTCATTTCCTGTTGTTTTTTTTTGAATCAATGAGTCTTGATAAGGCATCAGCTTGACCAAAATTTGCTGTTCGTCGATATTCGATCTCAAAATCATAAGCTAAGAGTATCAGTTCCCATCTCTGTAGTCTGTTTGCAGCGTGTGCAGATATTCCTTTTTTTGAACCAAATACTGACAAGAGAGGCTTGTGATCGGTCAAAAGCGTAAACCGCCTTCCATAAACAAATCTATGGAATTTTCTTACTGCAAAAACTAGGGCTAAAGCTTCTTTTTCTATTTGGCCGTAATTCTTTTCTGCTTGGGTCAGTGCACGGCCTGCATGAGCGACTGCTTTTTCTGTTCCATTAAGAAATCGGTGTGAAATAACTGCTCCAATTCCGTATTCACATGCATCAGCAGCTATTACGATGTCTCTTTTGGGATCATAATGCGTCAGCAATAAATTTGATCGTAACACCTTCTTAAGGCTTGTGAAAGATTCCTGGTGTACTCTTAACCATTCAAATTTCTCATTTTTTTCCAATTCATCTAGTGGGCCTCTCATTTGTCTCATCTTTGGTACAAAATCAGAATAGTAACTACCATACTCAAAAACGATTTTAACTGTTTTCTGTCTTTTGGTGGGGGCATTTCTACAATTGCTGTTATCTTTCTGGGTCTGGTTTTCGGCCTTCTTTGCTGATAATATGACCTAGAAATTTAATCTCTTTCTTGGCAAAAGAGCACTTGTCCATCTTGACTCTAAAACCAAAATCTGAAATCCGTTTGAATAGTTCAAGAACATTCATATTGTGTTCTTCCAATGTTGTGCCGGTCACAATTACATCGTCCAGGTAAGCCGCACAGCCTTTTAACCATGAAGTTAAATTATCCATTGTTTCCTGGAAAATACCTGGTGCACTTTTTACTCCAAAGGGAAGTCTCTGGTACTGATATAGACCTTTAGGAGTGTTGATCGTAATGAGCTCTTTTGACGATTCATCAATTTCCAACTGTAGATATTAGATATGCATCAGCAAAATCTGCTTGAGTAAACCAAGCTCCTTGGTTTAATTTTGAAAAAATTTCATCCGGTGTTGGAAGTGGATGTTGGTGCATCTCAAGCGCGTCGTTAAGGCCTGTTTTAAAATCAGCACAGATGCGCACCGTTCCGCTTTTCTTTGGAACAACCACAATCGGTGCTGCCCAGTGACTGTATTCAACTCTTTTAAGAACTCCTACATTGACTAGTCTTTCAAGTTCCCTAATGGTTATTTCTTCGTAAGCAAAAGGTATTTTTCGTGGTCTGCAAAATTTTGGCTGAGACTCTGACTTAAGGAGCAATCTTGCTTTCTTTTTACTGCAATGGCCCAAGTCTTCTTTGAAAACATTTGGAAACTCTGTTTGTAAACGAACAGCTAAACTGGTTTCTTCCTGCGAAGGCTTTTCTGCAACAGAACAACAGATTGCATCAAACGCTTTTATCATTGGTGGAAGTTGATCCATCCATTCAATTCCTAGAAGTTGTGTTGTATTTTTTGCCACAAAACAGCTTCCATTGCCTGTGAATCCTGCGCACAAAAATTTGGTTTGAAATTCACCTAGTACTTGAATTTCAGTACCGTTTGCAGCACCAATTTTTGTTGTTGCCTTATCTAGCCGTGGTGAACCAATCTTCACCCAAGTTTTTGTACTGATGATTGTGACATCAGCTCCGGAGTCCAGTTGCATCCTAATTTCGACATCACCAAATTTCACAGTGGTGTATCTTCTATTGGCTGCTATAACTGTTCGCTTGCTGGAAATTGTCTTGACTTCCCGTATTTCGTGTCGTCTATACGACAGACTTGGACTCCTCCTTAAGCTTGGACTTCTCTTTCTACTGAAAAGTCTTTTGGGACTTCTATCATCAGTTCTGCAGTTGGCAGCAAAATGTCCAGGTTTTCCACAGCGAAAACAAACATTTTTGTTTACGGATGAACCCCGGATTTCTTGGCTGGAAGATTTTTTAGGTGATTTTTCTGAATAGTGATTAACCTTACTAACTAAGGTTTCTGAAATCATCATTTGTTCTGTATGTAACAGTTTTATCCTTTCACATTCTTCAATAAGTTCTTCCAGTGAGCACTCTTGTTCTACCCTGAGCAGTAATTTGTGCTTAATGTTTAAATATTTCGGATCCTTCAATCCCCATATAAAATGTAAGCACATACTGGCTTCTTTTGTAAAATTTTCCCATTGTGCTTCGTTGCACAGCCTGTTCACCCTTGTGCCGAATGCCCTGAAAGTCTCTGAGTCCCTTATTTGGACGTTTTCAAAATCAAACCGTCTTTGATGAATGCTTTTTTTATTACCAAACAGTTTTTCTAACCAACCTTTTGTCTCCTCATAGTTTAGATTCTCGATTGTTCTCGGCAATATACTACCCTTAAGTAGTGTGTATTCGTTTTGTTGAAGCTTCCTGGTCAGAGTTGCTCTTTTTTCTGAATCGCTCATTGATTCGCCTCCAACTGACTGAACAGCTTCTTCAAATCGCCCAATCCAATCAGTGAATGTAAGGCCTTGATCTGGATCGTAAACAAATTGCTCAATTCGTTTGTAGAGGTCTGGTCTTACTTTGACGGATCTATTGTCCTGTATCATTGAGATTAACTGAAGAAATCTTTCTTCAGTTTCTTCTTTTTCAATTCTCTTTTCTTCTTTTTCTCGAGCCTCTTTTTCAAGTTTTTCTTATTTTTCTCAAGCTTCCCTCTCAAGTTTTTCTTCCTTTTCTCGAGCCTCTTTTTCAAGTTTTTCTTGTTTTTCTCGAGCTTCCCTCTCAAGTTTCTCTTCTTTTTCTCGAGCTTCTTTATCAATTAGAAACTTAAGTAATTGTGCTATGGTTGAATCTTGGTCCTTTGACATCCTGGTCGCCAATGTTATATCTTTATTATTCTAATTAAATGGTAATAATTATAATCTACCTAAGTAGTTGCTAAACACTTACTAGATCTTTTCTGATTATTAATTGTTAATATAAGTTTGTTTGTTCATGATATGTCTAAGTAGGAAATAGAATAAAACTTATACATATATATATATATATACACACATATATATATATATATATATATTCTTTTAAGCAAACTCGATTGAAAAAAGTGGCGCACTTGGCTGAATCGATTTTATTTTTAATTTTTTCCAATACTCTAAATCGGTTTAAAAATAATTTATTCCCAAACACAAACTCCATAATCTTATAGGCTAATAGATCTATTTCGGCAATTTTTTGCCATCATCAGAGCCGTTTAACTTTTTAAAATAAAATGCAGTGACTAAATGGTGAAAGATACAACTAATTGAAAGGAATTAAAATACAATTTAAATAAAATTTAAATTCATTATATACAAATGTAACAACATAAAAAATATTTAAATTAAAATAATTATAATAATAACAGTAATAACTAAATAATTAAGATCAGTTAGTAAAGCCTTTAACAACGGAATTACAGTCAACTTCAAGGACGTGACTGGAAGAAGAATCACATACATTATCTATAACCTTTGAAACACAAACGTCTGGTACAAAACATTCATTCAACGAAGAAATACCTGAAGAAACATTGGCACTATTAACATGCATATTTTTAACAGAAGTTGTAAATGAGTTAAAACATTTATTATTATTATTATTATTAGTTTTATTACTATTTAGAGAACCAAAAAGTTTAAGAGTTAAATCAAAAGAATACCATTGTTTATTAATTAAAGGCTTACATTTATGTAATGTATGTGATTCTTCTTCCAGTCACGTCCTTGAAGTTGACTGTAATTCCGTTGTTAAAGGCTTTACTAACTGATCTTAATTATTTAGTTATTACTGTTATTATTATAATTATTTTAATTTAAATATTTTTTATGTTGTTACATTTGTATATAATGAATTTAAATTTTATTTAAATTGTATTTTAATTCCTTTCAATTAGTTGTATCTTTCACCATTTAGTCACTGCATTTTATTTTAAAAAGTTAAACGGCTCTGATGATGGCAAAAAATTGCCGAAATAGATCTATTAGCCTATAAGATTATGGAGTTTGTGTTTGGGAATAAATTATTTTTAAACCGATTTAGAGTATTGGAAAAAATTAAAAATAAAATCGATTCAGCCAAGTGCGCCACTTTTTTCAATCGAGTTTGCTTAAAAGAACATATAGCGCCGAAGTATTCAAAAAATATATATATATATATATATATATATATATATATATATATATATATATATATATATATATATATATATATATATACACATATATATACAAACATACATATATATATATATATAACAGTATCGAGTACAAGTACTTGAAAACGTACTCGAGTAAAACTCGAGTACGAGTATCAAGTACTACATCTCTGCTACTCAGTACTGAGTGGAATAACGAGTACCAAATACTACATCTCTGGTAACACTAATGCACTTTCAAACACTATTTTTAGGCTTTCGACACTATACCGGTACCGGTAGTACTGGTTTTTGGCACAGCCCTAAAATGAACTAATACATGCTGAAATAAAAATTACTAAGAAACAGCTATTTGACCTGTCGTGGATTAGTCGTGACGTTCTCGATAACTTTCAAAAAAACATTTTAAACATAATATTTGTATTCATGCTGATAGGCTAATAAGACTATTATTAAGATTATAATAAACTGTTTTATAAATTCAAATCATGCATATATATATAGCCATCCTATTTTCTTTTGATTTACCAGGAGGGGACAACTGCACCCCTGGCCCGGGCTTGCCGGCATCTATGGTAAGAACGTAACGTGCTTAATAATTAGTTGTGTACAATTCCTTTGCAACAAATAAATTCTAAACAAAACATATAATTGGTAAGCAACAAACCTTCCAGAACCAATGATGTTTTGTCTGTGTGTATTTGGCCTCTCTGTAATGTCCATATTTGTCTGGGAAGTTTTTATTCAAGCAGTTCATCTCCATAGCTCTTTAAATAAACATGATATTTCTTTTTAACATATACTGAATATTTCTTTTAACATCTAATTATATAATCTCCCTGCCTCACTCCCTCAGTCTGGAACGCTGTTCATGTCGATTAACAAGGTCAATGCTCACTAAGCCAATCCTTATGCATCATATCATAAGGCTTGTATTCACACATGTGGTTGTCAACATTTAAAATATTTAATCAATGGCAGTGGCATATAACTTTCATTTGTTGTTATTATTTACGATGCTTAGAATCTATAATTTCAATTCAATTTCTATGGCTGTATTATTTAAAACATACATTTTCTTTTTTCTCACCTATAACAATTATCAATTTTATTTCAGAAAGAATGTTTTAGTACTAAGTACTAAGTACTCTGTGCATTTTTCTTAGTTTCAGGATAGACATGTAAGCCCATCCTTTTGCGGAGAAGTGACTGGCATGCCTGGAAAGTACACTGAAAGTCCTTGATAGGAATGTCTCTCAGGAACGTTGTAACATGTTTGGTTCCACTGGGCATAAATAAATCGATTGAGGCGATGAATAGATGAATACGACTGCCTGCATCGTAGTGGTCTTGAAATCAATTCGTTGGTATAACACCACTATAATCTCATCGGAATCTTTTTCTTTTATCTTTAACATGCTTTAGGATATTTTCCACGGTCTCCAGTGCTTTCCTTTCAGCTCTCCTTTCAGTTGGGGAAACTGAAAAAAAGTCACACGGAGCCAAGTAAAAACTGTAAAGAGGCTGGAGACCACCGGGGTGTTGCTCCGGGCTAAAAAGTTGGCAAAAATGAAGAACGTGTGGCTGGGGGCATTATTATGGTGGAGCTTGACCGTGTCCTTGATGTCAACCCCCACGCGTGTGACCCGAAAATTCAATCGCTTGAGTACCTTCAGGTAAAAGGCAGAGTTGACAGTTTCTCCCGGTAGTAAAAACGCAAAATAGACGATTCCTCTTAGTCAAAGAGTTTCGATGCGAGACTTGCTCATTCACCATTCGCGCTTTCTTAGGGTGGGGGATGCTTTTGTGTGCCACTCGCTGCTCTGCCTTTTCCAATAGTACTCGAACATCCAAGATCCGTTTTCAGTTACGACAGAGTTAAGAAAGTCTGGTTCATTTTTAATCAAATCCAATAGTTCGTGACAATGCATAACATGAAGTTCCTTCTGATCTTCCTTCAACACTGTCAGTGCAAGCTTCGCGCAGACCTTGCGCTTGTGCAGATTCTCGGTCACTATATCATGTAACACAAATGTATAAATGTAGACATGTGTAGGATGTCAGCCCTTTGCTGGATGCAAACGGCGGTCAGAACGCAAAACTTAACACACATGAACCATGTTTTTGTCTGGTCATTGTTGGCGACCAGAAGAGGGTTCTTCAGCAACCTCCTGGCCTGTGCACTTAAAGGGCTCTTGAAGCATCTGGAATGTTTCTATAGCATTTTTTCCAAGCTTCACACTTCTCGGAGCAAACTGACGACCGGCTGCGTTGGAAGAGCAGACCCCCAATCACGCTCATTACTTTCATAATGAACCAATATGTATATATAACATACTTCAAGGGACCCAAGAAATGAGTACATTATATCTGAAGTCTGTTATATCCATGATGAGAAAAAAATCAATGTTATGATGAATTGCCTTTATTGTACATGCAACATCAGTGAGGCAGTAAAAAGTTCAGCATGATGGTCTAAAATATATGTTACTTTTTTGACTAGATATGTTTTGTGATAGAACCTGGACAAACCATTTATATAGAGCGTTTCCATAATGGTGATAACTTGATGGTCCGATCTTCTCAGCACCTGAATCTTAAGCTGTGATCATAGTTTTCACGCCCGTGATAAACACAGCACGCATGCCTATCCATTTGTATATTGTAGTGCGTTGCGTAGGTAATTAGTATGTGATGCGTATTACTAGATTGTTGTTTTGTTGTTGCAGCCAATCAGATTGTCAGATTTGAATAATTGCGCGCAGGCCTGCAGTTCCTTTATAAGGAGGCTTTGAAATTTGAATCGGGAATTATTGCGCCTACTTCGTTATAACTCGAACCTGTATTACTCTGTTGTGTTGATATTTGATACTATTTCGCGTTTTGGACATTTTTCGATATAAAAATAACTAATATTAAAATTCATTATTTTTATTTATTACTAATTACGAAAAAGTTAATTTAAAGTGGCTCTAAATTTCAGTCAAAACTTCAGAGCCACTGATTTTTTTCATTATTTTAGAGCAATTAAAGTAATTGCCTCGGGAGTTTTGGTCACATACTAGTCATTAATTGATTATATCAATTATATGAGTATTCGTTTGAGAAAAACAAGGCGATGTGTAGAATTGGTAAAATGGCCTATTCTGTTCCCTTAGTTGTCGAGTTTGTCTATCTTGAGTTTTTTGCCGATAAAGACAAAGTAAAAGCTAAGTATAAAGAAAGTAAGTATAAGAGAAAACAAATGGACTACATCAGGCTGGTTCTGTTGGTTGTTAGTTTGTAATTTTTACTACAAAAAACTTTAATGAAGCATATATGAAACGCTTAATGTTGTATTAAATTTATATTTCTATTGTTTTCCAACAGACATCTAAAAATTAAACATCATACATTGTCTGATAACTATTGTAAATCAAAGAATAAAATAAAATCTTCAAAACAATGGAATATTACTGACTACATGCAAGTAGCAGATGATTTTTATAACTGTAATCATAGCAGGCAGCACGAACTGACCACATCGATTGTTAAAAATCTCATTGTTACGCTAGAAATAGATTTTGTAAATTCCTTGGGATAGCCATAGCTCTGGTCGAGAATTAAAAATACAGTGGATAATTACTTAAAGCATCAGCTTATATATATATATAACCAGCACTTGACGTGTGAGTTTTTACATATTAAAAAACCAACAACGAAAAAAAATAAATAGCTTATAGTGAAAAAAACCGCCAACAAAAAAACTTTTCAATGACCGATATTTAAAAAAACGCCTTTAATGACTGATATTGTAAAAAAAACAGCGTTTAAAGGCTGATGATGACAAAAATGGACTAGCTTTTTTTTTAAAGGAAAGCAATCGAAGTTTTCAAGTTTCACTTCTACTTTATATAGCGTTTGCTTTCAAAGTTACAGAAAGAAATCGGCAAGTTCTTGTGGCCCTTGATTCCCACCCGATGCCAAAAACCAATATTATTACCATTGTTCATTTAAAATAAAATAAAAACACTTACAACAAATATCAAATTTTTTTTATGATAAGTCAATACAGTAATAGTTCAATGTCAAGCCTAAGTATGCACTAAGCATATCAGTAAAGCAAGACAATAGATTATATTGTTGAAACGAATTTCAATAGGCAAGGAGGTTCACAAAATGGTGCAGGAGACTTTGAGGCCGATTACCGTGGACGTTCGACGTGATAAACTGCGAAGTGGTGAGAATAGAACCGATTTAAGTGACGATCACAGAATAGACTTGTACACGATGTTAGTGCATCTGCCATTCATAATAGGATTCAGCTTGACGGTCAGACTTTTCCAGTTGCGAGCACACGAGATACCCACGTACAACTGCCCATGCGAAAAGCACTCGCAGCTGTCTAATTTCAATCCGACTTTATTTAGCTATGAATTGTTTATTTTCAACTTGTTTATATTCAGCGATGACTAAGGTTGTTTTTTATATATCCGCAAAGCGTCAAACTTTCCAATAATAGGAATAATATTAGCAAATTATTTAATTTTTGATAATAATAATATTATTAATAATTAAATTAAGAGGAATATTAAATTAGTAAACTGTTGTTAATATTAATTACATTGTTTAATGACGTACGCTCAAATGTGGAGAAAACCCGCCGGCGTACTTCGGAGATTTATTTGTTTTCAACTTGTTTATAGTGAGTGATGACGTACGATGCATTATATATATCCGCAAAGCGTTAAACTTTCGCGGCTAATAACTTTTTATTTAAACATTTTAACAAAAAAGTGCCCTAACAAACCGTGTTCAGCATCTTATAATCTATCAACGTGAGTTTTTTCAGACCTGCAGATGCTAATCGGGTGACATAATACATCATTGCGCTTTAATGTTAGGAATGAAGTGGCATGCAAGCATGTATCGTTCAACAACACTGGAGACAAAATGTAGAGGGACGAATAGTAAGCAGGGCGAATGGATCGATGGAAACGAAGCGAAGCGAGACGAACAATAAGGAGGCGAATGGTACGTGGAGAAGAATATTACGCAGACGAAACGTAATGGAAGACAGTCACATCTCTCCTCATGACATGTCTCAACACAATCGTCACATCACTAGCTTTGTCAAAGCTTGACTACTTTAATTCTGTTTTTGTGGGGCTTCTAAAGTCCCTAATTAGCTCTCTTTAGTCAGTTGTCAATGCTGGTCCCAGTCTGGTGATGAGGGCCTGCAAATATGACCAAATTTCTCTTCTCCTTTCAAGGCTGCACTGGTTCGAAGCAAACCACTGCAGGATAGATTTCAAGATAGCACTTTTGGTGTATAAGTGCCTTCACGAGTCGGCACCCATACTTATGTTCGGATATCAAACGTGTGAGCGACGTCCAGGCTCGAAAGAGATTGAGATCTTCATCCTTGTCACGACTATAACTCTAGTAATAGTCACGACCATTGGAGAATGTTTGAACTGGGTGGTTCAAGAAACTTATAACTCTATGAAATCAAAAACATATAACTTTAATTAAAGAAAAGATAGCGGTTAAACGTCCAAACATGAGATAACAAATTTCTACACGACAAAGTTTCACACATCCGAGCTCTACTAAACATTGACAATCTCCTTTCAAATTTTCGAAACGAAAGGCTATATTTACAAATTTGAACTACCGCAGGCTACCGCGCAAAACATTAAAAACTGATTGGTTCCCGGCATCAAGCGATACAAGCTAAAACAGCAACAAGGTTATAACGAGCCTAGCAACTGTTTATACATTCAAATTTATGTGGCATAACTATAACAACTGCACTTCAACTCCGCCTTGCATTTGCAAGCCAGTCCCAAGCCTGGAGAAAGGAGGAGGGAAAAGTTAAAAAGAACAAATTATGATCCACGACAGGAAGTACTTAGGTGCTTCCTACATACAGCCATTTCAGTCTTAAAACACCTGGTGTAAAGGACTATAAACTATTATAAAAAAAAAAAAACAACTGCACGCACTTATAAAAAAAAGCACATGAACATGTAGCTATAATACAATGAGGATTTGCACGTCGGCTGTTTTAAAGACACGGACGTGACAATCCTCAATGCTGGTCACAGACGGTTTGCAGTCACTCGCCCAAGGCTCTGAAAACCCTTCCACCGGAGGTCACAACTGCTGTGACGATTGAACAATTTAGAAAGGTTATCAAAGCGCACATGTTCATGGCCTAGAAGTCATTCGACAGGTTAAAGATTGCAATGAAAGAAAAATTGGATGAGGTTAAATTGAGCAAGTTATTGAATGAAAATCTAATAGACAACTTATTTTATCAAACCAAGAATTTCAACAACGGGTCGAATTGCTTGAAATAATGGAGCCTTTTGCAGATGCAACGTACATTGCGCAAGGAGCGCAATACATAATGGTCAGCAACGTGGTTCCCATTACTGTTAGTCAGGATAAGTATTAAGCGAGTTTTGCATTGAAGACAAAACTTCAAATCCCAGTTATAAAAACATTGCAAAAAAGCCTATAATAAAGATTTCAAGGGATCTATCATCAATTAAAACTACCACCTCCCAATAACCTAAAAAAGGTACCATTAAAGATTTACATTTCTCGAGTGATATGTATGACTGCATGCATCCTCGATCCAACTCATGGTTATAAATGGCTTGAAAACTGTGGAATTTTAATTTATAGCAAAGAGGCATTGAAATTGAGAATATTTGATGAGCTGATAAATCTAATTTTATGCATTTATCGACAACTTTTTTATTTTTTTTATAATTTCAGATAAAATAGGGTGTAGTTCTCAAAGAGGAGAAAAAGATAAAGAAGTTTTCACAAAAAATGCTTTTTATTTTATTTATAGCCAAGAAACATCCCAGGCCAACAGTGAAAAAAGTTAATTTACGTAACAAAGTTTAAAGAAGGTTCTAAGCAATTGTTTACAAATCTGTATTAATTTTACATCTACCAAGTCGTGTAGCATGAAGGTTGCAGCCACCTGGGACAGGCAGGCCAAACACCAGCCCCCCTGCTTTCCCGTTCTCGGTCGCTTTCCCTTTCCCACTATATCTTTCGCTCTCAGTTGGCTTCCCGTTCCCGTTTTCGCTCATTTATGTATGTATATGTGTATATATATATATATGTATATAGTTCCCGCTCACTCACCCGCTCCGCTCATTTTGTGACGGATTTCAAAATGTTTTTCTCTATATTTGATTCCCCTTGACTCTCAAGGTTGTGTGAAAATTTCATTACGATCGGATGAATGGTGTAGCAATGCATAAAGGACATACATACATACAAACATTCATTTATATATATATATATATATATATATATAGTTCCCGCTTGCTCACCCACTCCGCTCATTTTGTGACGGATTTCAAATTTTTTTCTCTATATTTGATTCCCCTTGACTCTCAAGGTTGTGTGAAAATTTCCTTATGATCGGATGAATGGTGTAGCAATGCATAAATAACATACATATATACATACAAACATTCATTTATATATATATACTAGCGGGGTTACCCGGCGTTGCCCGGGGTTTTTAGAGGTTTGTCCCTCTCGCTCCCGTTTCCTTCTCCACTTTCCCGTTTTCGTCGCGTTCCCGGTCGCTTTTCCGCTCTCGGTCGTTTTCCAGCTCCCGGTCGCTTTCCCGCTCAGAAGTTTTGTTATCGATTTTCTCTCTTGCTCGCGTTTCCTTCCAAGCTTGCTCTCCCGATTCCAGTCGCTTTCCGCGTTCCCGGTCGCTTTCCGCGTTCCCGGTCGCTTTCCGCGTTCCCGGTCGCTTTCCGCGTTCCCGGTCGCTTTCCGCGTTCCCGGTCGCTTTCCCGTTCCCGGTCGCTTTCCCGTTCCCGGTCGCTTTCCCGTTCCCGGTCGCTTTCCCGTTCCCGCTCACGCTTGCTCTCCCGTTCCCGGTCATGCTTGCTCTCCCATTCCCGGTCACGGTTGCTCTCCCGTTCCCGTCCCCGTTCACGCTCATTTTCTCTTTTCCATTCTTTCATAACTTCTGTTAGCCTATAAAACGTAAAATAGATTTGCTAAGACTATATATATATATGAATGTTTGTGGGTTAGTTTGTCTATTATAGAAACGGGAAAGCGACCCGGAACGGACAGCGAGTGGGAGCGGGAATGCGACACGGAACGGACAGCGAGCGGGAGCGGGAATGCGACCGGCAGCGGGAAAACGACCGAAAACGGGAAAGCGAACAGGAGTGGGAAAGCAGGTGGGAAAGGAAACGGGAGAGAAAGAGACAAACATTAGAAAAACCTCTAAAAAACCCGGGCAACGCCGGGTATCTCCGCTAGTACATACATAAACACAGACACAGACACACATACATGCACATACACATACATACATACACACATACATACGCACATACATATATATATAGTTCCCGCTCGCTCACCCGCTCCGCTCCGATCATTTTGTGACGGATTTCAAAAATTTTTTCTCTATATTTGATTCCCCTTGACTATCAAGATTGTGTGAAAATTTCATTACGATCGGATAAATGGTGTAGCAATGCATAAACGCCATTAACATATATACATATATACATACAAACATTCATTTTTATATATATAGATATACAAAAATGATTGTGTCTGTATGTCCTTTATGCATTGCTACACCATTCATCCGATCGTAATGAAATTTTCACACAACCTTGAGAGTCAATAGAAAAAGTTTTTTGTGAAAAAAATTGAGTTCAATAGCAAAATGAGCAGGAGAGCGAGCAGAAACGGGAACTGGAGAATGAGCAGGAACGGGAAATCAAGCGGGAACGGAAAATCGACCGGGAACTGGAGAGCAAGCAGGAACGGGAATGCGACCGGGAGCGGGAAAGGAAATGGGAGCGAGAGAGAAAAAAAAAAGATAAATCTCTAAAAATCCCACTAGTATTTCATAAATCAATCCCAAATAGCAATTAGATAAATTCAGAAATGTAGTATTATTACATAATACACAACTATATCAAAGCTATGATCAGAACTACTTAAAACTGGGTTTAACCTGAGGATATTTTCAAATCAAATATAAGGAACTAAAACAAAACAGATCTGAAGAATCATAACTTCAAATTTCATCTAAAAAACTATGCAGGCTATTATTAGGCACTTTTAGCTATAGGGCTTCTGTTTAAGGTAAAAGCTGTGGCCTCCCTGGGATACTGTAGTTTCAGAAGAGCTTTCCTTCCCATATATTGGTTGGTCATGCTAGCTCAGTGGTTTTGAAGCTCCATCAGAAATATAAATAAGAAATTATAGTAAGCATATTTGCATGCTTGAGAGAATGAGAAAAGGGTAGTAAATAAAACCAACTTTTCCTTAGGAGCATTTCTTGGGCAGTCCCTAGGATCCTCCCCAGGAAATTCATGCTGATACAGTTGTTGTGAATATGGATAAAAAATCTGCATCACCTGAATGCAAACAAGAAAATTAATTATATAGAAAAATAAATTCATTATCAGTCATCATAACTTTTATGAAAATTGAAAGAAAAAATATTCACAGGACAAAATTTGATGGAGTTGACAATTTTATTAAGATGTTGTGAATAGTGGTCATGACTAAAGATGAGAAGTGTTTTGTCAATATCTTTGGCAGTCCTCAGAGAATCTATAAGATGTTCTAAGTACTCAGTTCTGTTGTGAACCTGCACCACAATGACCACTGATGACTCACTTGATGGCAGATCAAACCTTTAAAAAAATAATCCAGATAAATGAATACAAGCATATCCAAATCAATACAAAACAAAATATCCAAACAGTGAAACTATCAAACAAACCATCATTCCTTTAAATCATGCCAACCATTATTAATCAAATATTTCATTACTTGTGGTTTGTCCGTCCTAGGGACAGATATTTTAACATTATGATAAAACATTTTAATGGAAATGGACTCAATTTAAATAAAGAAAAAACTCTGGATAACCTTTTTTAATTATTTAATAATTTTATACCAGGTTTTTGAAAAATCTCACGATTAACAACATTTTTAGTGAATGTCTTATTCTTCAAAAGATTTCTGCAAATACGTAAAGTAAAAGTCGTCTAGAGGGACTGACACTTTTTCTCGGAGCCGAATTTTTTAAATCTGTATCTGGCCTGTAGAAGCTTGTCCCCGAAGAACAGACAGAAGATTTTCAAATGATGAGGATTTTTTTATCTCAAAAAGACAACATATAGCTGGCCATGAGAAAACACTGGCTCATTTAAATAAATCCCAAACATAGAAAAAAATGAGGATGCATATAAGTATAACTAATTTCACTTGAAATCCCCAGTCAGCAGTGGTAAAATTCAGAACATGAGAAGATCAGTAGAACTAGACGGTTGCCTGAAGTTCATTTATCTTCCTAAGTCGGCCGGTAAAAGTATTTGTTTGTAGCAGCAGCATTCCTAGATAAAATCTTTCTTCGTCTTTTATCAAAATAGTAAACATTCTTGAAACATTTGTAATTTCTCCTCATTAAGGTGCCACTCAAACAAAAGATTTACAATTTCCATCTTCCCACCCCACCAATTGTGTTTCAAATGTTGAAAAACTCATTCTGGCAAAATTTTGATGTAAAATAATTATATTTACTAGCAGCACAACAGAGATAAAGCTTTACAATAAGTGACGATTTTTTATGCTTTCGTACAATATTTATAGTTAACATCAACATGAAAAGAACACAATCTTGTTAGTTAGTAATTCACCAGTTGACTAAATAAACATTCAAAATTACATTTAATTATTGACTTTACATGAGATTTTATAGAATGACATCGCTGCTACAAAAATCAAGGTTGAGTTTTTAAGGTTTAGAAAGTTATGATGATATTTCTCTATCAGCTGCAACAAGAACTGCTTCTATTAATCCTTTTGAGTATTTAAAACTCTATTGTACTCTTGAATTAAAACTCAGATGCATTGTTTTGACTTTAAAATTTCTAAATTTCTGCTGAAAAAACGTTCTGTTTGAAGCCTTTCATTTTTAAACTTTACAAACATTTCACTAGAAAAATGAAATTTGCAAAAAAACACTATCACCAATTCAACCCCTGCACAACTATAAGCTGATTAAACTAATTTCGACTCGTTCGCATAAAGTACACTATACGACCAACGATCGGAAAACCCACATGTTCAGATTGTGGGTTAGTGTAAACTAAGCATCTGAGTCCCGTAATCATTATCTCGATATCAATCGGGATTTCAAAACGATACTGTAGATCCCGTATCGTTATTAAAACGATAAGACCCTTCGGGGAAGTCTCGTATAGAAATAAAATAGCGAGACTTAAATTTTGTTCTAGTATCAAAGTCTTGAAACAAATTCCAAGATTTAAAAAAAATATTTGTCAATAAATAACGAAGTCATACATATTTAATTAATGATTGTCACAACTGTGAATATTTGCTATTGATTCATCAACATTGATTAATTAATCTATCTATTGACAGAAGTTTATAACTATTTAACTATTATTATCCCCACTTTAAATTCGGTTTTCCTAACAGCCTGTAGCCCCTGGATATTTACTATTACTATTTGCAAACTTTTATTTAGGTTACAATATCTGTTTGTGTGTGTGGCTTTCTCTGTACACAAATCTTGCAAGTAAAATTTAACCAGCTTTATATTGGATGACAATACATGATTCAATTAAAAAAAAACAAAACTTAATTTGAACATCTTTCGTATTTCTAAATCGAGTGTATTTGGAATCAAAGTTTGTGTTGAAAAACTCGTTTTTTCCTATACTTGTTTTAGTCTGGGAACCAGCAGCATATTTCTAAATGGTAGTAGTATGCAGTAATTCAGAGGTCGACTAGCAGCCTAAGAGGGGCATGGCTTAAGGCTAGAGGTAAATCGCACTCTAATTTCACATTTTCAATGTTATGTTGTTGATACTAATAAATATATTAATATAAGTGTCGCAAATAATATGAATTGTTGATTTAGCTAGTTTGAGTAAATTGGAATAAAACTTATTTATAATTCGTAAAATGCCTTGACTTCACATTCATGTTATTATTACTATTATTATTATTACCCACTAGTAAAAATGTTATTTTAAAGCCCTTTTCATTCATTTGAAATGATGAAAATTGTAATTGAAGAATTTATTGGTTAAAAAATAGATGAAAAATAAAACAATCAGGGTTAACTCGTTTTATTCTAGACAAAATTTCCACAGTTGATATTTCAGTCGAGATCCCGATATCGTATCAAATTTGTCTCGTTATTGGTCGAGGCGTCTCGTACAAATTTCAGAAGTCGTATCGTATTGTTTCAAAAAAAAAATAACGGGACGCAGAATCCTAGTGTAAACACAATTAAATTTAATTAACGTTGTTGTTTACTTTTGAGTACATCCTCTTTCAGATATTTCAAACTTTTGTTATGATAACTTCCATGAAATTAGCATAATAAATTTTTAAAGTAATGTCGTCGAAAACCTTAAAAATGCTCACATTCTAACCCAGATTAAACTACTTAATATGAATACAAAAATTATTATTAAATTTTTATAGTGTATTGAAGCTTTCTGAACATAAAAAACAACTTTTAACAGTAAAAAAATTACAGCTTAATTTTATGCAACGCCAAGAATTAGTGTGTTCGTAAAACGTACGACGGTCTAAAACGGGTTAATTAATACATCAGGAATGTTCATGAAAGTATATCTAATGCTGTAAAATGGTGCCTGATGTGTTCTGATACAAACTCACAACTGTTGTGAAAAGTATGCATTAATATGAATTTGCTGTTATTTTATCAATTGCACTGTAACCATGGTTTACAATGTTTCAAGTGGAAAATCTTGGTCAAGAAGTGCTAAATCAACAAAAAACTTCATCCGAGTTGCCTTTTTCTTTCTTGTGGTTATGTAATTCCAGCGGGGAAGACAGTGACATTTTTGGTGGCAGCAGTGGGATCAAGTATCAAGAAGAAAGAAGAAGTGCTCTCTGTACAAGTGCCAGTTCGCCAGCAACGTTCAACGAGCAGGTTCGCGGCGAAGATCTCTTCTGCCAAGAGTGTCGAGGCGCCGTAGCACAGTGGTGAAAGCAGTTATGCTATCATCAAATCTCAGTCACGGCGAGGCGTAATTCCGTTGAGCAAGGAATTCACTCACACTGCTCAGGCCAACTCAGCCTTTCATCCTTCACTGGTCGATGAATGAGTACCAGTTTCAAGACTGGGATGTAATAGGGTTCGGCACATTCCGATTTCGGAGACACGTGCGGGTGGCAGGTAACACTGTGTGATCCCATATGCACTAGCAGTTCACGGCGCTGCTGGGGTATTAACTGATATACGAAGTAGCGCCCTAATGTTATACATTTACATTTACATTTTTTACATTTTGAAGTTTTCTTAGTCCAAACTTGTGACCAAGGCTTACCAGAACTTGTGACCAAGGCTCACCAGAACTTGTGACCAGGGCTCACCAGAACTTGTGACCAAGGCTCAACAGAACTTGTGACCAAGGCTCACCAGAAGTTTCTGGGGTCATCATCTGAGCATCAACTAACTAGTTACGAGACACTTTGTAGCAAGAATCCGCCGACCAATACCTGCTCAAGGTTTGAGTTTTTTTTTAGTTTTCCCCCCGGCGGTCTGAGTTCAGATAAGTAGGTCTCTTATTCTGATCTTATCTGGTTACATAAATATGGATAGTAAGTCGTCCGCGGTTGATGGTCGTGGATACCCTGACATAATAGTTAGAAACTATTAAAATGGTTAATGTATGGATTCAATTTTTGTTTAGTTTGAAAAAAATAAAAAACCGAAAGCTGGATACTTTTAAACTTTTGTCATTTACCACTAAAAACGAATTTTAAAAGTTAAATCAATGCATCGTAATGGTGTAAGTTGTTTATGTCAACCGCCTAATTTCTAAGGATAATAACTTTTGATTTAAACATTTTAACCCTAAAGTGGCTTAACAAATCGTGTTCAGCGTCTCAAAATCTATCATCGTGAATTTTTTCAGAGCGTCAGATGCCAATCGTGGGACATACATATGTACACACATACATACATATATACATACATACATACATACATACATACATACATACATACACACATCATTGCAATTTTATAGTAGGAATTGATTAAATTAATTTGCCATAAATTCAAAAGCCTTTCGCACAAAACATCCTACACAGAGTCATACTGGGATATTATATTATTTATTTAATGATTAACAAATTATTTACAATGATGACACAATTAACTAACTTTTTAATTTAAATTTTAAGTGAATTTAAACATCCTATAAGTCTGTAGATGCTAACTTGTCAAGATTAAGAATCAGTTGATCTCGATTAGCTTCCCAGATGGATTCTTTTATTTGAAGAAGCTCAGGGTCCATTCTGTGACTGTGATCTGAAAATATCCAATGACTCGAGTTTGTACTCGAGTTGGAAGTTCTTCCCGTCCATGATACGTTTTTTTGAGACAAAGCAGGATCTCTGTGGGGATCTGCAAACTTGAGATGGTTAACAATGTTTCTTCTTTTATCTCTGTCGGCAAGAAACCTCACCCTGTCTTCTTCTCTTGATTCATTGCTCATCACAAAATATTCTTCCGTAGAATCCTGTGTGATTGCATCAGTTGCTATTTTTTTACAAGTTTAAAATATTTATAAAAAATTACAAGTTATTGGTATAGAAATGGGAATTGGTACATGTACTTGAGTACAAATCGAGTACACTGTTAGACTACTTGTACTTGAGACTTATGCACTTGTACTTTTACTTGAGACTAGTACTCACCATGTGCTTGTCTAAATTTTAATAAAAAAAATTTGTTTAACTTGATAGTGATCTGAAAAATTTTTCTTTTTGAAATTCACAGTTTGGCACAAATATTTTATATGGCATTCAGTCAAAAACAGTTTATAAATAACACTGGGCTACAAAAAAAAAATTTGTCTGCTGTCTGAAATATTTTAACGAATTCTTATGTGATTTTTCCTGTTGAATTCTAATCTAACTTCAGTTTTTCTCTATCAGGTCAAGTTTTTCCAATATCCGCATCTAAAATTTTTGCTCTATTACAATCTAGTGACATTAAAACAGCTTTTTTGTAACATAACAATTTATTGATTTAAAAGTCACACAATTTGAAACAATACAGTAAACGTAGCACACAAACAAACACAGCACAAATAAAAAGTTATTGTATTTACAAGTAGGCAGACAGATTGTCAGAGAAGTCAAGGAATAAATTTATGCCTTTTTGCAGACCGAGAATGCTGAGCAACAGGAATGCCCCGTTTTAAACACCGTCATCACAGCATTCCATCGTCTTTGGTATATAGTTTCCATTTCCTTGAGGTCCTGGTGGAATAGCTCACCTTGTTCGTCACTAACATCTCCAATATTTATTTGCACCAATATCATGAAAACTTGACATCAAATTGGTAACAATTTCTTCTTAGTTTTCACTTTTGTTTTTCCCTAGAAAATTTTGAACAAATGCTTGCCCAGCTGATGCTTCTTTTTCAGTCATCTTTTTCAAAAAAATTGTGTCCTTCAAGAGCTTGCGAATCTGTGGTTCATCAAAAATTCCTGCTTTGAGTTTTTTAATTGTTAAATTTGGAAACATGCTGCAGATATATTTGAAGCATTCCCCATTTTTCTCAAGAGATTTGACAAATTGTTTGATTATTCCCAGTTTGATGTGCAAAGGGGAACAATAATTTTTTCTCGCTCAACTAAAGGGTTTTCTAATATGTTTGCAGCTCTACATGGAACCATATTTGTACGTGGCAGCCATTCTTTCTTAATATAGAGTGGTTCATTCAGTAAGCATCTGCGTCCCGTAATCGTTATCTCAATATCAATCGGGATTTCAAAATGATACGAGAGATCCCGTATCGTTATTAAAATGATACAGCCTGCAGGGAAGTCTCGTATCGAAATAAAATTGCGAGACTTAAATTTTGTTCTTGAATAAAAGTCTCGAAACAAATTCAGAGATTTAAAAAAAATATTTTTCAATAAATAACGAAAACATACATATTTAATTAACGATTGTCACAACCGTGAATATTTGCAATTGATTCTATAAGTTCTATAGCCTTTTTTAGTGCCACATTGAGAATAGTAATCAATCAAAGATATCTAAAGCAGAGCCTTAAGCTACGCCCCTCTTAGGCTGCTAGTCAACCTCTGCATACTACTGATACTACCATTTAGAAGTATGCGAACCGGCATCAACGGTTGGCAAGGCAATCGTATTCGCTGACATCGATGACTATTATTATTAATGAGAATAATGAGTAGTGACTAGTAATGTAATGAGTAATGTTTGAGTGCTTATCCTTGCCCTTATCATTCTATGTTCATGTTTTGGTTTAGTCTGTATAATAAACTTATTTTGTCAAATTTTTTATATAGAATTGGAATGATTATTTTAGTGTTTTGATACCCGTAATTGACCGTAATAGTAGCTCATCTAAGATATATCTTTATAATCTCGATTATATTCTTGGTTGTATGTGTGTATGTGTGTGTGTGTCACCTGTAGTGTGCACGTCGTTATCTCGTTTTATTCGAGACAAAATTTCCACAGTTGAAATTTTATTCGAGATCCCGATATCGTATCGTATCGTATTTGTCTCGTTATTGTTCAAGGCATCTCGTATCGTATCGTTTTATTTGAGACAAAATTTCCACAGTTGAAATTTTATTCGAGATCCCGATATCGTATCGTATCGTATTTGTCTCGTTATTGTTCAAGGCATCTCGTATCGTATCGTTTTATTCTAGACAAATTTCAGAAGTCGTATCGTTTCAAAAAATAATGGGATGCAGAATCCTATCATTCAGTCTCTACTGTTCCACACAGTGTTGTTTCAGTTAAGCGTAACTTTAACTGAATTTGGTCTAATAACTGAAAAAAGAGATTTAAATTGAGTAGTAACTGAAACTTTAACTGAAAAATAATGTTAACTTTAATTGTAATACTAATAGTAAAAAAAAGTAGTAACTGTAATACAAACTGAAAAAGAATGTTTTTGGAAAATCCAATACAGAAATGCGCCAAAATTTTATTTCTTTGTTTATATTTGGTAACCGGACCCACTCGTGTCTTTTATCTCTACTATGATTTGCTTTTTCATCGCTTTATTTGCATTTAACGACGTATGAACAATGTTAAAAATAAATTCTGGCCGAAAACAAGAAAATGGAGTTTGGCGTTATTTAAGTTACGAACCCTCTACAGATAAAAGCTGATGCAACGTGGTTTGTAGTGTGGGAGAAAAAGATGCGGAAGCTCACGTGGTCGAAACTTGCGGAGCACTGTTGTAAAGTAAATCATCTAAGTCATAGATATAAGGAAGTGGCAAAAGAACTTGATGTTTTGGAGACAAATCGCAAAAAGCTAAAGACCAAGAGCAAACTAATCGAAAATTATACAAGATGCACAAGAAGTGAAACTGAGACAGCGTTTGCTTAGTAATATCAGTACTGGGTTATACTGTAATAGTAACTGAAAAAATTATTAACTCTAATATTAACTGGAAAAAATAAAAAAAATTAACTTTAACTGTAATACTAACTAAAAAATATTAAATTGGCTAACTTTAACTGATACTCTAACTGAAAAACCCTAACTGAAACAACACTGGTTCCACATACAGAGAAAACATGGATATTTGGTGTAACAAGATTACTGCTCCAGGAGGAAATTCACCATCTTCAAGTCAGTACAAATAACCTATTTATGATCATAATACAATATTTTTTCCAAGACCAACTTAATTTCTTCATATTTTTCCTTCAGAGTTGTTGAGTGGCCAATAAGGATAAGGCCATACAAAATTCCATTGTGTAATATTACACATTTTAAACTCCTCTTCTGGTTTGTATTCTTTAATTCTAAGTTTGTTAAGAAGTCCTCTAACATCTCTCCAATAAAATAACTTGTTTAGTTTGAAAAAAACAAAAAACCGAAAGCTCGATACTTTTAAACTTTTGCCATTTACCACTAAAAACGAATTGTGTTCTGGCTTTAAAAGTTAAAGCAACGCATCGTAATGGTGTAAGTTGTTTCAAATAAAATTTTATTAGAAATTAATTTTATTTCTTTTTTATACATTTCATTCATAACCTCACAACTGTTGACCACTGTTACATTTTAATAATAATTCCATAGCTCGTGCCTCTTCTTGTAAATTTCTGGGAGTAGTGATTGATGAGCATTTGACTTAGTCACTTCATATAACTAATATCAAAAATAAAATATCAAAAATTATTGGTATAATATCTAGAATAAGGCATTTTATTGATACCAAAACTGCTTTGATGCTCTACCATTCAATGGTAACATTGTATGGGCTTCAAACTATCCTTCACGACTGATTGGTCTCATAAGAATTCAAAAACGGGCTGTTCGTATGATGTTTCATCTTCCTCCAAGCACATCAACAAAGGCAAAATTTATTGAACATAGTCTATTAAATGTCAATCAAATAAATCTATTTTTAACTGGTCAATTTATGTTTAAATACTCCAATGCTTTACTTCCTTCATCCTTTATTAATTTTTTTCTTGAAACCAGCAGTATACACAATTATAACTTACGTTCTAGTAGTGTATATTGTTCGGATTTTGCTAGGACAAATATGAAACTGTTTTCTATCAAATGTGTTGGTCCTCGGGTCTGGTCTGGTATTCCTAAGTCAATTTCATCTCTATCCTGTTTTCCATCATTCAAAAAACTATCTAAATTATACTGTCTCACTAAATGATCTTACTTATCCTTCATTTCATTTTTTCTTATCATCATTTGCATCTACTATCAACTTATTCACTTCTTTTATATTATTATTACACTGTTTTTTTTTGGTTTTTTTTTATTTGTCTGTCCTGTTTTTACTCTGTGTTTTTTTCCACCTTGTGTTTTTTACTTTGTTTTTTTTATTATTTGATTGTTTTTTTTCTTTTCGAACAATGTTATTATCTTAATGTTTAGGGTGATCCTCGAGTGGGATAATTTTCCCTTTGGATTTTTCCCTTTTGGACTTATCTTACTCTTAGTTGATTTACTCAAATGTTGACCTTTTTTTATGTCCAAATAAAATTGATTGATTGATTGAACTGCGATGTAAATAGTGCTTCTAAGGGTACTTACCGTTTTTAAAAGTCTCTAAAATTAGGATAAATGTTTTTTTTTTACTTCAATCTGGTATAACATTTGTTTTTTATGTTAATGTAACAAAATAGGACAATTTCATTGGAAGAATCGGCCCCAGCCATTTATGTGAAATATAACCTGATATATCAATTTTTGCATACATATGCATTAGTTGAAATACCACCTCCCTCCCTATACATACTGGTACACAAATCATTCGCTTGGGACACACCCCTCCCCCTCAGTGCGCACGTAATACATGGACTACCCCTTACCGGCTGTTTATGAGGTTTTTTAGCTACTACCTGACGGTTTTCTAACCTCTTTTTAAAAAATAAATTAGATAAGTCTATTGGTAATTCATTTTTCTTTTTAATTATATAAAAGGGTAATAAAAATATCAATAAAAACACCAGAAATAATTTATCACGCTATTCTCTACCTTTATCCATATTTATATTTAATGATATCATTGTTAAACTGCACCACAATAATGATAAAAAAAATAATGCGTGTGAAGTTAGCCTCGAGGCTGGCAATGCTAATTAAAAAAAAATTGCTCTCCCTGGAGCTATGCTATACACTGTTGGATGGGGTCTAAAAAATGAAATCGAATGATATATTTGGATTGTCTTCGGTTCAACAAATAAAAAAGTTATAAGCGAAAAACTACGATTTTCCGCCGAAAATTGCATAAAATCAACCTTGGCTCTTCTTTGAGAAAATCGAATTTGTTTTAAACTGCTGCCCTGGGTATATCCGAGACGCTTGTTTTCAGATAATTCAATATCAAATCCAACAATATAACGTTCGCTTCTCAAAGTTAATAAATAAAAAAGTTTTCGAATAAAACGTCGGACCGTATACCAATTTCTTCAAGCAAACCGAAACATAAACAGATGCTGCGATTGGACAATCGAGTCTAGCTCACTGTGGCTAATTATGCAAAATATTAAAAATATGCAAAGTGGCTACTCGTCAACACCTCCTGCGTATTCTAACGAACTTTGGAAAAATTTTATTTTTAAGAAAATCTATTGAAGTTTACGATTACAAATTTTTATTAATGAAAAATTTGGTTAAAAAATTAACTATTTAATAAAATCTAAGCATAGCATGCAAGTGAAATGTTTCGTTTTAAACTCTTCCTTTGAAAACATTAAAAATGTGCATTTTTGGTGAACCCCCCCTTCTTAGACCTCCTAGCCAAATCCGCCAAAATTTCAATTACGCCAAAAATCCGCCGAAACTTTTTCGTCTAGCCTAAATCGCCGCCATAATGTGCGATTCAATCCAGCCGCCGAGTTATTTCACAGCGCCAAATAAATTCAAATTTAATTTACAAATTTGTTCATAGACAAATAAATGTTTTAAATATAAAATATTTAATTAACTATTCTAAATATTTACCAATATTTACCTATAAAAACCGAATTAAAAGAGATCGTTATAATTGTGTCAGCTCTAAAAAAATGTTTACTTTTGATCGCATTTGGGTTTTTTATTTTCGTATGTATATTACTGTCAATTGTTGCATTAAAGGTTGTGAAAAGTCTAAATATTCGTAAATCTCTTTTTTTAAATATGTCAATATTCAATTTCATTTCAAGCACAGCTATTTATCGAGATGGCGGAAAATTTCAGTAAGAAGGTAAAATCCGTTACTATCGTTAAACGTTAAGGAAATCGTTTACATATTTTAAAAATTGTAATCAACATTTTTTATTCTAACTAACTAAATTCACTATCTCTTTTTGTTTTAGAGAAATCTTCACGCAAGTACATCTCTGCTGACAAGGCAAGATAAATGTTTTATATCTTCATTGATTGTGAAGCCAAAACCACCAGGTCAGCATGGTAATGCAAAGGCTACTTGTTGGAATTATTTTGGCCAGCTTTATTCTGAAGGCAATTTGATTGAAGAAAACAGAGTCTACTGTTTTCTATGTCTCAAATTGCAACAAAGCTTGGGCAATCAAGGTCATCTATCACAAGTTTGTAGTTTTGCAATAACCACCTCCTCAGGGAATATGAATCTTCACCTGTCAGTAAAGCATGATATTCAACACAAAGTGGAAGATAAGATCAAAAAAATCTGGTTATTTTAAAAAGTACAGCAGTGAAAATCAGAATGCTAGTGGCTATGATGCTGGTTCTTCAGATGAATTAACTCGTGATCTTGTGATATGGTTTTGTAGAGATTTGCTTGCTTTTGAGCTAGTAAAGAGATCAGGATTTCAGGCTTTTTTTTTACAAATGCTATGCCACTATTGCACATTCCATCCCCAGATACATTGACTTCAACAGCTTTGGAAGATGTTTATCAAACTTTGCGACATTCACTAAAAGATAAACTGAAACTTGTAAACTCTATTTGCCTCATGTTTGACGGTTGGACTGACCGATACAAGGCTCGCCCATATATGGGTGTACGCATTGCTTTTTTGGATGATTGGGAGATCAAAGTTGCAACATTAGGATGTCATGTCCTGCCGTCACATACATCACGTGCCATTGGAGACCACATTGTTGAGCTATTGAAAAGCTATTTCCCTGATCTCAAGAAGCTAATCATATTCAGCTGTCACGATGGAGCAGCTAATATGATGAAGACATCACAACTATTAAAGGTCGACACTGTACAGCACTGCATATCACATTGTCTTCACCTTCCCTTGTCAGTAGACAGCATCAATAAACTGGGAGATGTAACAACCATTCTTATGAAATGTCGCAATATTGTGACTGCTCTTCATTTTAAAACCTTGCTTGTGATGATGAATTGAGAGACAAAGACAAAGAGTTAGTTGCTAAATTAATAAATAATGTGGCACAAGTAAGCAATTGTTGGATTTGGATGATCAGTTTATCGACACTATTATACCATACGTTACAGAAGAAAAGAAGGATGATTATTACCAAAGTTCTCATCATCATCAAACAGTTAAGGCATCATGTCCAACACGCTGGAACTCTACGCTTTATATGATCGAATCAATAATTGATTTACAAAGTGAGGTAGATAATGCTTTAAAACGTGATGGTCATAGAGAATTGTGTTTGCATGCTGATGAACTTGACTTCCTGCGAGAACTTGTTGGCTTCCTGACACACTTCAAGAGGTTTATGGACCTGTTTGGATCTTCACAGCCTACATTGACTGTAGTTCCAATGATGAAAATGAAAATAAAAAAGCTATGTATTGCCTCACCAACAGATAATCCCAAGATTAAACCAATTAAATCAGCAGTTTTGGCAAAGGTAGACCATAGATTTCCCGAATCGGAACAAATCAAGCTTCATCAATTACTAGACCCTCAAACTAAGACTCTCATACCCAGAATATATGCAACTATTATACTTGAAAATGCTATTAAAGATGCAGTTGAGAGAAATTTTATTAGTGTTCCTGAAACAATGAGACATGCAAGAGAAGCAAATACACATAACAGCGAGAATGAGAGGCCTGAAGAAAAGAAGAGACGACTAAGATTGGAGCTATTAAACGAATTTTGTTCAGAGATGTCACAAAGTACTCACCAAGGGAATGATTTGAATTCTTTGGTTAGTATAGAAATATTGTTAATAGTATTTGAGCAAGAATATAAAAAATATTATATATAAAATATATAAACATAATAAAAATGCACTTGCCATAAATTATCAAATAATTATTTGTGTGTTAAAATGTAAAAATTGCTGTTAATATTCTGTATCGCAGGTAGCAGTAGAAGTCGCAAGCTACTTGACATCAAAGAGCTGTGATAATGGCGATCTAGTTTGTCTGTAGAAAGATTGCACCGTGTGACATTTATTCATGACAATTTTGACATTATAGTGCAATAATTTTCTATTATTAATGTTACTGAAAAAACCCTTAGTTGATAAACTTGTTTCGTTCATTTTTTAAAACTCAGCCACTTTTTAGCCGAATTATTCCTATTTTCAGTCGGAATTTTTAATAATCATGTGAATTCGGCTAAGCCGGATATCAGCCAGATTTTTTGCTCAGCCAGCCATAGTTTAAAATAAATTCGGCTAGGGGGTCTACCCCTTCTACACTTTTCGCACTCCAACAGTCACCACCTGCACCCTCTCCACCGTTCCCGCAATACAAACAATAGTTTGTCATGTTGTCCGATGCCAGCAGGATTTCTTTTAACCACTGTTCCCTTTCACTATCTGGATTAAACAAACCACTCAGATCTTCTCCACGATCCAGTCTTCTAATGCAAACGCCTACAAAAATACCACAATTGTAGGCATCATTCTGATGCTTAGTCACAAGTGGCTTTTTAATGTTTAGACGTGATGGATTTATAAAAAAAGCATTATTTTTCAAAAAAAAAGTTCGTTAGAATACGCAGGAGGTGTTGACGAGTAGCCACTTTGCATATTTTGAATATTTTGCATAATTAGCCACAGTGAGCTAGACTCGAGTGTCCAATCGCAGCGTCTGTTTATGTTTTGGTTTGCTCGGAGAAATTGGTATACGGTCCGACGTTTTATTCGATAACTTTTTTATTTATTAACTTTGAGAAGCAAAAGTTATATTGTTGGATTTGATATTGAATTATCTAAAAACAAGCGTCTCGGATATACCCAGGGCAGCAGTTTAAAACAAATTAGATTTTCTCAAAGAAGAGCCAAGGTTGATTTTATGTAATTTTCGGCGGAAAATCGTCGTTTTTCGCTTATAACTTTTTTATTTGTTGAACCGAAGACAATCCAAATAAACCATTCGATGTCATTTTTTAGACCCCATCCAACAATGCATAGCACAGCCCCAGGGCAAGCAATTTTTTTTTTAATTAGCATTGCCAGCCTCGAGGCTAACTTCACACACGTAAAAAAATATCATAAAACAAAACACTAACATCTGATGAGTCCCTGCTATTCAGAAGAAAATTTATATTCGTAAAAACAAAACCCAATACTGATAGCAAAAATATCGATTTTATTAACTTCTTTGGAGCCGCCCTTGATTCCGACTTAGTATAGTATCCATTCCTAAACTGTTTTGCCATCTATGAAAATTTAAAAAATATAAATTAATTCAATAATATAAAAACCAGACTTTTAGGACATTTAGGAGTTTACGCAGACTCAAGAAGATACAACTGAAGTACTCAAGACAGTCAAGACACTCAAAGTCAAGACAATTACAAACCTGAATTACAACTGGACTGCATATGGCTTGGTAACCTCAACAACCAGTCGTACAAAATCAATAACAATTTAAAAGAATGTGTGCCATTATTCGAACATCAAATTTAATAATAAACAATGTAGTTCTAAAGAAGGATTATGTCAGGTCACAAACCAAAACAAACCCCATAATCCTTCACAAAAAAAAACAAAAAAACATGGACTTCAAGCAGTTGTATATTTTAGGGATGTGCGAGATAGCGCATAAATTGCTCAAGTTCAAGCTAGTATGTCACTATCAGAAAGCAGTTGTATTTTCAGTAAACAAATTAATGTAAAAATCTACTTATCTAAGTCCCAGTCAGAGATGGGCACTTTAACTACTGTAGTTGCAACTACTGTAGTTAAACTACATTTTTTAGTAGTTAAGTAGTTATACAGTAGTTATAACTACTTTTGTTTTTGGGTAGATGTAGTTATAACTACTTTTATGATCTAGTAAAGTAGTTATAACTATTTACGATTATTTAACTACTTTTCGTTAGGACTGAAGCAAAACTAAACCAGGTATGCAAAAGCGCACTAAACCAAGTTATGAAACCAATAGTATAATTGCCATCGATGCAGGGCCGTCAAGAGGGGGGCTGGCGGGGATACACCCTAGGCCCCCCGCGGGTCTGAGGGCCCACAACCGCTGAAAAAAACACTATCAACCCTTCTAAAATTTACAACAGACTTTAATAATAAGAGCAACGTTTTGTTTTAATTTCAACTCTTTTATTACAAAAAATAACATTTCTTTCTCTCACCACCGGAATTTTAAAACAGAACTTCAACTAATAATGTAGCTACATTTCCGCACCGAAATGAAATCCATCAAGCTGTAAAATGTCTTTGTGATCTAGACATCAATTTGACCTTTTTAATGAAACCATATGTTTAGAGAATTAATTTCCATCTTCGTTCTTATCTGACCTAAT
Source organism: Erpobdella octoculata (assembly GCA_963978895.1). Taxonomy (NCBI): domain Eukaryota; kingdom Metazoa; phylum Annelida; class Clitellata; order Hirudinida; family Erpobdellidae; genus Erpobdella; species Erpobdella octoculata. Next base: position 18,180,851 of record OZ022243.1, on the reverse strand, counting down.
TTAAAATTTCTCCCAACGGTTCTTCAAATCATTATCACTTTCATTTTTTTCGTAGCGTTAAAATTTAGATCTATTTAACTAAATATATTTTTGCTGAAAATAATAAATTTTTGTTGTTTTCCGCTCTTGTTCGCTCTATTTCTCCTTTTCGCTATCCCACTGCTTCTCCCTTTCTTGTTCGCTCTTCCGCCGCCCCCCGGTCGCTTTCTCGTTCCCGCTCACTCTCCAGTTCGCGACTCCCGCCTGCTTCCGCGTTCCCGTTTCCTGTGTGTATGTATGCATGTCCTTTATGCATTGCTCATAAGCGCCAACTCCAAGGGCCCGTTATAAGGATGAGCCCCCAATAATTTGCAAATAATAAAAATATAATAAAAAGGCTAAATTAATAATTTTCTTTTGACCAAATAAACTGCGTATGGCTGTTTTCAAACATACCTTTGTGAACGTGAAAGGGTTAATGCTCGAGACACATTGTGCAAAATTCTGTCTTTCTTGCAGTTCTTGTGCAAACGAGGAATGGCCAAGGAAAAACAGATGAAATTGCAAACTTTAATGAACTTCTTAAACTTCTCAGTGATGACAACGATTCACTCAAGTCATGGTTGAATAAAAGTGGATATAAATGGATCTCTCATGATATCCAGAATGAAATTATTGAAATGTTGGCAATACCAGTTTTGCAAAAATTAAAGTCTGATATTTCTTCAGCACAGTTTTTTTTTCAATTATGATTGATGAAGCAACAGATGTAACAGTGAAAGAACAGGTTTTCGTCATGAGTCAGTGTCACCAAATTTTGATGTTCACGAAACCTTTGTAGGTTTCTATTAAACAACTAAGACAACAGCTTCTTGTTTTTGACAATCGCAGGGGTCAATGTTTTGATGGGGCGTCCAGCCGCGTCCAACATGAGTAGCCGACTCTGGATTACAAAAACAAATTCGTGATATTCAACCTAAAGCTCTGAATGTGTACTGTGTGAATCAATGTCTAAATTTGTCATTTCAAGATGCACTGGTCAATTTAAAAGAATGCGGAGATAGAGATTCGATAAATCTGGTTAAAGATATGGTTAACTTTATTCGAGAATCACCAAAGCGTCTCGCTTGGTTTTCAAAGTTTGAATCTAATGACTCAACGTCAACGTCACTTCGACCTGTTTGTCAACACGATGGACTGTGAGAGCTTCAAGTGTCAAGTCTGTTGTTGAAAATTATAAAGTATTACTTATATTTTTTGACAAGATATTGGAGCCAAATGCAGTGGGTTTCATCGCAGTCTGGAAGCATTTGAGGTCTATTTTGCAATGAAGTTAAACGATTTATAAACAATAATAGATACAAGTTATAAACAAGTATTTAGTAGCGCTTGTGCAAATCTGCCGCGTCTAAAACCAATAAAAAAATGTTGTGTCAGGTTGGGTCGGGTCAGGTCCTATTCGAATGGGTCGGGTCTGGTCGGGTCCAAAACACATGGTCGGGTCGGGTCGGGTCGGGTCGGGTCGGGTCACAAAATTAAAATAAACAAGTAAAGGAAAAAACGAGTTTTGTTAACACAAACTTTGATTTGAAATACACTCGATGTCTGTCTGGGTGCGTTGTTAAATTCATCGGATATGTTAATCAGATGCATCCGATGAGCAAAAATGCGTTGTTAATTACATCCGGGATTGAAGTGTCGCGCGTTGTTAAATACATCCCTTAGTCATTGGATGTGCATCCAATAAATCCTGCTCGAGGGCGGATTGATGTATAGTCACTTTTAAAAATTTAAGATGGCCACCCACTGATCTCTATAATATAACTGGATTGCGCTTAGCCCATTCAATAGAAATGTTGTCGCCAGTCTGCCGCCATGTTACCACTCTCATTTACCAATGCAGCCGTCGTGTTTACGTCGATCGTCGCATGATATACGAACAATTAAGAGGTTTTAATTAAATTTAATTATATTACTTGAAAATAAAAATTTGTATTTAGTTATTCGGTATTTTTAACATTTTTTTACTACGGTCAATATGATGACCATCATTGATAGTTATTCGGTAGCACACAGATGAAACGCTTTGCAGATCACCGGAACAAAATCGCCCCGCTTTGGTTTAGCAAGAGCAGAATAGGTTGTACAAGAAACTGTATTACTCTAAAAGTTTTGAGTATATTTAGTAACTTGTAACATCAAAATGTTTGTGAAATGTAGTAGGAAGTTATGTTGTGTGTATAAAGAAATTCAATAAGCACATTTTCTTTGAGCATTTGTTCAAAGTAAACGTATCTTGTGTGTTACCTAGGTCTATAACAATTGGTCAGCGAATAATACATTTAGTTTAGGCGGAATAAGTTACATGTACGCTATAACATATTAAAATTTCATTTAATTTTTATCATTCGTAAAGGTGTTTAATTTGATTCAGGCTTTGAGGTAATTTAACGTGCAACGCAGCACATCCGCGCCGCAGCAAAACACGTAAGCTAATTGCCATTACGTTGTTGTTTTATTTTATTTGTATTCTTTAAATATTAATTGATTTATATACAAACCAATGACTTGAGGTTTATATAGCAATGGGCTGCACGTGATATGATGTGAAGGTTCATGCTGTGCCCGGCTCTATTCTATAGCTAGCGTATTCTATTCCCACAAACCCACTTTTTGGATGCTTTAACAAGGCTGAACTGATGTTGCGATTCATGATCTTAAAATCGAAATATCCTTGTGAAAATAAACTGTATGATTAAATGGTTGTTTGCATATTATGTTTTCTGTTTAAATTGTCTTTAAAAATGTATAAATTTTTTTTTTAATTTTTGTGCTACGGCTTTCCTAGCATTCAACGAAGCTTGAAAGTCAGAAATTCTACATTTCATCTTTGCGAACTTAAACAAAAACTATTTTTTAAACTTTTCAACATGAGTTTGAGGCTCACATTAAATAATTGAGGCAGTAATAAGGTTGCTCAGCCAAACGCCTTACGACAGTGTTGCCCTAGCGGCAAATAAACTTTGCTAAAAAAAACTGCATTAATTAAGTATTTACAAATAAAATGACTGTTTTGTTCCCTTATATTGTTTATTAAAGCAATTAATAGCAGGGAAATTCGGTATTTTTCACTTCAAAAAAATATTCCGTCAACCCCATCATGTAGGTAGGCGTGGCCTAAGAGTTCCAAAATGGCGACCAGCGGCGACTCCCAGGCAGGGCTAAGCGCTATCCAGTTATATATAGAGATCAGTGTGGCCACCGCCATACCACTGCAGACGAGACTTTCTTAGTTCGAAAGGATGGTTTGGTTTTAATTTGAATTTAAAACTTAGATTTTCTAATATTGTGGAAGCGGAGAGGTTTATTGCTGAAAGTTAGTATTTTGATTTTATTTGAGTAAAACAGTAAAACGTCGTGATATGGTTTACCTAGGTCGCTGCTATTGCCCCGGCGGTTTGCCGTGGAAATAATCGGTAAAATTGCTACTGAGCCGGCGGCAGTACCGCCGGTGAAATAATCGGTAAAATTGCTACTGAGCCGGAATTCTCGCCGGTGAAATAATAGGTAAAATTGCTACTGAGCCGGCAGTACCGCCGTGCCGCCGTGGCAATAATCGGTAAAATTGCTACTGTGCCGGCATCGATGAAATGTATGTTGGCGGTCATTTTTGTAATAATTTTTTTCTGATTATTTTGCAGGACCACTGCGGTTTTTTTATAATAATAATTTTTTATGAATAATTTGCAGAACCACTGCGGTTTTTTTATAATTATTTTCTAATTAATATTTTTTAGGACAACCAAAATCAGCGACTAGGACTAGAATAACTTATAAGAACAGGCTTCTCAAATAGAGAAGAAATAGAGAAATGTTAAGAAGTTAGAGATAAAGTGGTATGCAAAAAAATAAAGGTGAACCAACTACGCCACTTGCTAGGAAAATAGAAGCTTTAGTGAGCTTGCGTCGACGCTTCTAGAATAGTATAAGTTTTTTTACGTCATTAACTAGCGCCTGCAAATATCTGTTTGCCCTTCCCCGTTACGCTTTCGGGCTTGAAAAAACGGCTTTGGTGATTTCGTCGCTGTCATCGTGACGTAACTGTACATCGACCATTCATTATGGTGTGCTCGTGCTACAGGTTTAGACAAATTATTTTCATTATAGTGTAAATAAATTTAACTTAATTAATTTAAGAAGAATAAAAAAACCACAACTAATTGCATGAGTACACTTTTTTATTACTAGTCTGGCACAAAACCAGTTGATATGAAACAAGTAAAGGAAAAAAACGAGTTTTTCAAAAGAAACTATTATTTCAAGTAAACTTGATTTGCAAATCCAAAAGTCAAACAGAAAAGTTTGTAACAACAACAACAACAACAACAACAACAACAACAACAACAACAACAATAATAATAATAATAATAATAATAATAATAATAATAATAATAATAATAATAATAAAACAAATTAAAACATTTTGTAACTGCCACGACAGTGGGTGCAAAAAAAGCTCTGCTAGTTGGTATTTTATTTATTTTCTGGCAAAAAAATGCACCCACTGCAGGCAGCAGTCACACATAATCGTGTCCCTTATATTTGCATCTTTTCGACACAATTTCAAATTTATTTTAACTTACTCAATTCTAAAACTGTGGTCCACGCATCCACAGCAAACAGGCCTTTGAACAATGGAAGATGTTCAGACACTTCCGGCTCTGTTATGGCTGTGGAGACATCTATAAACGGACTCACGCTTTCAACGAGGCATCCCTCCTTCACCACCCTTCCAGCCTCCTCTACACCGAGGATCCACGAAAGAAGCACTAATTAAGAAAAAAAAGTTAAAAACAAAAATGATTTCTTTCCTCAAATTTTGAAACTTACGCTGAAAATTTTCGTGGCAGCTTCTTATAATGGTCCAAGCGGCGGGTTTTCCTGGACCTTCTGGGACTATGGGCAACTTTTGGAAGCTCGAGTCCTGACAATTCTATCGATGACTGGTTCGGTTGCTCAGTGTCAGCTTTATTCAACCGCCGCCGCTTGTTTACCGGCTGATCCACTGCTCCAAAAGCAAAATTATTTTAATATCTTATAACAAAAAGTTACCTCATAACATGTAATTTTTACCTAGGGTGACTTGAACATTTTCCTTCTGACAATCCTGGAGAACACGATCATCACTTGAGCACAATTGATCAGACACGTTATCCACTGCTCCAAAAGCGAAATTATTTTAATAGCTTATAACAAAAATTTACCTTATAACGTGTAATATTTACCTAGGTTGACTTGAAAATCTTTCTTTTGTTGGATACAACTTCGGAGAACACGAAATGTTGCAAGGTACTTCTCATAGGTGGGCTTTGACAAATCCTGCATGGCGTTGGCCAATGAATGAAACAAGAGGTGGGCCTCCGTAAACATCTCCTCCCGAGTCATTGTTATTCGCCTTTCTGTAATATTTTCCATTGCAATTGGCGTATTTATGTATTTATTATAATAATAATAATGATGAATTTATATAGCGCCAGATAAGTCAGAGGCGCTTACGAAGGTTCCTTTGGATCGGAAACTTCGAAGAACACGCTATTTTCATAGACATGAGAAAGCAATGCGAGTGAACTCCTTGCCTAAGGGAGTTACGCTGGTGACGCAGGTGAGGCTTGAACTGCCGACCTAACGATCAACAGGCGAGCGCTCTACCGCTCTGCCACCAGCGCCTCATTAATTAATTAAGTAATTAAAATAAATAAAAGAACAATGCGATTTATTTTCTCTCTGTCTCTCTCTATGTTTCCTTGGTGATGGGTGTAATCCAACTCGAATTTAGTTTAAACTTATACGCAGTTTTTTTTCATTTACATTTAATTTTTGTATATACTTTTTTTAATTTATCATATATTTAAGAACTACTGATAAACCGGAAGTGGGAAAGCGACCGGAAGTGGGAAAGCGACCGGAAGCGGGAAAGCGACCGGAAGCGGAAAGCGACCGGGAACGTTAGAGTAAGTAGGAAAGAGACAGCGACCGGAAGCGGGAAATTTACCGGACGCGGGAGAGCAATCAGGAACGAGAAAGCAACCGGAAGTGGGAAATCAATTTTTAAGGGGCGCAGGCATTTTAAAAATTTGCAAGCAGGAAGGAGAAAGCGATCGGAAGCGGGAAATCTACCGGAAGCGGGAAATCTACCGGAAGCGGGAAATCTACCGGAAGCGGGAGAGCAATCAGAAACGAGAAAGCGACCGGAAGCGGGAAATCTACCGGAAGCGGGAGAGCAATCAGAAACGAGAAAGCGACCGGAAGCGGGAAATCAATTTTTATGGGGCGCCAAAAAATTAAGCAGGCATTTTAAAAATTTGCAAGCAGGAACGAGAAAGCGACAGGAAGCGGGAAATCGACCAGGAAAGCAGGGGTGGACATGTGTCCCCGGGCGCTTTTTTTAATGGGCGCCAAAAAAATAAGGAGGCATTTTAAAAATTTGCAATCGGGAAAGCGACCGGGAGAGGGAGAGCAAGCAGGAACGAGAAAGCAACCGGAAGCGCGAAAGCGACCGGGGGCGGGAAATCGACCGGGGGCGGCAGAGCAAGCGAGGAAGGAAACGGGAGCGAGAAAAACAATAGGAAAACCTTTAAAACACCGGGTACCCCGCTAGTATAAAACTTAACTGAACTACACTTTCTTCAGCTGCAATACACAACCACAACAGACTATCAAAATTTATCACAAATGTTGAACACGCCTGGCGCTGAATGCAAGAAAGGAGTGGAATTTCTGCCAATTAGGAACCGATAGCAGATCATTAACAATATGCACTGATGTTGATCTTGGACCTATTCTTACAGCCTTACACTGCACTCGACTTACAGTTTATATGAACAATTTTAATTTGCGTAATATGAATACTATTCTAATTCTACTGCTAGAAAATATTTTAAATTAAATGCAATTGCAATTTAAAATTAATCGTAACAACGGCGGGAAATTATCGATTACAATATTATTATCTATGCTAGAAAATATTTTAATTACTTATTTGTTTAAACTTAGAAATAGAAAATGTAAAAAAACAGATTTTGATACAATTATTGATAAGTTCGCGGCGGAAAATCAAGTGAGGAAGGAAACGGGAGCGAGAGAAATAAAGAAAAACCACGGTAGTATTAGATAATAATTTAATTTTAATAAATCAATTTACCTTGTTTTCTTGCATGAAAGAAATCACTGATTACAGAACGCGAGAACGAAAAGCACAGAGAGAGACGAGAGAGTTATGGCGGATTTTCTTAGCTCGCTGATTTTATATACGGTGCGTCACATAGGCCGCAATCTTCCCGCCATTCTCCGGAGGCCTAAGCCCCCGAAATTATGAAATCGAGAATCCAAAGATAAAAATAAACTATGCAGGCAGTCTGCCTGAAGACGACACATTATTTTGTTAATTATAAATATTTTATTAAATAAAGATTATTTTATTAATTATTTAATAATTTATTTGCTGCTATTGCACCGGCGGTGACCGATTATTTCCCCAGCAATTCCGCCGGTGAAATAATCGGTAAAATTGCTACTGCGCCGGCATTGCCGTGGTAATAGTTATAACGTTTACCTAGTCTCCAGTAGGTTGTTAGGCCTTTGTCTGAGATAGTTTAAAATTTCGTTGCTTAGTTTTTTTTACAAAGCAATCAATAAAGTGTAGTGTTTTAGCTTTAAAGTCAAGTTTTATTTGGCTTTTGATGGGCTCATTTCAAAGGTTCACCTTTACATTGATGCTTCTAAAATTAACATAAGATGTTTATCTTCCTTCACAATGGTTGGTTGAACCAACCTTGATAATGTTTTAATCTTATCAAAATAAACTGTGCTTACCACTCATATGTTCTAATAATTGGCTGTATAATAAATTTCAACCACCACCCATCCTTTATTTTCAATCTTGTAATATATTTTTATTGTTTAATAGTTTATAAGCTAATCATGTCAGGAATCAATACTAAACCTGCGTAATTGTGAGTCCTCATATTTTAATTGAAATGATTTTTTGTTTCAAGATTCGTATGATCATGGTAAGGTCTAGAATCTAGACTGACTCTAAACAAAATTTGTATGTGATGATGTTGTACTTGAACACTTTATTTAATGGTCCCCTGTAAATTACGGGTGAGTGGGGACCATTAAATAAAGTGTTCAAGTACCACATCATCACTTACAAATCATGGAGGCATCCTCCCACAAAATGAATTGTACAGTTTATTGAGAGTCACACATGTCTGCATGACTACTGGACAAAACTAGATGTTTTGAGTTGCAACAAATTATATTTAATGTATGTATGTATCAATTAAATAGCAGATACTGTTTATTCATCTGAAGTTATGCAAGAAGGCAGTCCCATGAGTTGGTGAGGGGATTATATGGGATTGAACCCTGAATGACTATTGGCTTAATCATTATGTTCTGTATAATAAAGTAGAAAGTTTTGCAACTTTAATAGACGGAGATGGCTTAGGCTGGATGACTATGGACCTTAAAATCATCTTTTAACTATTTGTAGCACTAAGTTTTGTTTTGCAGCTGTGATAGACAAAAGTGGGAGCATGATCAGCATTGTCGGCCCTCCACAAACTGTTTGGCTCCTAGCAGTTGGTATGATATTGCTATAATTTTTTTTTAAATTATTATAAATTTAAACGTAGTTTTCCTGTTTTCTTAGACTTTGTTCCTGAGACAATTCAAGAACTCAACAGGAAAAACAGGAGATAAATGAAAAATTCTTTGGACTTATGGAACGTCTTATAGACGTTAACGAAGAAATTTAAAATTGATGGAACAAATTTATTTAAATCAAAATAAAAAAATTTCATTAAAAAGTTCTTGTGTTATTAAATCTTTTTTAGAGTTAGCTTTCGAATCGTTTTCCAGGGAAGTAAGGTAGTGATCATCATTGGTGTTGCTCTCCTCGAAATCAACTAAATCGTCAGTCCAGGCAAAAGTTGTGTAAGCAGCAAGCTGTCAAGACCATCGTGGAAGCAGTTCTTGGGCAGGCAACATCTAGGTACTTCAACCATCTAAACCTCCCTTAAGAAAAAATAGTATTAGTCTACAAGTTTTAAAAATGAGGGATTTTCAACTATTGTAAATTACCTCAAATGTTGACTTCTTCATTTGAAAATGTGATTTAAAATCTAAATCACACATAAGAAGAAATCTTCTGTGGCCTTGTTGCTCTGTAACTTTATCACCTACAAAATAATTGCACTGAAAGTACACAAAAGCTCTTATAACAATGATAATTAAATCTAGTATTCCTTGGATGGCTGAATTCCAATTTTTGTAATTGATCATATACACATACAAATTAAATTTTAAAGGAGACATTAATCTAGATTGGTCTATCACAGCTGCAAAACAAAACTTAGTGCTACAAATATATTTGTATAAGATGATTTTCAAGTCCATAGTCATCAATCTAACATTAATCTAGATTAATATAACATTTTAATACTTCAAGATTATTCTGTACTGTATATCTCTGTACACTGCAGAGCTGTATTAAATAACTCGAATTCAGCACCAATAAACTAATAAAGCGTCTCAAATAAAAATTAAGCTATATCCTAGCTAACCTTTGTCATCTTCCGATTCAGAGTCATAAAAAAAGTGTTTTATACATTCAGTTGCAATTATTAAATTGGAATTCGAAAGATCGGCAATTTTTTTTTATTGGATCCATTTTTTTACATCCGCCTGACTCATCAGCCGTTGTTAAATACATCCCACCATATATATAGAATATTTGCTTTCTGTAAATTGACTGGGAAGGCCTATATAGACCACTGATCTCTATAATATATTATAGAGATCAGTGATATAGACTGGTAGATCTAGCAGTTTTTCGAGGCAATATGGGAAATTTTAATAGACAAGCCAATTTTTATACCATTCAATAGAGAATATGTTGTAGAATGTCTGTATGAAGATACCACGAATGAGCAGTTATGGTACTCTAGTTATTAATGATTTTAGACGTACTCTTTTGTCTCATTACGTAAGACAATGTCGCGTTACGCGCAGTAACATATTTACTCGCTCAGCCAGTAAGAATTCAATAAAGGCTCGTTTTATATGCTATATTTGCGTTGTCTTTGTATTCATTTTGCATTGCCGGTTTTATCGCGTTTGAATTCTATTTCTTCAATATCTTAACGTTTTATTTAAGCCTTAGATTTTGATTTGGACGATTTTGGATTTTTAGCAGCGTTTTTTTAAATTTCCTATTCATTTATATAGTTGTATAATTCTATAGTTTGTATAGCATAATACATAGTTTTTTCTTTGGTCAGTCTTGTCTTTTGTCTGTCATTCTGGTATTTTTTTATTTTCTTTTATTCGTGTTATTACATCTGTTAAGTTTGGTTATGGTAAGTTTGTATTGTAGTTAGCACATTTTTTAATCTAAAAGTAACTAATATCGCAATGTAGTGCGTTGTGTGTAAATCTGCTACTTAAGAAAAACTAATCTAAATATTGAAACAAGATGGGAAACCTTCTTTATTGAATTCTGCAACTGTAATTGGAGATACAATTTTAATTGACAGTTTAACTCTATAAATGTGGATGTTTGTATACATAAGTAAATAACAAAGCAAAGAAAAATAATCAGCCCCAGCCTTGTGTTAGTTTTAGTTTAGTTCTAGCAGCTAGCTGATCTAGCTCCAATAAAAAGAATTTAAGATCTAAGTTTTCCACACAATAAACAATTATTCCAGTCAAATATAAAGTTGTTCAAAAATTATTCCTGGAAAGCTACCTCAACTGAAAATGCATGTTTTGAGAACTCATTTTCAGGAAATGAAATTGAAGTATTTCTTAGACAATGATAGATGGAGCTGTGGAAAATAGATTTTAAGTTGTGTCTCATTAATACTGATATAGAGGCAGCACCTGATAGCCTAATTGTTGTATAAGTTGTAAATGTGAAATTTTTAAAAAAGCCCATGCTCTTCTAAAAGTTGTTCATGTTTTAAATATGAGCTACATTGTATCTGCCTGTAAACATTGCTATGGTAAAGTTTGTACTAAATCTCTTCATACTGATAATCTTGAAGTAGATATGTTTAAGGGTGATATATGTGGAGGCCTGTATGAAAAAACTGTTAAAATCGATGAGATACTATTTTAATTAGGCTTGCCCAAAATTAGTCTTTGTTTTTGGACGTATTTATTCTTTAAATTGGCAAAAAAGTTGATGCTCTTAAAACAGTTTTGAAGGTACTTGTATGCTTGTAAATGTTGCTGTGACAAAGTTTAAGATAACTGACTTTATATTAGTGGTCTTGTAAATAATATCTATTATTATCTATAATAGTGAAATATGTATAAATGTCAGAGTTGGCCAATGTGAGCAGTTATTACATTTTATTTAAAGTGATATATAGAAACTTATCAAGTTTTTAAGAAAATGTCTTCTTTGTTCTGTAAGGTTTTGATGCTTATTAAAATAGCTCTTGTATATTTCTTCCAGTTACACGTCTATTATTGTTGTAACAAGTTCTTCTGCACATGAGGATATTGCTAAGCATTGTCTCAATGTCAAAACTGTTTGCTTGTGTGTTATAATAAACAGCAAACAATTTGACTATGATATGATGTGCATTATTTATCTACAAAATCCTCATAATCTACACTTTCCAGTTTACTTCAGCCAGCACGACAAAAGTTGCTGACAGTGTCTCTGAATTGAATTAAAATTTGACAATGTTTAAAGTGGTGTTAGTCAGTGTTTAGTGTTTAGAATGTCTCTTCGGAAGCACTGAAGTGTCACAGCCAATGTAACAGCAGCTGGCAAACCATTCTCAGTCTGGCAACCCCGAACCTTCTGTCTACAGCACTCTTGATATGTGTGGTGGACACAAGAAGTAAAGTCGTGGATAAAGATCTGACTCTTCAGCTCAACTGAATTGTGCTCAATATAATGATTTTTGAAGCTAGATAACAGTTATTATTATAATTATTTAATAAGTTGAAACTTATACTTTGTTGTTAGAATTAAAATTTATGTTGTTCTAAAAACCAGTGTTTGATAAATTTCTTGTCTTTAAGATGTTTGAGCATGTTTCTTTAAAAAGTGGACAAATGGTACGATTCCCATAACCGGCACCCCCTTCAGCTATTTTCAAATAAGGTTGTGTTTTCAGGTTGTATTGCTTTTTAAATACAGGAGAATTTCGAAAACGTAGACTAGTTGAGTGTACATAATCGTTTATACAGAGGAGTTAAACAGTTAAACTAGTTTAAGAGTTTAAGTTTAAGCATTTGATAATCAACATTCTTCGGGCAGCTCCATAAGCAAACGGAAAATAAAAGTGTTGTTAAAAAAATATAGAAATAAATAACTAAACTGTTTTATGAGCATTTGAGCGTAAAAAGTTTAAATTTCGTGGAGATAATTTGTAAATTAAGCGTCACTTTTTACGCAGAAATGGAAAAAGCTGGCTTTTGATTGGTTGGCGTTAATAACGCACTGGCTACGGATCCGGCAGTGCCGGACCTATAACTATTATTTTTCGGGGTCCGTCAAGTGATAAAAAAATAAAAATGAACGTAAATTTCATTATTTTAAATTAAATTAAAGTTATTAATATTAAAAACAATATTTGTATTTATTTTTATTTTAAAAAAAAGTTTGATTTACGTTTTCCATAGCGTTAGTCGGGATACGTCAGTGACGGACCGATAACTATTATTTTTCGAGGTCCGTCAATTGATAAAAAAATAAAAATGAACGTGAACGTCAGTGACGGACCGACAACTATTATTTTTCGGGGTCCGTCAGTGACATACATTTTTCAATGGTATTGGGATGAAATAAAATACCGGACAACAATAATAGTCTGATACAAATTTATTAAAGTAAAAAAATATAAAAAATTGTTTATATCAGCTCCGACATGTATAACAAAACCATTCTTTTTTGGGTTTTGTAGTTAATCCAGCACAGCTAAAATGGTACCATTCTAAGCAGCTGTCGCACTCAACACAGTTCTCTGTATCAGTGTTTTTAATACAGTGACGGCAAAACCAAATATTCATTTTTTTCCTTTTTTTTATAGAAGCATGTAGTTTTTTCCATGCTTGGTTAGTTATATACGGTTTAACGATTTCGAGGACTACTATTTCGTTTAGAAGTGATGCCGGAAGATCTTTAACTTCAAGGTTCATATCTGTGACATCAGCTGGCAAATTGGGTGAGATGTCTTCCGGTCTCCCTCCTATCAGCAAACGCCCAAGTAACACTGAAAATGTATAATTAGAATGAATTAGAAATGGCTAAAAAGGAGAAAAAGCGAAAAATTTACTTACAATGAATTTTTTGATCGACTGATTTCTTTGAAAATGGCAAACAAATATCCATTTGTTGTCTTTTCAATCCCATGGCTGTTTTCTTTTCCTTTAGCTTGGGCCGTCCTCTAAAACTAATCTTATTTGGCAATATCAGTTTTGTCATCTTTGTTTCCGGTTGTGAAGCTGCTGGTGGAATGTCCAATTGTTCATCATTGGGGTAGTCTGTTTCCGGTTGTACAGGTTCAGGCAGAATGTCTACTGGTTCATCATTTGCGTTATTGGAAACCTGGTTAACTTGGTTAAAATGTTCATTTGTTTTTTCTACTAGAACCTCTTCATTTTGGACTTGATTAATAGTGTTTACTAGCAAATTGGTTGGCCCTTCATTAAAATGTTCATCACTTTCAACTGGTACAACTACTGCCTCACGGTTGGTACTCCAAACTTTTGCTAGATCTTCAAGAACTTTCATTCTTAAGTCAAACTGAGCCATCCCCCCTTCCGCTGCTAGCTCAGCTAAATGTTTGAGTTGCCGATCTGCACGCCGAAACTTTTCCACATTTGACAGTGGTCCATTATTTAACACACCCACTCCCAGATGACTGCCTTTTTTGTTTGTGCCCTGAAAAATTCGATGTGATTGCTGAATTTGCTTTTTGAGCCATCTATCACCAATTCCAATAGGAGAGAACATTGGTATCCCTTTTGCTCTTCTACTTGCAAACATGTGTTTGCATGGTAGATTCATTGTTTTGGCAAATGAGCAAACACAACTGTTTTCATTCAGTGTTTCCATTTTCCCCCCAATATTCCCTTTAACAATTTCCAATTCAACTTGCACCTCAAAGACTCTTGATTTCATTATTTGGGTTTTCACAAATGAAAATGAAAAAGGTGTAAGTATCTCCATGTACTGGTTCTCGACACTGCAGCTTGGTTTACTGACAGGAACACGTTCTATGGTGTTTATGTAGGCATGGTCCCTCTCTTGACGCATGCATGCAATAAACGAAAGCAAGTCTTTAAAAAAAACAGGCAGAGGACTTAATAATGAAACAACAGCCTTGATTCGTTTATTCACAGATTCTAGACGATTTGTGGTTGTTTCCCCGTATGTCACATTAGCTTGCTGCCAACAATGTAATAACACCGTCGTCATCTGTTCTAAACTCAAGATCAGGTCCTGTTGAAGAAAATTTTTCATATATTTATGTTATACCATCTTACATGGTACATGTATGTTGTTAATATAATTACCACCTTTTACTTTCCAATATAGTTATATTTGTATTAGTAAATAATAGCTTTCAAGCATTTATATTTAAACTAACCATTACAGTCTTGAAAAACTCCTAATAGTGATTCCATGTCTGTAGTCCCCTTTTGTTTAGCTGCTAAGTTATGTAGATCTTTTAATGAGATTCTTTTGCCTTCAAAAAAGTTAAGAAATGTATAAATAAATAATTCACATTAATTATTTTTTCAAAAAGATGTAATGGCTTACCTGTTTCTTTCAGAACACGTTCTTTAATCAGCCACTTGTTTCCATGCATACCCAGCATTCGACATACATCTTTTTCTTCTTCGTCATTCAATTTTCTTACTTTTGGAATGTTCTCAAATATAACCTAAAAATAACAGCACAAGAATTAGACACAGTCAAATTAAATTTATAAATGAAAATGTTTATAAACTAAAATTATGCACATTACCTTGTCAATGATATGGTTGTGTTGGTCAACCATTTTCTGCACATATAACTGGTTGCCATCATCTGACACTTTTATCCAAATCCCAAATGGACAATCCATTTGAAAAGTACTTTTAGAAAAAAAAATATATAAAAAAATTAGAAATTCATTTGATTGATACATTAACATAGAAATGGTTAAATAACAAACTAAAATTTTTACGTACCTTTGATTGGGTCGTAATCCTTTTGAACGACTTTTGAAATTTTTACCTCCATGGTAACATGAATAATTAATTGTGTAGAACTTCAGACCACTGTTTATTATTCGCTTCAACCCTTTTTTCTGCGCCGCTGCGATTGTTCTACAATCTCGCTTATACAATGCAACACTTGATTCTTTTTCATATGTCGCAATTCTGTTCTCTAATTCTGTGTAGGAACTGAAACTATCACCCACTCTTAACGACATTGTTTGTTTATGATTTTAAAATATTTTTTGTTAATTTCTATAATCTGAAAACGCTTAATAGGAAAAAGAACAATAACAGTTATATATATATATATATATATATATATATATATATCAATGATAAAAAAAATTATAAGAACACACAATGTCACAAGAGCACAATATATATATATATATATATATATATATATATATATATATATATATATATATATATATATATATATATATATATATAAGTGTAGATAATTAAACCGTGTTTTGTTTATAGCAACGCACTGGCTACGGATCCAAATATTGTTTTTAATATTAATAACTTTAATTTAAATATAATTAATAATAATATAAATTAATTTAAATTAAAATAATAAAATTCACGTTCATTTTTATTTTTTTATCAATTGACGGACCTCGAAAAATAATAGTTATCGGTCCGTCACTGACGTATCCCGACTAACGCTATGGGAAACGTAAATCAAACTTTTTTTTAAGATAAAAATAAATAGAAATATTGTTTTTAATATTAATAACTTTAATTTAATTTAAAATAATGAAATTTACGTTCATTTTTATTTTTTTATCACTTGACGGACCCCGAAAAATAATAGTTATAGGTCCGGCACTGCCGGATCCGTAGCCAGTGCCCGTTAATAAACAGATTCGCGAGTTTTGAGCAACTTCTTTTGCTAATAACTTTTTTTAGGGACCGATCTGTGTCTGGTATCTCTTTCCAGCTCTTAGTTATAACAAATACTATAGTTTAATGTACTTTTTGGCTTGTCTATTAAAATTTCCGAATCAAAAGCTAAATCTACCAGACTAATATGCCTATTCTATATATATGCATCCCACATCCAATCAATCCTTGCATCCATCCGATAAAACTCGGATGCAGCGCTGGATGTATTTAACAACGCACCCTCTGTGTGTATGCATACAAAAGATGTTCAAATTACGTTTTTTTTTTTGTTTTTTTTTTAATTGAATCATATATTGTCATCCAATATAAAGATATGCTGAAAGTTTCAGATTCCTAGCTAGTCAAACAGCTGGTTAAATTTCACTTGCAAGATTTGCGTACAGAGAAAGCCACACACACACACACAAACATATATATAGAATAGATATATTGGCCCGCCTGTTGTTTAGGAAGGCTTTTAGCGAGGCAGCCTAGTAGACCGGAGAACTGATAGTTACAACCGTATAGTAACTTAATCAAGTAGTCTTTTAAAAGAATTTTTTATGTACAAAATAAATTTTTAACTTTATAAAAATTAACACAATTTTTTTTTATACAAATTTCAGTTGACATTGAATTTTATTTGCGTAGTCTCTAGTTCGATGGTCTATTTATGTCTATTTAACGTCGCCTGTGTTATCGGTAAATTAGAATTGTATATTTTTTATGTCGGATATCGCGTTAAATTAAAATAAAGCTCATATCAACTACTTTTAGCTATAAGAAATCGTCGACGTCGCTGAAGTTAGGTCTCTGTAAAAGATGGATCCACCAGGAGATTTACGTGTGAGCTGTGCTCAGCGTTCCTTAACCAATCTAATGATGGTGCGCCGTCCTGATGTAAGTTACTTTGTTGCTAAACTAAAAATGGTAATATTTATTAAAAAAATTGTACTCATATTTTTTTCTCATCTAAAAGACTTCCGTCACTTTTCTTTTCAGAAACGGGTCTACAGAAATAAGTGCTTATGATATCTTGATGAGGCTTGGACAGATTTAATTTTTAATCACTTTTTACTGAATTACTCTGTTAATTTTTTAGATAATTTGATGAGACTTGAAGAGATTGATTTGTTTTTGAATTTTCTATTAAAATATGTAAATTTTATTAAAATGCATCGACTTTGAATTTTCTATATAAAATGCGTGAAGAGTTAGCAACGGATTTTTATCGAATAGTTTTTATTGAATTACTCTGTTAATTTTTTCGATATTTTGATGAGACTTGGACAGATTGATTTGTTTTTGAAATATCTATTAAAATATGTAAATTTTATTAAAATGCCTCGACTTTGAATTTTCTATATAAAATGCGTGAAGAGTTAGCAACAGATTTTGAGTAGCCTATCTATATATATAAAAATGAATGTTTGTATATATGTATTTATGTATGTTAATGTCCTTTATGCATTGCTACACCCTTCATCCGATCGTAATGAAATTTTCACACAACCTTGAGAGTCAATGAAAATCAAAAAAAAAAAATTTTGAAATCCGTCACAAAATGAGCGGAGCGGAGCGGGTGAGCGAGCGGGAACTATATATATATGTATGTGCGTATGTATGTGTGTATGTATGTATGTATGTGTATGTGCATGTATGTGTGTCTGTGTGTGTGTTTATGTATGTACTAGCGGAGATACCCGGCGTTGCCCGGGTTTTTTAGAGGTTTTTCTAATGTTTGTCTCTTTTTCTCCCGTTTCCTTTCCCACCTGCTTTCCCACTCCCGTTCGCTTTCCCGTTTTCGGTCGTTTTCCTGCTCCCGGTCGCTTTCCCGCTCCCGGTCGCTTTCCCGCTCCCGGTCGCTTTCCCGCTCCCGGTCGCTTTACCACTCCCGGTCGCTTTCCCGCTCGCGTTTGCTCTCCCATTCCCGCTCACGCTTGCTTTTCCGTTCCCGCTCGCTGTCCGTTGCGGGTCGCTTTCCCGTTTCTATAATAGACAAACTAACCCACAAACATTCATATATATATATATATAGTCTTAGCAAATCTATTTTACGTTTTATAGGCTAACAGAAGTTATGAAAGAATGGAAAAGAAAAAATGAGCGTGAACGGGAGAGCAACCGTGACCGGGAATGGGAGAGCAAGCATGACCGGGAACGGGAGAGCAAGCGTGAGCGGGAACGGGAAAGCGACCGGGAACGGGAGAGCAAGCGTGAGCGGGAACGGGAAAGCGACCGGGAACGGGAAAGCGACCGGGAACGGAAAAGCGACCGGGAACGGAAAAGCCACCGGGAACGGGAAAGCGACCGGGAACGGAAAAGCGACCGGGAACGGGAAAGCGACCGGGAACGCGGAAAGCGACCGGGAACGCGGAACGCGACTGGAATCGGGAGAGCAAGCTTGGAAGGAAACGCGAGCAAAAGAGAAAATCGATAACAAAACTTCTGAGCGGGAAAGCGAACGGGAGCTGGAAAACGACCGAGAGCGGAAAAGCGACCGGGAACGCGACGAAAACGGGAAAGTGGAGAAGGAAACGGGAGCGAGAGAGACAAACATTAGAAAAACCTCTAAAAAACCCCGGGCAACGCCGGGTAACCCCGCTAGTTGTAAATAAAGACCGCGATCGATTTAATCGCAATAGTTTTTACCATATAACTCTGTTAATAATTGAGGCATTTAGTTGAAAATAGTACAGATCATTTTGTTTTTTAATTTCCTATTAAAATATATTAAAAAAAATAAAATGCCTCGACTTTGAAATTTCCCTATATAATGCAGGCAAAGTTAGCTATTGTTGCTAACTTCAGCGACGTAAATCGACGTTTCTGTTTCTTACAAACCGGAGTTTAGTCTCTGCTGTCGTACCAAAAATAGATTAATACAAATAATGAATATTCATGGATCTAAAAGACTCTAAATCGTTTTTTCGGAGGCCATCTTGGCATCTCACTCAAAACCTGCTCATCTCCAATATATCTATTCTATATATATGCACACAAACAGAGATTGTAACCTAAATAAAAGTTTTTAAAAATGTGTCGGGTCGGGTCAGATTTCTGGTGGGTCGGGTCGGGTGGGGTCCTTAAAATTCGACCCATAGACAACTCTGGTCGGACCGTCCGACGCTTGCATTTTGTCCTTTACAAAGCTTAAAGTTTATTGGGCCCCCTAATATTTTTCACAAGTCGGCGCCTATAGCATTGCTAAACCATTCGTTCGATCGTAATAAAATTTTCACACAACATTGAAAGTCAATAGAGGAAGGAAAGGATTTTGTGGAAAAAAATTGAAATCGATAACAAAGTGAGCAGAGCGGGAGAATGAGCGGAAACTGAAACGAAAGAGCGAACGGGGACCGGAACTGAAAAATAAACAGTAGTGAATGCTCTCCCGTTTCCGTTCCCGCTCGCGCTCATTTTTTCTTTTCCACTCTTTCATAACTTATTTTAGCCCATAAAACGTAAAATAGATTTGCTTAAAGTTGCTTGAAGCCTTCAAACGTTGTTACGTAAACAAAATTTGAATTTTATTACGCAATTACCTTCGATGGTCGTACATAGGAACTTTTCGCCTGGAAAGTTAAGAAGGGGAAAAAGTTAAGAAGGTTTGGACTCCTTCTACGATCCCCGGGCTCAGGGAGCCAAAAAACCTTCCGGGCCAAAAGTGCTTATACATGATCATTGCATAAGTTTTCGAAGCACTGTTACCATTGCGTAAGAGGCATTACTTGCTAATGGACTTCTTAATATTAAGAAGTCCATGACTTGCTTCCCAGTCTTGCATAATGTGACCGATTGCGCGTTATTACAAATCATTAAGAGATAGATGGGGCGGGAAAGTGACCGGGAGCGGGAATGCAACCGGGAGTGGGAGAGCAAGCGGGAACGGGAAAGCGACCGGGAGCGGGAGAGAAAACGGAAAACGGGGAATTAAACGGGAGCTAGAGAAAAACGATACAAAAACTCTAAAAAACCCCGAGCAACGCCGGGTAACCCCGCTAGTATATATATATATATATATATATATATATATATATATATATATATATATATATATATATATATATATATATACATATATATATATATATATATATATATATATATATATATATATATATATATATATATATATATATATATATATATATATATATATATATATATATATATATATGATACTAGCGGGGTTACACACACACACATATATATATATACTAGCGGACCCGGCGAACTTCGTTTCACCTTAAAGAGTGTATTTTTTAAGCAATAAAGAACAATAATTACAAATATATATATATATAAGTTTAAAAGAAAACAAAATAAAAAACATTCACTTTAATAGTTTATTAGAAAAACATTGGTTGAACTCGGGTCGATTCTCTTTAATCCAGCACTTTATGATACACAATGTTTTTTGTTTTATTATCGAGCGAAAAAACAAATAAATCTGATGGTGTGCCGACACGTGAACACGCCACATACAATTGACCATGAGAAAAACATGCATTATCCAAGTTCAGACCACAAACACTCAAAGATTGGCCTTGTGATTTGTTAATCGTCATAGCAAATGCTAGGCGAATCGGAAATTGAATTCTTTTAAAACCGCACTGCCTTGCTTCCGACGTTGAAATTTCTTTGATGAAGCGTTCCAAGTGTAATAACGTGGCATCTCCGAGTAAAGCAACGTTTCTCCAGATGCACAGCCAAATGGACAACAGTGGGATGACGTTCGTGAAAAGAGAATATACGCCAAATTGCCTCATTGCAGTTCACATATCTGCCAATTTGATAAAAAGCAACGTTTGTGCAAATGGATCGTATTGGCAAATTGCAAAAAACTCGTTAATGTTGTTGCTGGAGGTGTTTCAGCACGTTGAATAATATTCGACGCGTTAAAATACACTCGTTGACCATTCTCCAGATGCACAGCCAAATGGACAACAGTGGGATGACGTTCGTGAAAAGAGAATGAGAATATACGCCAAATTGCCTCATTGCAGTTCACATATCTGCCAATTTGATAGCGTCTAATCTCGTCATTATCTGAGCTTTGAATGCCAAAAACTGCCATATCGCTGCCTTTCGTTACATATTTGCAGATGTACTTAATTGAATTTACAGAATTGCAATACTCAACATTGCAATGTGTCTTGAATGTTTTGGAAAGAAGTGGCGAATATGGAACAATCCAACCGTTGTCAACCACAAAATCGTTTCCTTTCACTTTCTTTGTGACAGTTCGACCGTTATCATCGGGTGATCGACGTCGATATAATAGATAGTCATCAGTGCCAGTGATGGTCTCTGTCATAAATTTTCTTAGATAACGTTTGGAACACTTGCCGTCGACCATGCACGGTGATTGGCGGTTGATGGCGACACACGATCCATGAATCATATTCATAACTACAACATCATGTAGGTCTGGATCGATTTCGGGATCAGCAATCTCGGCATTTATGATATCATCTATTTCGTCAGGTCTAATTTTTTCAACTAACCAAATGAGAATGTGTGCATGAGGCAAGCATCGTTTTTGCCATTCGATTGAATACATCCAGCATCGAGTATCACCAAAAACGTGTTGCTTTACAATGTAGTTCGTCAGCGACCGAATTTTTTGTTTGAAGACACGTGCGGTGATGTCGTGCCAATCACTTGATGTTTGTCCGGGAAGCAGCATTTGAACAATTTCAATCCACTTTGGATTACAGGTGAAGGTAATGAATAGATCTGGCCGACCGTAATGACGAACATATGTCATTGCATCCTGCGCATATTCATGCATATGACGCGGACTACCTATATAAGTAGCCGGTAGAATGGTTAATCGACCAATGTTAGCTGCATCTCCTTTGGTGCTCTTGTCTTCGAGAAGCACGAAGCCGGGCCATACCATATATATAGAATAGATATATCGGCCCGCCTGTTGTTTAGGAAGGCTTTTAGCGAGGCAGCCTAGTAGACCGTAGATACGAAACGAAGAACTGATAGTTACAACCGTATAGTAACTTAATCAAGTATTTTTTTAATAGAAAAAAAAGAATTTTTTATGTACAAAATAAATTTTTAACTTTATAAAAATTAACAAATTTTTTTTATACAAATTTCAGTTGACATTGAATTTTATTTAGTTCGATGGTCTATTTATGTCTATTTAACGTCGCCTGTGTTATCGGTAAATTAGAATTGTATATTTCTTATGTCGGATATCGCGTTAAATTAAAATAAAGCTCATATCAACTACTTTTAGCTATAAGAAATCGACGTTTCTGTTTCTTACAAACCGGAGTTTAGTCTCCGCTGTCGTACCAAAATAGATTAATACAAATAATGAATATTCATGTAACCAAAAAGACTCTAAATCGTTTTTTCGGAGGCCATCTTGGCATCTCGCTCAAAACCTGCTCATCTCCGATATATCTATTCTATATATATGGGCCATACTAACGCGGCGCCTTTCTCGCGCTAATTCCAGTTCTTCCGCGGTGGATTGGTTAATATTGTTCCGATGCCTAATTGCCTGACGGCTATTTTGGGAAAGATTAGATCTTCTGGGTCGCGGCATTGTTATTAATAATGTTTTTGTTAAAAGTAATAAAACTTTAAAACTCGCAAATTAATTCCAACGAACGAAAATATAATATTGACAGAACAGCATTGACACTTTGTTAATGCCAAATGGAAAACGGAAAATGCGAAACTAAAAATCATATATCTATGCTAAAAATATCTTTTATATTTTTATGGCTCATAAACAATTATTTTATTTTATATTTTAATTGAAAAAGATATTTACTTATTTTTTTCTGTGAGATTTTCAATTGTAAACAATGAAATAGTCAGAAAATTTAATAACATGTGATCTACCCCATTTGTGCATAAATGTCATGTCAACAACTGCATATCTCGATAACTCAAACACCAAATTGGAAATTTAGTTTGTCCGTAAGACCAAATTGAGGGTGGTCTACAACTTTGCCATTTGAAGTTTTTTTCTAGGACGCACTGTTAAGGTTGTATAGCTACCGGGGTACATACTGCGGTCCCCATGGGCCACTCCATGATTCAATGTCAATTTTTTTAGTTATTCTGGTAATAAGAGCTGAGAGAAATCCAATAAATCCAAAATCTCTCAAATCGGTTCAGCCGTTCCTGAGTTATAAGTGTCGTAACACAAACCCTACTTCCTTTTATATATATATATAGATATATAGATATATAATATATATATATATATATATATATATATATATATATATATATATATATATATATATATATATATATATATATATATATATATATATATATATATATATATATATATATATATATATATATATATATATATATATATATATATATATATATATATATATATATATACTAGCGGGGTTACCCGGCGTGCGTTGCCCGGGGTTTTTAGAGGTTTTTCTAATGTTTGTCTCTCTCGCTCCGTTTCCTTCTCCACTTTCCCGTTTTCGTCGCGTTCCCGGTCGCTTTTCCGCTCTCGGTCGTTTTCCAGCTCCCGATCGCTTTCCCGCTCAGAAGTTTTGTTATCGATTTTCTCTCTTGCTCGCGTTTCCTTCCAAGCTTGCTCTCCCGATTCCAGTCGCTTTCCGCGTTCCCGGTCGCTTTCCGCGTTCCCGGTCGCTTTCCCGTTCCCGGTCGCTTTCCCGTTCCCGGTCGCTTTTCCGTTCCCGGTCGCTTTTCCGTTCCCGGTCGCTTTCCCGTTCCCGCTCACGCTTGCTCTCTCGTTCCCGGTCATGCTTGCTCTCCCATTCCCGGTCATGCTTGCGCTCACATTCCCGGCCACGGTTGCTCTCCCTTTCCCGTTCCCGTTCACGCTCATTTTCTCTTTTCCATTCTTTCATAACTTCTGTTAGCCTATAAAACGTAAAGTAGATTTGCTAAGACTATATATATATATGAATGTTTGTGGGTTAGTTTGTCTATTATAGAAACGGGAAAGCGACCCGGAACGGACAGCGAGCGGGAACGGAAAAGCAAGCGTGAGCGGGAATGGGAGAGCAAACGTGAGCGGGAACGGGACAGCGACCGGGAACGGGAAAACGACCGGGAGCGGGAAAGCGACCGGCAGCGGTAAAGCGACCGGCAGCGGGAAAACGACCGAAAACGGGAAAGCGAACAGGAGTGGGAAAGCAGGTGGGAAAGGAAACGGGAGAGAAAGAGACAAACATTAGAAAAACCTCTAAAAAACCCGGGCAACGCCGGGTATCTCCGCTAGTACATACATAAACACACACACACAGACACACATACATGCACATACACATACATACATACACACATACATACGCACATACATATATATATAGTTCCCGCTCGCTCACCCGCTCCGCTCCGCTCATTTTTTGACGGATTTCAAAAAATTTTTCTTTTACTTGTTATCCATATATATAAAAATCTCGTGTCATAGTGTTTGAAATTGAACTATTCCAAAACGGTTGAACCGATTTTTATGAAATTTTTCTGTGTACATTTGGTAGGTCTGAGGATAGGTCCATGGCTATTTAGAATATTTTTTTAAAATAATTTAAAAAAGTTATTTTAGAAAAACAAAGGACAAACAGACAGACAGAAATACAAACAAACAAACACTCATATATAGATCCGATTCTACACACATACATACATACATACATACATACATACATACATACATACATACATACATACATACATACATACATACATACATACATACATACATACATACATACATACATACATACATACATACATACATACATACATACATACATACATACATACATACATACATACATACATACATACATACATACATACATACATACATACATACATACATACATACATACATACATACATACATACATACATACATACATACATACATACATACATACATACATACATACATACATACATACATACATACATACACACATACATACATACATACATACATAGATACATACATAGATACATACATAGATACATACATAGATACATACACACTCCCGCTCCCGGTCGTTATCCGTTTCCTGTCGCTTTCCCGCTCATTCTTTCGCTCTCAGTTTCTCCCCCCATAGATCCGATTCTACATACATACATACATACATACATACATACATACATACATACATACATACATACATACATACATACATACATACATACATACATACATACATACATACATACATACATACATACATACATACATACACACACACACACACACACACATACATACATACATACATACATACATACATACATACATACATACATACATACATACATACATACATACATACATACATACATACATAGATACATACACACACATACATACTTTGAATGAGCATTTAGTGACGAAATATTGTAAAAAAACACATACATACATACATACATACATACATACATACATACATACATAAACACATACAGACACACATACATGCACATACACATACATACATGCATACACACATACATACGTACATACATATATATATATATAGTTCCCGCTCGCTCACCCGCTCCGCTCCGCTCATTTTGTGACGGATTTCAAATTTTTTTCTCTATATTTGATTCCCCTTGACTCTCAAGGTTGTGTGAAAATTTCATTACGATCGGATGAATGGTGTAGCAATGCATAAATGACATATATATATATATATACAAACATTCATTTGTATATATATATATATATATATATATATATATATATATATATATATATATATATATATATATATATATATATATATATATATATATATATATATATATATATATATATATATATATATATATATATATATATATATATATATATATATGGGAAAACAAGCAGAAACGGGAGAGCAAGCGGGGAAAAACGAGAGCAAGAAAGAAGAACGATAAAAAAACTTTCAAAAACCTTGGGCATTGTACACTGGATTGCTCTTCGAGATTGATTTTTTTAAATTTTCATTAAACTTTAATAAAAAAGACCAAAATAATTTAAAAGGCAAAACAACGTTTGCTGGGTCAGCTAGTATATATAGATTTGATAAATTAAACGAACTGCTAATTGTAATTGTAATTCTACTTCTTCCGACAA
Organism: Erpobdella octoculata; assembly: GCA_963978895.1. NCBI lineage: Eukaryota > Metazoa > Annelida > Clitellata > Hirudinida > Erpobdellidae > Erpobdella > Erpobdella octoculata. Next base: position 18,154,555 of record OZ022243.1, on the reverse strand, counting down.
TTCTAAATTAAAACCTCTCTTTAAAATAAATAATCTTAAATCTAATAACAATTCTAATAACCTTAATATAGTTACCCTTAATATTTGTTTTTTTAAATATTAAATCACCCTATATTTTTTACTTGGCCTTGTCTAAGTGTCTTGATCTCTTTCTACTGACTGAGACCTAGCATGAATATGCTTCTTCTCTTTCTCTGCTTGCTTTTATTCCTACTGGCTTTTCTTTTGTTGAGCAGGCTAGGCCTCCTGTTGATCTTTTGTCTGCTTGACATTTTTCCTATGGTGGCATCTGCTTTCTTTTTAAATCTATCTATTCTGTTTCTCTAAATTTTTCTATTGAATTCTCATCTTTTGAATCCCTCTTCTGTTAAAATTAACTCTTTTAAGCTCAATCTCATTGGTATCGATAGGCCTCCAAAATGTTCTCAAAAATAAAATAGCCACTATCAATCTGCAACGGCTGTCACAAACAACAGAGAGGAAATTTTGCAGACTCTCGAAATTGTTGCCAACTCAGAAAAAGCTCCGGCTGATGTGTCTGTTTAAACAGCGGGGATGCTCAACAAAGTTTCAAAGTCGGAATTCGCTACGTGCGCGGTGGAAAGGTAGTAAAGCACATGATCTCAATGATCAAGGTAAGTGAGTTGGATGCTTAAAGCCTGACACGTTCGTTGCTTACAGTGCTTTTGGCTCGGCAGCTAGACCCCGCTCAAATTTTGAGTCAATGCTATGACGGAGCCAGTGTAATGAGAGGCGGAAAAGAAGATGACAGACACTCTGGGCCGACGAATTCTGTACGTGCACTATTATAATCACCGACTCCATTTTGTGGTTGCGCACGCTACTGAATCAGAGATAAAAGTGAAAAACTTTTTCAGGATATGTGAACAATTGTATGTATTTTCTGCCGAAATTTTGTGACAATTTATATGGAAATGAAACAATAAAACGGTTACTTGCTCAAAAATAGAATAGCCACTATCAATCTGCAACTGTTGTCACAAACAACAGAGAGGAAATTAAATTTTGCAGACCCTTGATATTGTTGCCAACTCAGAAAATGCTCCGGCTGATGTGCTTGTTGAAACAGCGGGGATGTTCAACAAAGTTTTAAAGTCGGAATTTTTTTTCTTCAAATTTCATTGTTAAAACACTGAGCTTGCTGTCACCGGTCAATGCTTTGTTGCAAGGTCGCTTATGGTCTCTTGCTATGGAACTGATCTCCACAGCCAAAGAGAGCCTTTTTGCCATGCGGTCTGCTCATCATGAGGCATGTTTTTTACAACATCATAGATTCTGTCCATTTTGAAATGAACCACCGATTTCGCGAGTCCAACTTGGCTTTGTTTCAAGCCGTAGAATTTTTTGTTCCATCATCTCAGAATTGTTTTGGTGAGAAGAGCTTGGAACCACTCAGCCAGCTCCTTTGTCTCGACCAAGATGCCCTCGCTGGCAAATTGTCTATTGCAATACGACTGTGCCGTAACAAATTCCAGCCAAATTCGTCGTTGTAAGATGCAACATATGCAATGTTGCAGTACCGTGACGCATTTCCAAATGTGTATCAGCCGTATGCCGGAGCATGCACTATTGGGGTGTCCAGACCCGGACTAGGCCACCTGGCTAACTGGCAATCGCCAGGTAGGCCAGAATGCTTGGTAGGCCAAAAATTTTAAATTATTATTTTTATATTGATATTGACACTTTATCTTATTTTTGCTCGTAACACTGAAATGTTAACCTTAATTTGTGAAATTTTAATCGGTCCACCGTATCGACATCGGCGATCTGTCTAACAGTGGATTGTTAATTTATTTACAAGCGCTGTGATCTCGTAACGGGTTTTCAAAACGATGCTACTGAAGGCTGTAAAATGCCAAAGATTTTCTTGGTCTTATTAAGAATAATGCAGTGTTCTATCTCTGAATCCTACAAGCGCATGCGGACCTGGACGCTGAGTCAGCAAGTGGCCTGCAGCTTTTGCGGCGTCTGCAGAAAGTCTGTCCAACAAGATGGTGGAGCAAAGATAAATCCCTTAACAGTGTCTTCGATAACGACACTGTCCCAATGGAAAAACGCAAGAAACGTTTGACTCTTTTTAAGTGCTTGAATTAAATCCGAAACTCTGACATTTCAAACACTGCTAGATCACTTCTAGATAATTGATGAAAATTTGAGACCATCCTTACTGCCACGGGTTTTCAAAACCTATTTGATCTAACCACACCAACATCAAATTATCTGGACTATTTAGCTGCGTATAATAACATTGACACGTTGCATACACAGCTGTTGGCACAAAGAGAAATTTGATGCCATTTATTATTAAGTTACCGAATTTATTGTGTATCTTGGAAATTATATGGAAGAAAAAAAACTGCCAATTGAAATTCAGACAACCTTTCCAGAAAAGATAATTTTAGTACAAAAAGGCAGGCAGGAGAAAAAGCAGGCGATGAAGCCAGAACCATTGCTCTTGCCCCTCCTAGAAAATTGTGTAAAATTAGCGTATTCAATGTTATTATGGATACCGCAATTCAGCAACTTACCACAAGGTTCAGATCAAAGCAACTGCTGAAGGAGATAGCATGGCTTTCACCGTGTTGATTCAACAAAATCAAAGAACTTGAAACACTTTCGGAAGAGACACTTGGGTTTCTTGCTGAGTTTGCAATCCATTTTGTTGACTACAACGTCCCTCCAGTTCCAGTACCACGGCATCTTCCTTGCTCTAGTCGACTTGATGATGATGATGAACAACAGCCTTGGGATTTTTCCCAGGAACGAATGAAATGCAGTTAATGTCTTTCCTGTGCTTTTGAAACTCTTCATGAGATGAACCTCTATGGCCCAATTTATCCTGCACTGTATTCGGCATACAAATTTGCACTTACACTGTCTTGCACATAAAAGTGTCGTGTGACGTGTGAGAGGGTATTCTCCATTCTTAAGATTATGAAAACTCGTTTGCGATCAACTTTGGGCCAAGAACTGCTACAGGATTTTGTTCTATTCTATGTTGAACAAGATTTTCAATTCGACTATGAGAAAGTCATTGACAACATTGCATCTAGTTCTAATTAGAATTCTTTAAAGAATTTGCGCGTTACCTTAACATAAACATAAAGGAAATGATGGGCGTAAACTATAAGTCTCTATGCCCATATCTAGAATTATATAAAATATTGTTCATATATAAGTTCTATAAATAAATGTATGTATATATTATTAAAAATCCTTTTTATAGTTGTACATAATATCGCTTAATTCGAAATGACAGTCAATTAGTCTTTTAAATTTGTTAACGTGTTCAGCTTCTATGATTTTCGAAGGGAGGTTGTTCCAAATTGCAGTAGATCTGGTCAGGAAGAAATATTTTCTGCAGTTGCCGTAGAATCTTTGTGTTTTCAGTTTGAATGTGTGACCTCTTGTTCTTCTTTCTTCTGATATCTTTATATTAGGAAAACACAAACGTCCTTCTTTGTCTTGAATAAAGTTGTAGAGCATCAGGTCCCCCTCAGTCTTCTGTACTTTAAAGAAGTAAACTTCAAAATTCTCAACCTGTCTTCATATTTCAATCCCTTGCACGCCTTGACCATTTTTGTTGTTTTCTTCTGGACTCTTTCAGCGGCTTCTATGTCTTTTTTCTTCCATGGTGACCACACACTGACTGCATACTCAAATCTGGATCTAACCAAAGCTTTATAAATCAATATAAAAGAATCTTTTGTCAAATCTTTAAAATTTCGTGAAATTAAACCTAATAGTGAACTCTGGAATGTAACTCCTAGATCTTTTATTTTGTCAAGAAAATTATAATAAGTTCCACTCCTTCTATATTATATAACCGATGATCATATAATTGGCGTCCATATTTCACCGCAACACATTTACCAGCATTTAGCTTAATTTCCAGTGTTGTTCGGTAACGAAGTAAAAGTAACGCGTTACTTTACTTAAGTACATCCGACGTACTTTTTGTCTGTACCGGAGTGCAGATTATTTTCAGTACTTTTACTTGTAACGAAGTAATATTTTCGGACTTACTTTTACTTTGCTACTTTTCCAGGACAACGCATTACAAAGTACTGTAAAAAATTAATAAAACGACGTAAAGTTTAAATCGATGTATTAATAATTATCTATGATTATTAACGTATGCGCTTCCGAAACCCATTTTACTTTTATGCGGGTGGAGTTAAGATTTTCGCGGTCATATTTGGATAAAGTTCTAGTATAGCGTCATGAGCCGATTTCGATGAGAAATGACCGGTTTTTTTAATGTAAATGATATTTAAAACATAAGTAAAGACTAATTACATCATAAATAATAATAAAAAAAAACAAAAATTATAGCACTTTATAACATTTAAAAATTGCTCCCGAAGCTAGTGTAGTTCCCGGTGAAGATCTATTTGTGAATAGCAATAGAAGTGAACAGTTGGAATAAAGAAATTAAAAATTAAACACATTTCAAATAGAAATAGACAATTTAGGAAAAAAATTAAATTATGGAAGTTAAAAATTGAAAAATAATAGTTTGTTTTACAAGTACGAGTTCGTAACCCGCTCCACGTCTAAAACAGTTTCTTTAAATGCGGCGGCTTAGTCAATATACTTTAAGACAAAAAAACATTAAGAACAATAAATTAGCAGCCGAACAACAAGAAAAAATAAAATAACATCAATGTACAAGGTAATCCCGTCAGAGAGGTTGCATTGACAAAAAATATTTTTTTTAAAACGCACAATCAGTGACCCCGGGTTAAGGGTAGGGTTAGGCTTAGGGCTATGGTTAGGGTTAAGACCGGAGTCACTGATTGTGCGTTTTTTTAAATATTTTTTGTCAATGCAACCTCTCTGACGGGATTACCAAAGTAAAAGTACCATATTTTAGCGCATATAGGCCGCTTTCCTGTAAAGGCCGCACTCGTGTATAAGCCTTGGATTTCGCCTTTTGTGTCAAAAAGTTTTTCTATAAGCCGCGTACGAATAAGCCCCTGTCATCCATTGTATAGACTACTTGTTCAGTTGTATACATTGTAACTGTATACAATGAACACTTATAATTTTGGTAAATACCACATTATTTTATATTTATTCTATGGTCTGTTTTTAAGTTGTATTCTATGTAAACTTGAAGAAAATGAACCTCAGTGTCAGCATTATGTGTAAAAAAAGTTCCTGAATAGGCCGCGACCGTCTATAAGCCGCATGTTGGTTCTTACGTGTGTAAAAAATTCTATAAACCGCGCTTATATGCGCTAAAATACGTTACATGGTTGTCTTTATTACGCTTTCGACCATATTTCTTCTAGCAGAAATTCTGAGTTTTAGAGGTCATGATGGCTACCAGATTTGTGTAGATTGTGAAATAGCGAGCGAGAAAGCGACCAGGAAGAGGAGAGCGAGCAGGGGAGCCAGAGAAAAAAACGATAGAAAAACTCCGGGCAAGGCCGGGTACCTCACTAATCACAGATAAATTTCCAGTCACCGCTTTGATTTTAAAATTTATTTGTTAATTTATTATTTTATTTGTTATTTTATTATTTTATTTGTTATTTTATTATTTTATTTGTTATTTTATTATTTTATTTGTTATTTTATTATTTTATTTGTTATTTTATTATTTTATTTGTTATTTTATTATTTTATTTGTTATTTTATTATTTTATTTGTTATTTTATTATTTTATTTTAATATTAACTCTTCCTTACTTTTCATTCCTTGAGACCATGAAGGGTTATGAAAACAATATCCAGAGTGAACTCTATTTTTGGCAACTCTGTAGACGATTTTGCAGGAATAACAGGGTTGCTGCCTTTTTCATTTGTGAAAACTGATGTGAAGTAGTTATTGAAAGTGTTTGCAATTTCCGATGGTTCTCTTGTCAGAGTACCGTCCGAGAGAGCAACCTCTGAGACCCCAGATCTAGTGTGCATTTTTTTTTGTTTACAAATTTATAAAGCTGACCAATATTCTTGCTTTTTAGTAACTGGAGTTCTTGAGAAATAAAAACTCCGATGGACTACGATTAAGCTGATAAGAACAGAAAAATGTGTTGTCATTTTTCTTTTTTTATCAACTTAATCGCAGCCCATCAGGGTTTGGCGTGCCCACTACACTTTGATCTTAGCCAAGAGGCCGATTTATATTCTCTATATTAGAAAGCACAACAGGAATGCTACTTTTGGTCTTTCCAGTTGTGTTTGAGAAAGTATTGGCTTGTTCCAGAAATAGAACTTTTCTATTTTTTTCGCGTTTTGGCCCAATATTGCAGCATATCCAAAATCGGCCCATTGATTTTTTTCAAAAAACGTGCATTGTTTTTATTTTAGTGGTTCGTAGTGATGGCCTTCCCCCAGGAGGAATTGACCTACAGCGGAGAGGGGGAAAACGTCTGTGGAGAAAGGAGAAATGTCTGGGAGGGATTAATGTCCGTTCTTCACCAGTTGTTTTGTGGGGCGTGGCACGATATTGGCGAAGAAAGATGTTTAGCTCCTGACGCCAATTCTTGCGTTCTAGTTGTGCCGTTTTAATAATTTTTTTTCACTGTTGTCATAAATCGTTCGACTTCACCATTAGCACGCAGCCATAGCGGAGTAATTTTACGTTGTTGAAAAATCTTAGAAACAAAAACTCACACACTTTTGACCACCTAGAGCTCTAAAACTTTCGGGAAAGCTTTATTCTTGATGACAATACATGAATTTAATGTTTCCGACATGAATTAGGCCTTAAATCAATTAAAATTAATCAAATCAAATTAATTCCGACCATCTAGCGACTGTTTGACAACCGAAAAATATCATGCCCCGAACTCTGGCGATCGATATTTTGCATCTAAGTCCGAGTTTGCAATAGCAACATGTAATTTGCTTAGAGGCAAATAAAAGCATTTTTTAAATTTATTTTTTATCTTTACTTGTTCAAGAGTTCATGTCTGGTTCACACAATGCTTTTCGGCGTAACGTGCTTGAGGAACAACTTTGAATAATTTGCATTTTGATCTCGCGATCGACGATGTCAAAAGCACATGTTTGAGACGCATGTTATATACTGGTAGTGATTCACCAGTAAGCTGCTTTGATTGACAAAATGTGTATATTTGAAACTCTGTGTTCTGCTTCAGTGTAAAATACTTGTTGAGAGCTGTGACGGCTTTTTCAAAATTACTCTCCGACTCTCCATCAGCGGCTTCGGTGTCTGGCAGAGTATCAAAAATGTCATTGACTTCTTCTCCGGCGTAGTGGAGTAGAAGAGCTTTTTGTCTTCTATCGTCGACGATGTTGACGGCCACTAGCAGGTTGCGAAATCGAGAAATTCAATTTGTTCATCGAATTTCGGCAGACTCTTCCGAACTGACAGCAAATGATGGTAAATTCTTCAGAGTTTATCGACAGAAAAATTATCAAAATGTTTGCGAATGAGCAAACAACAATACGAATCTCTGAATATCACTATACAAATGTCCTTACAGGTGTGTGTGTAGTTTATTAACGTCTGTATTTGTCTGAGACGGACTGTTCTTACAGGCAAGCTACGCTTCCTTTTATAGCCTGCTCTCACGCTGCATCCATACAAAGATGTCCGAAGTCTATGCATGCATCATACATCACACACTACGAGACACTACAGATAAGAACTCAACTTGCCTGCGCCTGCGTTCACACCTTAATGGGGAAGAAAACGGATGGAGTAGTGGTTTGTGATCAACTCTCAATGTAAATATTCTCCAAAAAAAACCACTCAGAGTGAGTGAGAGACGGCTTTATAGATAGCCGTCAACCCCGTCAAGCGTCGACTCTTTGTAGTAAGTTTAACAATTGAGTTATGCATCTTTGAGTTACCTAGAAAAGAATCAAATTAGACCACGCTGTGACGAACTGCACTGCCACTTGTATCCGTCGTTAGTACATAAACTTTATTTTCGGTTTACGACAAATTCATCGTGAAACAATTCGTCGTGAGACAATTCATCGTGAGACAATTCATCGTGAAGACAATTCATCGTGAGACAATTTATCGTGGAAACCATTGATATATATCTAGTACATATACTAGTATTTATTAGGGATGTCACGGGTACCCGAACCCGAACCCGAGTTCGGTACTACCCGGTCTTTTTCTGATACCCGAACCCGAACTCGAACCCGAAAGTGTGAAAATTTGGTACCCGAACCCGAACCCGAACCCGAAAATGTGAAAACTTGATACCCGAACCCGAACCCGAACCCGAAAATGAGAAAACTTGATACCCGAACCCGAACTCGAACCCGAAAATGTGAAAACTTGATACCCGAACCCGAACTCGAACCCGAAAATTTATAAGCCTAATACCCGAACTCGGAGTTGTGAACAAATAAATCTTTATAAAAGCTGTGTCTTAGAGATTAATAAATTACAAGTTTTGTTGACGTAACATATTATACTAATCGCGAGCGTAGAAGTTTTGTATTATCACCTTTGCGTAACAAATAACACAAATACGTCATTTTATTAGTGATTGTGTAAACTAAACCGCTAATCCGTTTGATTATAATCAGGCCGGACCGAGCCGCGAACGAACTAAAATAATTAAGCCTCCTTCGGTCGAAGAAATCGCGGAAAGCCATGACTCTAAACTTTTTACTTCAGTTATATAACCTTATATTTATTCATTCATATACTCAAAGTTTTTCTGATATAACAAAGACCCTTTGTTATAAAGATAATCTTGCATAATCCTAAACTTTAACTGGCAAAGTCTATAAATGATCTATGCGCCACAGTTATTTTATTGGCAAATGTGTAAGCTAGGACACTAATCCGCCTGATTGCCCGACCGGACCGAGCCGCGAAAAAATTAATAAATTACAATAATTTAAGAGGTAACGTATTATGCTAATCGCAAGCCCTGCAAGTTTTGTATTATCACCTTTGCGTAACAAATAACACAAATAGTTCATTTTATTGGTGAGTGTGTAAACTAGACCACTAATCCGCATTATTATCTGGCCGGACCGAGCCACGAACGAACTAAAATAATTAAGCCTCCTTCGGCCAAAGAAATCACATTATTTGGAAAGCTAAAAAAATTAACTTGTTAGAGTTTATTCAATACGTGTAATGTCCAATGGATGAATTGATCGCTCTCGTTTGTATATGTATATACACTAAGTAAATTTAAAATAATTCCAGGAATTTGAAATCATAAACCAGTACCCGAACCCGAACCCGAACCCGAACCCGGTTTTTGGAAAACTACAAACCCGAACCCGAACCCGAACCCGAAAACCTGAGTTTCACAAACCCGAACCCGAACCCGAACCCGAAAACTCGAGTTTTACAAACCCGAACCCGAACCCGAACCCGAAAACTCTAGTTTCACAAACCCGAACCCGAACTCGAACCCGAAAACTCTAGTTTCACAAACCCGAACCCGAACCCGAACCCGAAAACTCCAAAAAGTACTACCCGTGACATCCCTAGTATTTATCAATATCCAAACATTCATTTATTTATTTATTATGTTGTCAACACGAGTTAAATAACTCCTTGCCGAATTACAAACAAAAAAACCACACGAACAGAAAAAAAGCACAACACGACCCCACAAACGAACCGGAAACAAAGAAAAATGTCAACACCACCAATGAATCAATTCAAAAGTAATCAGAAAACATGTCCAAAATCAGCACGACATCACAAGCAAACCGAAAACATAATGACAATTAAACAGAAAACATATCTAAAACTCAACGCAAACTCTCAAGCGAACCAAAAACAGTAAAATGTCGCACATATGGAGTCAGATCAAAAACTAAACATAAAACATAATAATATAAAAAAAAAAACCGCACGAACAGAAAAAAAAGTACAACAGGACCCCACAAACGAACCGAAAAAAAAGAGAAAACTGTCAACACCACTAATGAATGAATCAATTCAAAAGTAATCAGAAAACCAGCACGACATCACATGCAAACCGAAAACATAGTGTCAATTAAACAGAAAACCTATCTAAAACCCAACACGACCTCAAAGCAAACCAAAAACATTGCAAAATGTCACGCAATTAGAGGCAGATCAAAAACTAAACATAAAACACATCTAAAACCCCCGTCTTCACAACTCATAAACCTTTTCACCCCAAAAAGCATCTAATAATATCCTAAAAGTATATTTATCTCCAGCTGACACGACCGACTGTGGCAATCTATTCCACTCCTGAATAACTCTATTACCAAAGAAATACTTCCTGCAGTCTTTGTGTGCACCTGATGTCACCAGCTTTCTATCGTGGCCTCTGGTTCTTTCATACGTACAGAAGGTCAGGGACGGACAAACCAAGCTCCTTAGATCTCCAGCCAACAAATCGAATAATAAAATCAAATCCGCTCTGATTCTTCTATATTTCAATGTCGGAAGCTTTAATTTTCTCAATCTCATTTCGTATGGCATTCCCACACAGGATGGCCGCAGTTTAGTCGCCCTTCTCTGCACCCTTTCTACTGCATCGATCAATCCTTGCCTATATGGGTTCCACACTTGTACTCCATATTCTAGCTGGGACCTCACCAAGGCTTTATATAGAGTAATAAAGGCTTCATCTGACAATTTTCTAAAATTTCTTGCTATTATACCCAGCATTATGTTGGCTTTCTTTACCCGAGATAAAATATGTTCTTTGAATTGCAGTTTTGAATCCATAATAATACCGAGATCCGAGACTGATTCAATTGTTGGTATCTCACACGTGGTGCCATCTAAATCTATCAAATGATATTTATTTATGAAATGCTTCCCCCCAACATGGAGAAGACAGCATTTTCCAATATTCACCTGCATCTGCCATCTATTGAACCACTCCACCACTCTATTGATATCATTCTGCAGCCTGCTACAATCATCTTTACTGCTCAAAACTTTAAATATTTTAGCATCATCCGCAAAAAGAAACATATTCTCGCAAACAGTACAAATGTCATTGATATAAATCAGGAACAATACAGGACCCAACACACTACCCTGAGGAACACCACTCTCCACCCGTAAAGCCTCGGAATGCTCTTCATTTAGTCTCACTCTAAACGTTCTGTCTTTCAAATAGTTTTTAATCCACTTTAGAATCTGTTTATGCACTTTGTATCTCTCCAACTTATATAACAATTTTTCATGCGGAATTTTGTCAAAGGCCTTTTCCAGGTCAGTATATAACACATCAACTTCATTTCCCACATCCACAGCCTTAGAAAGCACATCAAGGAAACCAAGCATCTGTAGAGTTGTGGAGCGTGAAGGAAGAAATCCAAACTGGTTCCTGGCAAACAAGTTATTTTTCAAAAAATATCCAAGCAGATGATCTTTAATGATTGACTCCAGTATCCTGCAACAAACCGATGTCAATGCCACTGGTCTATAATTGGATATTATATCTTTACGACCTTTCTTAAACAGTGGAACAACACAACTGGATCTCCAATCCCTCACCACTTCTCCCGATTGCAATGAACATTCAAATATATGCTTTAAATAAACGTTAATTGATGCACATGTTTCTTTCAGAACCCTAGGGTGAATTCCATCTGGTCCAGCCGATTTATTACCATCAAGTTCTCTTAGCTTTTTGCCAAGCATTCCAGAATCTATCTTTACTTCATCCATACCATCCTCAGGTACTCCAGGACTAAAAGGCAGAATATTTGTCAAACCCGAACCTGTATCACTCACATACACAGAGGCAAAAAATTCTGCAAACGCCTTCGCTTTCTCGTATCCCTCTGTGAGAACAGAACCATCAACAGTCAACATGCCGGGTGAATTTCTGCATTTAGCTTTTTTGTGCACAAAATTCCAAAATCTCTTGGGATTAGTCTTAAAATTTGCAGCAATAAGGTTCTGGTTTTCTTTTTCAAGTTGTGCCGACAAAACCCTCACCTTTTGACGGTATTTCCTAAACTCAGTTAGTTTCTCGGTCGCCCCATATCTATAAACTTGTCTCCAGCATTGATGTTTCAGCTTAATAAGTGCACGCAGTTCCTGTGTCATTCTAAAGCGGAATTTATTATTTTTAGCTCTGTGAGGAACAAATCGCTTTGTAAGTTCCATCAACGTATCTCGGAAAATCGACCACTTATTTTCCACAGAAATATCATCCTCAAGCACCATAGTCAGAGCTCCACCAATTAAATCATTGAAACCAGTATAATCTCCCAGATCATAACAAGGTCGTTTGTTACTGTTACAACCAGAGCTGCTTTCAATCTCCAAACAAACATTGAACGAAATAATCGAGTGATCGCTGCCTCCCAATGGTGAAAGATATCTGATACTATCTATAGACTCTCTTGAAGTTACCACAAGATCTAATAAGTGTGGAGTTTGGCCAGGTCTAAACCTGGTTGGCTCTGTGATGTGTTGAATCATAAACCTGTCATCCAAAAACTTCAAAAATCTATTTTCGATTCTTGTATGTAAACCCTGACAGCTCGAAGTCATCCAATTTATCTCTGGAAAATTAAAATCTCCCAGCAGAAGATGATTACCTTTCAACAACATGAATTCTTCTAGCAGGTCAATAAGAAGTTCATTGTTTTCTGATAAACTATTTGGGCTTCTATAAATAAATAAAATATTCAAAAAATCTCTAGAAGTTAGCAATCTAATGCATAATTTTTCCTGAAATGTTATTTTCATATTTATTTCAATTACTGAAAGACTCTCTTTATAATACAATAATAATCCTCTGCAACCATCTTTCTGAAACCCAGAAGATAATATTTGCCATCCCTTCAGCTGGTATTCTGAAATTGATTGTGGAAATCTTAAATTTTTAGGATTGACCTCATTCAGCAATATTAAATCTGGCAGAGTTTTTGCAGACCCCAAAAGCAACTGCAATTCCATGAATTTATTTGATAAAGAGTCCACATTTGACAACAACACTGAAACATAGTTCTGCATCTGTTTTACTACCTTCATTTTTCTCAAATCATTGTTTCTACACCAAACATTTAATCTAGTTTTCTCAACTCTACTTTGGCTGGTCTTTACTGTAAATTTTGTTTTTTAAAAGCTACTACATGAAAATCTCCAACCTTTCCTTTAATCCTAAAGATCCACTTACTAACATCCTCTTTCCTTCCGATTTCCTCCTTCTTTTCCTGTAACAATCTCCTACATTCTTGCCTATCTCCCTTAGACAAATCATTTCCAAGCATAATATTCCTTGTTGAATCTGATCCTCTCAATTTTGGTGCATTCTCCATTACCAAATTCTTAATTGTCTGATTTGCAAACTTTATCAAAACAGGCCTGGGTTTTTGCAGCTCACTTTTACTTCCAAGTCTGTACACATCGCTAATATCTTTTTCTAGCTGTATTTCAGTGATGTCTCCTAACAGTTTCAGCACATTTTCTTTATCCTTGGTTCTGGAATTGTTATCATTCTCTGGCATGTTATATATTACAATGTTATTTACTCTTCTCTGTCTGTCTGCAGCTATATTTATTTTTGTACCTGTATCTTCTACAGATTGCTGGATACTTTTGACATTTGATGTCAATACTTCAACCCTGTCCTTAAACAATTCTGACCACTTTTTATTTGTTGCTCTGGACTCTTCTAGTTTATCTATTGAATCTTTGCTAAAACTTTCTAGTTTTATTCTTAACTCTTGGATGTGTTCCTTCTGCTCAAGCAGTATTTTTTCATTTTTTGTACTTCTCTCTAGATGTGTCTTCACCTCGCCCATGACTTGTTTCACCTCTTTGATCTCTTCAGCGAACGTTCGTTTCTCCTCCAGTTTCATTAAATCTTTCAACCTCTCCTCATTACACTTCACACAGCTTTCACATAGCCGCAACCCTGCAATATCGTTCAACAGATCTTTTACTTCTGCCTTCGTTCTTCCTCCAGGCATATCAACTGTTAAAAATATTTAAGAAACCTATTCGACAAACACAAAACACAACTTTTCCAGTTCACAAAGATCGAAACTTGAACGAATAACTTATATATAGGTTATATATACGTTATGGACAATTATAATGTAGTGTATGCACACTTAAAATATAATAATAAAAATATAACAAAATAAATTAAAGTAAAATGACCAATAGAATGAAATTATAATTGAAGAGGTAAATAAAAAAATTAAACTTTTAAAAATCACGACTGAATTTTGAAAGGAATAATGGCGATTGAAATCAAAAGGTGTTACTACGCGCTTGAATTGTACGGTCTTTGCTGATTAGTTTAGTTGGTTTCTTCTGAGCTTTCTGATTTGCTGAATGCGGTTATGACGTCTGCTTTGGAGCAGAATTTTCGTTGAAGATACAGTAGAAGAATTTCGATTGTTTAATTTGTATTTATTTGTTAAAAATCATTAGCATTGAATTTCTACTGTTCATTTTTCTTTATTTTAATTTTCATGAGTTTTTCGAGTTTAATTACTAATTTTATTAGAGATATTAAGTAGAGAATATAATATCAACGTTGAGATGAAATAGTTCTTGAGACTTTTCAGATCGTATAATTTTGAAGTTTCTGACTTAATGACCTTTTTTTTATATGTAAAACTTTAGCAATTTACTGCATAAAATGTTATACATAGAATTGTCGTTGAAATTTTTGATAAATTCGAACCAATTCTTTAGTATGACCAAGCTGAGAATTTGTAGCGTCAACGTTTGAAGAATTCAAAATGTTGATGATGATCTCGCTTAAGTTTGGTGGTCCTGCCAAAGGATTCAACCTGTCTGTGATTAGATTGTTTGATCAGAGATGTGATTTCTTTCTTTTTCCAGGTATTTCTTTTGAAGAGACTCACCAATAAATCGGTGGCAGGCAAACAACAAACAACTTCTAATTTTTAACAAAATTTGATAATTAAATTAACTTAAAAGAAGCAGAAGATTATTTTCAATTTAATTATTTTAGAATTTCAATTAATTAGAGTTTTTAAATTAGTTTTTTATCTATAATTCAACGGAGCGTAAAGTCCTGCACGCACACAACACAAGCACATCGTAGAGAATTTTTCACAATGGAAAATTAATTTGCATAATACAATTTTTCTTTAAACCGCTGAATGCATAGATATTGGTTGAATCATTTAGTGTTCTTGGAAATAAATACAATGAAAAAATTTTCAAATGAATTAAAAGAATTTCTTGGATACTTATGCACTTATACAATTGTGTTACTAATATAATTATTTATTTATTAAATGTAGATTTTCTTTAGCGTTATTTTTGTACCTTTAAACTAATGAGAAAACTTGGTGTGGAGAAGAATGAGTGTGGTTTACGTGAAGGAAGGACAATTCATGGGGCAATTTTGTTAAGTTGTGAAAGTCAGAAGGGGCCATGTAGGTGTTGGGTGAGTCTTTCTCAAAGGAGTTGTTATCTGGATCAATGTTTTCAAACTGGGTTCTAATTTGGATGACAAAAATCTAGTTAAATTTCACTTTCAGGATTTGCAGACCTTCAAGCAAGACCGGCGGTAAAGTTAATTTAAGGAATTTAAAAAAACCAAAGATTATCTGCAAACTCAGTCCATATTTTCAAGATCGTTAAATTGAAATTAAATAAATTCAATACTTGAAATTAAAACATGCTTTCACTTTTAGTTTAGTTTTTAAATCATGTTTTCATTATTGACAGAGTAGTTTATCGTCTTTGTGAAAAAAATGTTATGTTGAGTCTGGGATGTTTATTTGAAGTTATTTTTGTGTTTTTAAAATATATTTATTTGCATTTGTGCAATCGCAATTAAGAGATATTTCATACCTGCAACATGTCAGGACAAATTTTTAATTGTATAAGCATGCAAAAGCTAGATGTTGTCATAAAAAAACCATCACAATATATTTGTTTATAAATTTTAAAGTATTTCTCTCAAGATTTGAACCCCCACAGTGGCTTGTTGTTGGACATCTATTTTTTGAGCCATCATAAATAGTTCTAATGTAATATTTTCATTTCTGTAAGTTCACAGTGCAGAGCTTTTTCTTTGGTCATTCTCATGAAATCTGAAATTATATTTGATTATTGTAATATATGGTTCAAATTATATGCAATTGGACACAAATAATAATTAATTCTAAACCAAATTCATGGAAAACACATTTTGAACCTTTTGTTTTCTATAAGATTCTTTGTCTGGGCTTCAAAATCGGCAGTTATCATAGATTTGACATTGTTCACTGATTGCTCAAACTGGTCGTATTTCCTTTTTATTGCTTTGAGAGACTCAATCATTTCATTGTGCCTTGAAAAATATTTCTGAAACTCAATTGTCATAATTTCTGTACTGAGTACCTACAGTGTACTCAATGTCTGGTCTTTATTTTGATTCCTGCTATATTGACAGTTTCTATTCATCTGTACATCGAAGAACAGAACCTTATGCTATTTATCGAGCAATAAAATATAAAAATCTGGATGGGACATATCATTTTAATTCTATTTAGAAATAATATGTTGCATTTTACAATAAACAAGTTTCTTTAAGTCTATTCTAAAATGCATGAGATGAGAATTAAATACAAATTTAATTTTCTCTGTTTGAACTTTGAGCACTTGGAGCTAGCACTAAATACATTACGATTTAGTTTCATACTGTTAAAATAGTTTTTGATATCAAAAGAACCATCATAAATATTAAAATCAAAGAATGTAGAGCTTCGGTACTGAAATGCTGCCAAGTTTTATTGAAGTGGTCATTATAAAACTATAATTTATTTCCAGAAGTTTGCTTGTCAAGATGTGTTACATTTCTATAATAATTCTGTTGAAAAGTTATTTTAATATGTAAAAAATAACATTGACAACCTCTGACTTGTTGTCTCATATTGCACAACCAGCTCTTCTTCATTTGAATCAGCTTCATTTTTACCTATAAAGTATACAAAAATATAACAAGTAAAGGAAAAAACGAGTTTTTTAACACAAACTTTAATTTCAAACGCACCCGATTTGGAAATAAGAAAGATATTCAAATTAAGTTTTTTTTTAATTGAATCATGTATTGTCATCCAATATAAAGCTATGCTGAAAGTTTCAGCTCTCTAGCTAGTTAAAAAGCTGGTTAAATTTTACTTGCAAGATTTGTGTACAGAGAAAGCCACACACACAAACAGAGATTGTAACCTAAATAAAAGTTTGTAAAAACGGTTTCTATGTATTTAACATAAAAGCGCTGGTGGCAGAGCAGTAGAGTGTTCGCCTGTCGATCGTTAGGTCGGCAGTTCGAGCCTCACCGGCCTCTGAGTTTTCCAGCTGGGCTATGTCATCCGCAAAGTCGAGGTCATTAATCCTCCTCTCCGCCTGTCTTGATCCATTGCTACGGTGCGTCAGATAGCCGAAACCATATTCCGCTCTTCTCATGACATAATCGATTACAATGACAAACAAGAAAGGGGCTAAGACTCCTGTAGGACTCCTGTGGTGATACTGAATGGCTCAGACAGTTTCCCTTCAACAAAGACCTGGCTAGATGAATTTTCATATACTACTTTTATGGCTGAGACTATCTTATTGGGAATGCCATAATGTCTTAATATCCCGATCAATCGAATCAAATGCTTCTTTGAAGTCGATGAATGTGATGAACAGCGGGATATTCTGACTATATGCTCCGTCCATGATGCGTCTTAAAATGTTAATCTGTTGAACACAACTACGACCAATCCTGAACCCAGCTTGGGTTTTCCTTAACAGCTTGTCAATTGGAGTTCTAATGCGGTTGAGAAGCATTAGATTGTAAACCTTTGCTGCTATAGACATGTTGTAGTAAGTCATCAGTTGGAGATTTCCTTTCTTTTGCACGGTGATGATGATATTGGATGTCCAGGTATTGGGCGCGTGGAGATTGTCAAAAACCAAGTTGCAGATGAAATAGATTTGCTCTCTGATGAAGTTTCCGCCCTTCTTGAGTACCTCAGTAGTGAGCGCATAGTCCAAGCCAGGAGCTCTATTAGACTTGAGGTGCTTTATGGCTTTGTTCACTTCTCTTAAGCTGAAGTTGGATGTTGATATCTCGTTGTTGTCGTTTGATGGGACAAAATAATAGGCTGAGCTTGTAATCTTGCTTTCAAATCAAATCAAATAGCTTTAATATATCTGAGTCGAAAATTATAAGAATTTTAAAAATATAGATTTTAACACGCACCAAGCTTAGTGGTTCGGGCCGATAGAATAGAACCACCGTGTATCCTCCTATGCGTGTCGTAAAAGGCGACTAAAGGGAGGTTCGCAGGAAGGGCATTCGGGTAAAACTTTGCTCCAAATTCCATATGGGTTACAAAACAAAGAATGTCATGCCGGCTCGGACGTCGACCGGTCAAACAAGGTCCGCGCTTCCTTTTCTGGGCCTAGACGGAAGTGAAAAGTTAGCTATGGGCTTGAAGAAGAATTTAGAGGGGGTTCAAGTGTTTGTTTGAGAATTGGTTCTGTGAATGTTGGAACGTTGAGGGGAAGAGATGGTGAGGTTGCTGATATGGCAGCAAGACGATGTTTAGATTTTTGTTGTCTTCAGGAGACTGGCTGGAAAGGTGAAGGTTCCAGAAAACTTGTTGAGTATAAGATTTTCTGGATGGGTTCTGAGAAGGGAATTCATGGTGTGGGAATGCTGGTAGCAGATAGATGGGTTGAGAAAGTGTTGGAGGTCAAGCATGTGAGTGAGAGATTGCTATTGCTTCGTGTAATTGTGGGTAAGTCGGTGCTGAACTTGTTGTCTATATATGCTCCGCAAGTAGGTCGGCCGATGGAGGAGAAAGAGGAATTTCTTGCTATGATGGTTAAGGTTGTGTCTGATATAAATGTTGATGAGAATTTGTTGATCTGTGGTGATTTTAACGGACATGTGGGAACTGGAATTGATGAATTTGAGGGTGTTCATGGGGGTTGTGGGTTTGGTAAGCGAAATCTGGAAGGTGAGATGATATTAGAATTTGCTGATTCATTGAACCTTGCTGTCGCCAACACTTGGTTTAAAAAGGAGGATAATAAGTTGATAACATATGAGTCTGGTGGGTGTCGGACTGTTGTTGATTACATTTTAGTCAGAAAGTCTGAGGGACGTTAAGATTATCCGAAGTGAAACATGTATCCCACAGCACAAGTTTGTGATATTTGTGTTATGGAGCTGAATGAGAGAGTGAAGAAATGTAATGTGAAATTTGTAGAAAGATGTAAGGTTTGGAAGCTGAAAAAGACAGAGACGGAATGCATTTTCAAAGAAAGAGTGCAAGCTAAAGCTGCTGTGGTGATGAATGGTCTTGGTGATGTCGAGAAAGAAATTTGTAGAAAGATGTAAGGTTTTGAAGCTGAAAAAGACAGAGACGGAATGCATTTTCAAAGAAAGAGTGCAAGCTAAAGCTGCTGTGGTGATGAATGGTCTTGGTGATGTCGAGAAAGTCTGGAATGATTTGAAGCAGTGTTTGCTTGAGGAAGCAGTAGTCGTGTGTGGGGTTACAAAAGGTATTAGTAGGCATAAGGAGACATGGTGGTGGAATGAAGAGGTTGCAGCCCTGGTAAAAGATAAACGTCGGCTATTTAACTTGTTGAAGTGCCAGCAACCTGGGAAAAATCTAGCAACCAAGTAGAGCTACAACCAGGCCAAACGCATGGCTAAGAAAGCTATCTTTAATGCTAAGAACGCTGTCCGAAAAACTTTTTGCGAAGATTTGGATAAGGAAGACAGGAAAGGAAATGTGTTCAGGGTAGCCAAGCAGCTAATGCGTAAAAACCGGGATGTAGCGGGGGCCAACTGCGTGAAAGACAATGAAGGTAAGGTTGTGGCTGAGGATAGTAGGTTGTTGGAGGTATGGAGAGCGCATTATGATAGTATTTCTAATGAGGAGTTCACTTGGGATGCAAATGGTCTAACTCATGTAAGTCCTGTTTGTGGACCTAGTGAAAAGTTAACTACTCTGGAAGTTAGTAATGCAATCCATATGATGAAGCGTAACAAGGCAGCAGGACCTTCAGGAGTGGTGGCAGACATGTTGAAAGCTGCTGGAGCTGTTGGTATAGTGTGGATGACTGAAGTGTGTAATGCAGTAGTGAAGGATGGTAAAACCCCTGTAGACTGGAATAAGAGCTGGATGGTGAATGTCTTTAAGTTAGAAGTAGGAAGACTTGGTGGGAATGTGTGAAGAAAGACATGGATGAGCTCGGCCTGAAGCGGCAGTCTGCCCTGGATCGTGACTTGTGGAGGGGCCTGATATGGAAAAACATCCAACCCTAGCATAGCGGGAATAGGGAAGTTTCAAAAATAAATGATGATGATGATGATGACCAAACAGCATAATGGTTACCTAAAAGGCTGCTATTATGCAAATCAACTGCTCATTAACAACGATCTCTGCTATTGCCCCAGTGGTTAGCTGTGGAAATAATTGGTAAAATTGCTACTGAGCCGGCAGTCCCGACGTATGTCTACCTAAAATTAAACCCTAACCCTAACCCTTTAGGAAATATGTACATCTTTATCAATTGATCGAAGAATCAATTGTTTTGGCAAAACCGCCGGCTCAGTGGCTCAGTAGCAATTTTACCGCCCATTGCCGCGGCTACCGGCGCATACTGCCTTGGTAATAGTTATAACCAGAGGCGTGGATTCAGCAAAATGTTGAGGGGGACGAAGATTTTTCAAATTTAACCCACAGAATCTTCAAACAAAAATTACAATCCGAATATACATTTGTATGTTGTTATTTTATATAAAACATCAAATTAGTTAAAAAACAGTTAAAAAATTTAACTTTGATTTGATAATGAATGCAGAAAAAAACGTAATTATAAATGTAACAAAGGGAAATCGACGTTCTTTCATGTTTGCAAAATTGTCCACTGAATCATCAAGATCAAATAGACTAAAGGTGCTAGAAAATTGGAAAATAATAGCAGATATTTAACTAAGTGGATATTAATCAACACCTGTCAACAAGTATGATAAATACTGCTTTCATCAACTAATCTAACGGGAATTGTATTGGGGCAATAGTTATACTGATCAAAACTGACTACCAAATGTACCGGTTGACGGCTGGTTTAAATACGCTAAAATACATGGTTGGGGAAAGGAAATTTAAAATCAGGCCGTTTTTTCAGACAAAATCGAGATGATAGTTTTTGCCCGCAGCAAAAAGCATGAGAAAATTCTTATAGGCAAGAAAAAAACAGCAGAAAAAATACTTTTACTGCAAAGGAGTTTCGGCTGAAAAAGCAGAAAACCGATAATTTTGAACAAAAACAGCTTCTGCCAGTGCCCAGTAGAAAAAACACAAAAGTCACTGAAAATAGCCTAATTTTCGAGCCATTCTCTTTAAGCAAAAATACAATCCTATGCAAAAATGCTTTTATTTGCCTCTTTATAACGAACTAAAATTTTTGAATCTAAAACAAACACAAGTAGAGCAGGTTTATCAGATTCGGTGCTGGCAAAATTTCATGGTTAGTTTAATGATAGAGTAAGTATATCGAGAATGAAACTATGAACAGGACAATTTAAACTATGAAGTTTGTTTGTTTCTACTGCTTCAACATCAAATCATCAACTATTGCAAACACAGGTAGAGCAGGTTTATCAGAATTTGAGATTGCAATTTGCCTAGGCTGTGCAAAAGATTCAACTTGTTTTGAGACCTATCATGTACAACAATAATAATAAACTTGTCTTTCTTACTCTGGAGCTTTTAACTGTGTTGATTGGTATAATTTGAATCTAATTTGAATTAATTTGAATCTAAACCGAATATGTCTCGTTCAAGTGTTGCGGAATCAACAATACATTTTAGTTTTTTAATAAATAATTTTTAGTTTAGAATTTTAGCCTATTATTTCTAGTCATTCTCAATTATAAATTGTATGTTATAAATTGCATATAATAATTATAATTTAACGTATTATCAAGCAAATAAAGCATATTTTCCCCAAAAATATTTTTTTACTATTTACAAACAAATGAGATTGATCATTTTTAATTTAAAATTTTAATGCTGCAGCTCCAAAATAGAATTGTCAGTGAGAAGGCTGTGCTTTCTTCATTCTCACCAGGTCAGAAATTCTGGGGGGTCTTTCAGGGGCGTCATTTGGAGAGCCGGAGGGCGATGCCCTCCCAAGGATCTTTGAAAGAAAAAATTTTGGGTAAAAATAAGTAACGAAAATTTTTGGAAAATGTACCTCCGACTACCCCCCGGTCATCAGCTATTTTAGGAGGCAAAAGAAGAGTAAAAAGTTTTAGAAAATATTTGGAGAAATTCCTCTGACTACCCCCCTTCCCCCGGTCATCAGCTATATTTAGAGGCAGAGTTTCAAAAAATGTTTGCAGTCTTTGATAGAGCACAACACAAATTATTTTCAGCATTAAGTAGACTCCTGTATTTAGACTTGATAACTAATAAGCTTGAAAAGCCTTTTTCACAAAAGTGTGTTGTGGAAAAAGAAATAAGTACCATTGTACATGGCTATTTGAGGAATGCAGATAAGTTTCAAGTTTAAAAAGCCTGTTTAGAAACTCAAATTTCTGAAATTTCGTCTTAGGCGACCCCTATAAAATTGTCAGGTGACCCCTGTTGAGGTCGCGACTCACAGTTTGAGAACCGCTGGCCTAGGTGGTCTATTTTCTATTAGATTCAAATTAGTACATGCAGACATAAAACAATTGAAACACCAATTTACGCTTACACCCACTCCATGTTCGTTATATTCTCTTCTAACTATCTCTATGATTATGGGTGGGAGCTTGAATAAAAGCTTTGTTTGGAATTTTTAAAAATAGACAATTATTAACAGAAAATCAGTTAAAGATACAATGACAATAGTGTAAAGAAGTTGGCTTCTGTAGTAAATCAACAACCAACTAGAGTACCAAAGTACCAAGCGAGCATCTTTTTAATAGCACTGGGTTCACACATTCCGATTGCAAAAAAACTAAAACTCTTAGTTTCTATGCAGTTATTTTTTGTTTTTTTTGTCTAATGTCTGCAACAAATTGATTTATCAACACGTATTAACTGAAAGCATATTCTCTGCTCTTGCTAGAATAAAAATAATACTAATCAGCCTGTAGCGATTATCGGCGATACTGATAATAAGCCTATAATCGGTGAACACCTACTTTATACTAATTTATAGTACAATACTATGAATTAGTTGTTTGAAGAATTTTGTGAACTTGCATAGACTTATCTTTATATATAAAAGACAATGCTTGTGTGCTTTAGCATCACATCAAAACCGCTGGAGCAATTTGAACAAAATTTTGCATGGAGGTAGTCTTCATCAAAGGAGCAGGATTTGAGCAGTTTTAAAAGATCTGCTCATTATTTTAAATAGAGAAAAAGATAATAAAAAAAGACTCGAGTAATGCTGCCAGTAATATATTATTTGTTAATGCAGTGAAATTAGTTGAATCAAACAAAAATTAGGATAAATTGAAAAACAGAACATTTTCATTATTTCAAAACTGATTAAATGTTGAACATTATAAAACGCCTTTGTTATTCTGTCATATCATTTAGTTGTGGATCAATGAAGTTAATTTGTAGACGAAATGGGTATAAGACATTACTTATTTTTGCCAATGAAAAAATATAAAATGAAAACCTCTCGCAGCTCTTAGAACTCTTAGTTTTTCTATTTTCTCTCTGAGATCACCTGAGTAAAAGTTTATTTTTTTAAATTAATTTTAGAAGCTTTAGAATATTTGCAAATAAATTTTAAGTATTAGTACATATATCTACAAAGAAATTTTAAATAAGTAATACTGGAGTGTCATTTACAAGAAATTAGACTACTATTTCTTTGTTTCATTTATTTGTATCAACAACCTACACTATTAGGAATTACATTAGCAATAACCTTGTTATTAAAAACACAAAAAATTAATGGATGCAAGACTAATTAGTAACAAATATAAAAATCTGGCTGCAATAATATTCATATAATGATCTGAGATATCTTTGGCATTTTGTTTTAGCAATCCATGTGCTGAAGAGAAAGATGCATCAAATATATGCCAGAATAACTGAATCGACACTGGCATACAAAAATGTATCAGTCATTTCAGTGATGTGAGAATGCATAAATACAAAAGATAAAAATAATAAAATAATGAAAAACACAAAACAGAAACTTTTGCAACTTGGTTTCAATTTCATGTTATCGCTTTAAACTTTTTAAATTTATCTTTCTATTTTACTTACCCAAAATATTTTTTTGATACACAATTTCCTGGCCATGCTGTTTTGCATCTCTGGCAAGCTGTTTCAACTGGCTCTTCAGAGTTTTCATTAATTTGTAATCTTTATGTTTTCTTTTAAAAGTATTGAAATCATCTTGCTTTACTGAACTTTCTATGGAAGCTACAAAAATCACATTTTACAATGTGAATCATGATACTACACTCCATAACACCTTAATGGCTTTTAGTTTATGATGAGTAAGAAAAAATTTACCAAGTGAAACATTTTTTGAACTCTCTGTTAATGTTGACTGAAATGGTGAAAAAGGAGAAGACGTCCTTGATGATGGAGATTTACTTTTAGTCTCATCCATTGATTTTTTATCCAAGTTTTTAATTTGCTGCATGTAAGCACGAAGCTGTTCTTGATGTCTCTGCCCGTCCGTATGTTCCATTTTCATTTTTTTCAACTCTCTCACAAGTATTTCTGAACATGTATTCATTGGACAATCTCATATATTCATAAAATCATTCTACTTACATTTTATATTATTGATAAACTATGTACAATTGTACATTAAATGTCAAGAATTCCAAGCAGAAGTTATACAAATATGACATGGATTGGATAATATAGTTTGTAATTTATTGTGGTTAAAAAAGTAACTTACCAATTTCATTGTCTCTCTGCCTTAAAAGCTCATTAAGTTTAGCACATTCAGCAAATTCATTTGTTCCAGAATGGTGTTCCCTAGATTTGACATCTCTTGAGACAAGTTTCTTCTGAAGAATAAATAAAATATAAATTAAAATAAGATTTTAATTGATAATAAATGAGAAATGTTCAAAATGTGCAGTAAAGATTGTCAAACCAGAACAAACTGACTCAAAAAACGCCAAAAACTACAAAGATATAAATCTTCTAACCTTGAAGATATTGAAGCACCCAATCATTCTTCTAGGGTCTGCTACAAAGCTTGAAACACTTCCATCAGCAATAAATTTTTCAACCATTTCTTCACATCTATTTTAAATTTAAGTCAATATTCAATATAAATTCCCTTGCTAATGAATTCAAATTTAATTACAAAACAAAAATCAATGTTCAGAGAGAGAATGACATTCGAGATAACATAATCTAAATCAATTTTTAAATCCCTTATATTACTGCCAGTCTTGCTTGCTTGAATGTTTGCAAAACCTTGAAAGTGAAAATTAACTAGCTTTCTGTCATCTAATCGAGCTGAAATTGGAAATAGAAGCTCGCTCCTCATGACAATGCAATCTATTAAAGTTTAAATATTAAAAAAAATTTAAGTGAAAAATACTTATCTATGTTTTAGAACAAATCAAATACAATTATATAGATGTGTACATATATAAATTCAAAAATATTTAGTTCTAAAAGAAAATTTTTTGCAATAAATGAAAAGCTGGCAAATCCTGAAATATAACAGATTTGTGAAAAATACCTGTTTTTTTTACATATTATTTGTTATTTATTTAAATTAGATATAATACTCAAACATAAAAAAGCATTTCAGAACTATGTCAAAAATACTAAACTAAAACCATTGCATTCAGAAAAAAAATTAAAGAATCAGCTGCATTCATAAGTGGCATGATCAGGCTTACACAGCAGTGTCATCAACAATAATCAGGAATGGCTCATTCACGTGGAATCATAACTTTTCTACCTGCCACCTGCACGTTGCTTGTTAAATCTAATTCCATCACAACCTTATCAGGCTTATCAACACCACCTGCAAAGTTTATACCAATTTCACCGATCAACAAAACCTTCAAATGTGTGTTCTATTTTAACCTATGACCTCATGATGGGCAATTGTCAGCCTAATGTCTTGTATGATTAAATTTTGTATTAAATATTTTTGATGATTAAAATAGAATAAATAATTAAATTATAACTAATTATAATATCTAACTGATGGATCTCATCTTCGTCCAACTCCTTGTTAACGAGACTTGAATCCAAATTATTGATGCTCAACTGCATCTTTAACAATTCATTTTCTTTCTTCAGTTGCTTCATTACCATTTTTTCATCAACTTCTTCATTTATTACGGCCTCATTATGTATTTGAGACACCCGCTGTGCAAATCTGCATGTAGACACGGTTTCCTGTACAATTAACTCCTTTGTTATTTATTTCTTTCAACCAAATCTTTCAATTAATTGTCAACAAGTTTTTAAATATTTAGTCACAAATAACTACGTTAATAAAATTGTTGTATATATATATATATATATATTAATATATATAACTAGCGGAGTGTCCGGCGTTTTTAGAGATTTTTTTACTGTTTGTCTCTCTCGCTCAGGTTTCCTTCTCCGGTTGCTTTCCCGTTCTCGGTCGCTTTTCCGTTCCTGGCCGCTTTAATGCTTCCGGTCGCTTTTCCGCTCCCGTTTTCTCTCCTGGTCCCGGTCGCTTTCCCGTTCCCGCTTGCTTTGCCGTTCTCGCTCATGCTTGCTCTCTCATTTCCGTTCTCGCAGGCGCTCATTTTCTCTTTTTCATTCTTTCCTAACTTCTTTTAGCCCATAAAACATAAAATAAATTTGGCTAAATCTTGCTTGAAGCTTTCAAACGTTGTTACGTAACCTAAATTTGAATTTTATTACGCAATTACCGATTTTGAATTTTATTAATCACCCCCCGAATATATATATATAGTTCCCGCTCGTTCACCCGCTCCGCTCATTTTGTGACGGATTTCAATTTTTTTCTTTATATTTGATTCCCCTTGACTCTCAAGGTTGTGTGAAAATTTCATTACGATCTGATGAATGGTGTAGCAATGCATAAAGGACATACATATATACATACAAACATTCATTTATATATATATATATATACTAGCGGAGGTACCCGGCGTTGCCCGGGGTTTTTAAAGGTTTTTCTAATGCTTGTATCTCTCGCTCCCGTTTCCTTCCCCGTTTGTTTTCCCGCTCCCGGTCGCTTTCCCGTTCCTGCTTGGTCTCCCGTTCTCGGTCGGTTTTTCCTCCCGGTCGATTTCCCGTTCCAGGTCGGTTTTTTGCTCCAGGCCGTTTTTCCGCTCCCAGACGCTTTCCCGTTTCTGGTTTTTTCCCGCTCCCGGTCGATTTCCCGCTCCCGGTCACTTTTCCTCCCTCGGTCGCTTTTCCACTCCCGGTTGCTTTCCCGTTCCCGGTCGCTTTCTCGGTCGCGTTCCCTTTCCCGCTCGATCTTTCGCTCTCAGTTGGCTTCCCGTTTCCGCTCATGTATGTATGTATATATATATCTATATATATAGCCCCGCTCGCTCATCCGCTCCACTCCGCTCATTTTGAGACGGATTTCAAATTTTTTTCTTTATATTTGATTCCCATTGACTCTCAAAGTTGTGTGAGAATTTAATTACGATCGGATGAATGGTGTAGCAATGCATAAAGGACATACATACATACATATTGCCCGGGGTTTTTAGAGGTTTACCTAATGCGTTTCTTTTTCGCTCCAGTTTCCTTCCCGCTTGTGCTCCCGCTCCAGGTCGTTATCCGTTCCCTGTCGCTTTCACGCTCATTTTTTCGCTCTCAGTTCCCCCCCCCCAGATCCGATTCTACATACATACATACATACATACATACATACATACATACATACATACATACATACATACATACATACATAGATACATAGATACATACATACACACATACATAGATACATACATACACACATACATAGATACATACACACATACATACATACATACATACATACATACATACATACATACATACATACATACATACATACATACATACATACATACATACACACATACATACATACATACATACATACATACATACATAGATACATACACACTCCCGCTCCCGGTCGTTATTCGTTCCCTGTCGCTTTCCCGCTCATTCTTTCGCTCTCAGTTGCCCCCCCCCCCTAGATCCGATTCTACATACATACATACATACACACATACATACATACATACATACATACATAGATACATACACACACATACATACACACATACATACTTTGAATGAGCATTTAGTACCGAAATATTGTAAAAAACACATACATACATACATACATACATACATACATACATACATACATACATACATACATACATACATACATACATACATACATACATACATACATACATACATACATACATACATACATACATACATACATACATAAACACAGACACACATACATGCACATACACATACATACATACACACATACATACGTACATACATATATTTATAGTTCCCGCTCGCTCACCCGCTCCGCTCCGCTCATTTTGTGACGGATTTCAATTTTTTTTCTCTATATTTGATTCCCCTTGACTCTCAAGGTTGTGTGAAAATTTCATTACGATCGGATGAATGGTGTAGCAATGCATAAAGGACATGAATATAAACATATATACATATATACAAACATTCATTTTTATATATATAGATAGATAGCCCATGTCTGTGTAAGACGTTTTTGTGTGACGCTCTGCTATCTATGGTAAATTAATTTATTTATATTAATGATAAATAATTATATATATATATAATATAATTAAATAACTTAAAAAATTGTAGCTATGTAAAATAAATTCAAAATATAAACAAGTAAATTAAAAACGAATTTTTAAAACCCAATGCTTTTATATGTAATTAAAACACAAATTTTGCAATCAATTTTTTCTTATAATAAACACACACACGTACACATATATAAACACACACACACACACACATATATATATATATATATATATATATATATATATATATATATATATATATATATATATATATATATATATATATATATATATATATATATATATATATATATATATATATATATATATATATATATATATATATATATATATATATATATATATATATATATATATATATATATATATATATATATATATGCGAAATTAATTAAAATTAACTAAATTAATTGACTTATTGTAAAACTAATAATTGAATATTGCATTGTCTTCTATTTTGAGCATGTATGCAAAATTTGAAAAAAATCTATCATCAGGAAGTGACTCAAAAATTGATTGCAAGATTTGAAACAGACAGAGAAACAGACAGACAGAGAAACAGACAGACAGAGAAACAGAGACGACGAGTTAATAAAAGCATTGGTAAAAATTATTAATATTTTTGAATATGTCCTTTCTCCTTTCATTTGTTTTGGAGTACATACGAACGATAAAACAATTTCTATCGATTTCACTTAATCAATCAATCAAATAAACTTATAAAGCGCTTTTTCCTTTTCTTAAATTCAAAGGAGTTGCTCTCCAATAAATTCGCTAAATAAAAATTTTCACTTATATCGCTTTCTAAAAAATTTGTACATCTTTATTAATTAATCGAAAGATCAATTGTTTTGGCAAAACTGCCGGTACAGTAGCACTTTTACCGTTTATTGCCCCGGCTACCGGCGCCTACTGCCTGTGTAATAGTTAAAAGTAGTTAAAAGGCAGAAAGATGGAGTAAGTTTTTAGAAAGCAAGTAGTAAGGAAACGGGAGGGAGAGAAAAACTATAGAGAAACCTCGGGTAACCTCGCTAGTAAACTATAATCTATATATATAAAAGAACATGTCCTGACTGACTGACTGACTGACCGATGACTGACTGATAATCAACGCCGAGCTCAAACGCCTTATCCTAGGAACGTGAAATTTGGAACTTATATTACTTTTATAGCGTAAACATCCGCTAAGAAAGGATTTTTGAAAATTTTGCTCCTGAGGGGAAAAAACTGGAAAACAAACTTTTTTCTAAAACAATGTATATCTCGAAAACCAAAAATGAGGAGATTTTGAAATTTGGTATATAGATTCTTTTGAAAAATAAAAACATACATGTTTTACCATTTTTTGAAAATTCGGTTTCCCGGACCTCAAATGTGGGTTGGAAAATTGGGTTATTTGGTTTTTTAAGTAGCTTCTACTCAAAAACTGTTAATGCTACAGGAGTAAAAATTAGTATTTAGTTTCTACTCCAAAAATAATGAAATACGTGTTTTAGCATTTTTTGAAAATTTGGTTTCCAGGACTTCAAATGTGGGGTGGAAAATAGGGTTATTTGGTTTTTAAAGTAACTGCTACTCAACAACTGTAATTGCCACAGATGTAAAAATTAATACTTAGTATCTACTCAAAAAAAAAGATATACGTGTTTCATCATTTTTTGGGTTATTTGGTTTTTAAAGTAGCTGCTACTCAAAAACTGTTAATGCTACAGAAGTAAAAATTAGTATTTAGTTTCTACTCCAAAAATAATGAAATACGTGTTTTAGCATTTTTTGAAAAATTTGGTTTCCAGGACCTCAAATGTAAGGTGCAAAATAGAGTTATTTGATTTTAAAAATTACTGCTACTCAAAAACTGTAAGTGGTAATATATATATATATATATATATATATAAAAGAACATGTCCTGACTGACTGACTGACTGACTGATAATCAACGCCGAGCTCAAACGCCTCATCCTAGGAACGTGAAATTTGGAACTTATGTTACTTTTATAGCGTAAACATCCGCTAAAAAAGGATTTTTGAAAATTTTACTCCTGAGGGGAAAAAACTGAAAAACAAACTTTTTTCTAAAACAATGTATATCTCGAAAATCAAAAATGAGATTTTGAAATTTGGTATATAGATTCTTTTTGAAAAATAAAAAGATACGTGTTTCACCATTTTTTGAAAATTCGGTTTCCCGGACGCGATTATTGAATCGACGGAGTGGCGAGAGCCAGCTCCTGTTAAACCAATACGATTGGTCGCCTTTCAGCCAATCCGCGCGTCATGCACATCTGACCTGACCTAGTTCGTGGTTAAACAAAGTTAAAATTCAAAGATCTGCATTTTGATTTCAAATTTAATTACAATCTCAAATTTTCAAAAAACCAATTCAACAAATTGAGCTTGCCTCCTAATACTTTTACAGCTAGCAGCTAGATGTAAAAGTGACAAGTTTACTAGAATATTGAGTGCTTGTATTTGTCTATTATTGTTCATGTCATAATGTATTTTGTATTTTTCTTCAGCTTCTGCAAATGTTACCATCAGAGTTTGAGTATACACCATAAAATCTATCAACTCTGTTGATGCTGAAAATGAAAGTGTCAGGCACTTCAAAAGCAACTTCACAATTAATATAACCACTTCTAATGAGTTTGATCAGTGGCGGCAAATGTTTGAACAATTAAATAAATGTCAATTCACGATTGCTCACACAGAAAAGTGTGAAGGGTGCTACATTAGTTTCAAGAAACTTTTAACCTGTGTGTTTGCGAACACCGATTGAACCTTTCTGGACATTGTGCGTGCAGGTTAAAAGTTTCTTGAAACTAATGTAATGTATTAATTGTGAAATCAAAATGCAGATCTTTGAATTTTAACTTTGTTTAACCACGAACTAGGTCAGGTCAGATGTGCATGACGCGCGGATTGGCTGAAAGGCGACCAATCGTATTGGTTTAACAGGAGCTGGCTCTCGCCACTCCGTCGATTCAATAATCGCTTCCCGGACCTCAAATGTGGGTTGGAAAATTGGGTTATTTGGTTTTTAAAGTAGCTTCTACTCAAAAACTGTTAATGCTACTGGAGTAAAAATTAGTATTTAGTTTCTACTCCAAAAATAATGAAATACGTGTTTTAGCATTTTTTGAAAATTTTGTTTCCAGGACTTCAAATGTGGGGTGGAAAATAGGGTTATTTGTTTTTTAAAGTAACTGCTACTCAAAAACAGTAAATACCACAGTTGTAAAAATTAGTATTTAGTTTATATTCTAAAAATAAATATATACGTGTTTTACCATTTTTTTTAAATTTGGTTTCCAGGACCTCAAATGTGGGGTGGAAAATAAGGTTACTTGGTTTTTAAAGTAACTGCTATTCAAAAACTGTAAGTGCTACAAAAGTAAAATTAGTATTTAGTTTCTACTCTAAAAATAATGATATACGTGTTTCACCATTTTTTGAAAATTTGGTTTCCAGGACTACAAATATGAAGTGGAAAAAGGGTTATTTGATTTTAAAATAACTGCTACTCAAAAACTGTAAGTGCTACAGGTGTGAAAATTAGTATTTTGAGGTTTTGTGCCGGTTAAAAGTAAATGAGTTCAGTTTATCACCGGACGGACGGGCCAAGCCGTTATTTTAGGGTCTTCATACGGCCCTGCCCAAACCTTAAATCAAGGTGGGACGGGCCAAGATTTTTAACCAAGTATATAGACATTTTAGTGATATTAGGGTGTTCAGACGAGCCGGGCTAAGCCTGAAGTCAAGGGGGGACGGGCCAACGTTTTTCATCAAGTTTATAGAACTTCTAGGCCTGTAAAAACGGACCAGGCCCATATTAGACGGGCCGTGCCGGGCCAGGAATTTTGGTTTTTGAAACGGGCTGGGGCAAGTTGGCGACGGGCCGAGCCGAGACCTAAAAAATTGATCCGTACAGTACTCTACTATGTATGCACGGTTCAAATTCTCTAATTTCATGCGAGCGAAGCCGCTACGGGCACTGCTAGTATACTATAAACAAATAAGGCTTTACATCAAGATTAGATATTTCAGAAGAGCATGTGGCTATCATAACTGTCATACAATTTCCTCCCAAGCTATCTCTTAGTACTGAAGTAAGCAAACTGTTTCTATAAGGCACATGCTGGCGATTCTTTTCTGACAGAGCTACTATGACCTGAATAAAAAATTAAATAAAAAAAATTGCTACAATTCAAGAATGTTTAATTTAGGTTAATAACCTGTTCTAGATGATGCAATGATAAATTTATGTATTTAGCTTCAGCAAGGATGACTCCATTAGCACCTGTTTTGCTCACTCTTTCAGAACTAAAATTTACAGAATTGTTTAATAAATTGGGTTTCTAAAGTTCTTTAATAAATTTATTTGACTGAATTAACACAATTATTTTAAACAACAACAAAAAACCAAACCCAGCCAAATCAACAAGATGGAGTTTTGATTTTCGGACAATCTCAGATGTTAGAGATTTAGATGTGATATAAATTGTGAATATACAATGTGATCTTGTAGAAGAAGGATTCATGGGAGTCTGAAAATTCATTTTAAATTAAGTCTTATTAACAATTTCATAGGATGTCTTAGCTCCGAGTAAAGTGTTAAATAGCACTAAACCAACATCTGACATTTCCCTGTTTAGGTCTCCATTGAAGAGAAGTGAGTAAGCTTCCTCTTTATTTCTTGCTGGATGATTTGATAAATTCTTTAGATGAATATTTTGACCTTTATCTTCCATAAGATGAACTCTCCTATTTTAACGATATTTTCAATTATTATTATAATTCATGAAATATAATTTCAGCTGCAATTTATAAAATTGCATTTGCCATAAAAAGTCCCAAATTAGTCAAGTGAATGAAAAAAAAATTTTAATAACTGAAAATCTTCCAGTTTGAAACTTCTGCCTTTATTGTTGAGTAAATCAAATCCTATCTCATTGTATATTTCTAGATAGGACACACTGACTGAGTAATCTATATCTGGATTCTGTGTAAAAATAATAACAAATAAAAACAAGTAAAGGAAAAAAGGAGTTTTTCAACACAAACTTTAATTTCAAATACACTCGATTTATAAATACGAAAGATGTTCAAATAAGGTTTTTTTTTAATTGAATCATATATTGTCATCCAATATAAAGCTATGCTGAAAGTTTCAGCTTCCTAGCTAGTCAAAAAGCTGGTTAAATTTTACTTGCAAGATTTGCGTACAGAGAAAGCCACACACAAACAGAGATTGTAACTCAAATAAAAGTTTGTAAAAAGCTTAATTGATCTATTTATATGTTATTATCATTTTATTTTATTAAATTATGATTACTATTTCTTGCAAGCCAAGCAAAACATTTTATCTCATTACTAGGGCTGGACCGGCACAAGCACCTGTCTTTTTTAAACATCTATGGTACATAATTATAAAATAACCAGAAATAACCCATCAAAAATGACGGTTTTTTAATAAATAATTAGAATGTTATTTGACAAAAAAATGTTCAATGCTTTGGATCGGACCTGGTTCATGCAAATTAAAATCACTACATTTCATGGCATGCTTTAGTAAAACAGCTTCAATATCTTGCAATGTTTTCTTGTGAGCACTAAATCCAGCATAATGCTTGATGTAATTGGATAACCTCTTGCATAATAAACTTAGGTCAAACCAAGGATAACTGCTGACTCCTGACCACAGAGGCTGACGCGTTATGGGAAATTGCTAACATACATACATACACACATACAGACTTCGGAAATTATGTATGTTGATCAAATAACACCCACACTGCCTCATTCCATACAAAATTACTCAACTTTAAGCAATAAACAAAAAATTCACAAACTATTTACAACTCAGAAAACATTTAAGTATACATTTGCATATTTGCCAATATTTATATAAAAAAATGTTCCAGACCCAGTGAGTGGGAGCTTACATAAGCAGATACTGAGGATTTTTTGTCTGTCTTTCTTTAAATTGAACTGCAATCAAACAAAGCAGAAATAGATGGGATAGGTCCTAAATGATGAGAATAACTTCTTCTCAATGTGGTTACATATTTAAAAATACTAATCTAAAGTTAGGTTTTGCTGATGAACAAAAAACTCAAAACTAAATACAAAAAACTTGAATATACCATATTTTGCTAAATATTTGATCAGAGGTGTCTGTGGAGGTTAAAACATCAACCCATAAAAGCTTTGATTTCCTTTATTTAAATATACATTCCTATATTATCTTAATCAATTATACCTTCCCTTGAATAAATTAGTATAGTGATGATTTTATTTCTTTGACCCAAATTTGTCATTTTTTAAAATTTTAAATAAGTTGAGAATCTTATGTTTCTAGTTTCTACGCTCTTATTTATTTGTTTATTTTATTAAAAATGTGTACAACAAATTGATTTATCAATGTGTATTAACTGAAAGCATATTCTCAACATTTGCAAGAATAACAAGTGAACCGTAAAAAACTTTGTTTTTTTATATCCTTTATAAATTTGTAATTCGGCAGCAATTAATTGTTTGCAAATTATTTTTTGATAATAGTAAGTCTATAAAATAGAAAAACATTGACCACAGTCTTCTATATGCTTGATATTTTACTTACTTCTTACAAACACAACATCAAGAAAACCTGGACTTTAATTAACTCCCTCATTAGCGGAAATCAAAAAAATAATAAATTGCATGATAAATTTGTTGTCAATGATAGCGTGACCACTGATGAATTAATTATTAGTGATGCATTTAACAGCTACTTTACCGATCTCGGAATTAATTTAGCATCCAAGATTTCTAATTATGGAGATTCCTATAAGCAATTTTTACCACCTTTGGTTTCAACATTATTTAAATTTTTATCTTGTACTCAATTAGATATAATTATTATTTCTAAAATACTTAAAATTTCTCATTCTTCTGGGGTTGATGACATCGACCCTCACCTTGCTATTCTATCTATTGATCACATAGCAGTGGTACTTTGGTGTATCATTAACTGTTCACTACAAACCGGTATTGTTCCTTATCAAATAAAATTAGCAAAAGTCATACTGTTATTCAAATCAGGAAAAAAATCATCAATTTCTAACTACCGTCCAATCTCTATTTTACCAATTTTTTTCCAAGTTTTTTTAAAAAGTTGTTCATATACAACTTTACAATTATTTCAACAGCAATTTATTATTATATGAACATCAGTATGGTTTTCATCCAGGTTTCTCTACTTATATGACTGTTAGTTAGTAACTTACAAGATAAAATTCTTTACTCAATCGACCATAATGAAATACCCCTTGCAATTTTCCTTGACTTATCTAAAGCCTTTGACACTATTGATAACAATATCATTATTGCAAAACTAAAGCACTACGGTATACCTCAGACTGAACTTAACTGGCTTATAAATTATTTGTCAGGGAGATCTCAACGTGTACAATTTAACAATTAATTGTCCAGTTTCAAATCTATTACTTGTGGTGTTCCCCAAGGATCCATACTCGGGCCCCTTCTGTTCATAATCTATGTTAATGATCTCTCCAATAGCTCTGTTTTTTTTAATATTTTCTATTCACTGACGACACAAATGCTTTCATTTAAGATAAATCTTTACCTGCTCTGATCCAAAAAAAACAGACACTGAACTGAATAAATTATCTTTTTTTGGTTTAAATGCAATAAATTATCTCTCAATGCTAACTCCGCCTTGCTTTTGCAAGCCAGTCCCAAGCCTGGAGAAAGGAAGAGGGAAAAGTTAAAAGGATCAAATTATGATCCACGACAGGAAGTACTTAGGTTCTTCCAACATACAGACATTTCAGTCTTAAAACACCATGTGTAAAGGACTATAAACTATAATACAAAAAAAAATCTCTTAATGCTGATAAAACTAACTACATTGTATTTCATAATCCTCATAAAAGGTTTTTCCCAGACAACATAGAACTAACAGTTGATGGCTCTAAAATAGATAATGTTCCAGTACCAAAATTTTTAGGAGTCTACGTTGATCAACACTTAACATGGGCTCATCATGTCAACTATGTTTTCAAGAAAGTTTCTCAGCATTCGGGCATAATTCGTTGGCTATAGTGGTTTCTTCATAGCAAGGTTTTGTTGACCTGGTACTTCTTGTTGATATATCCATACATCAATTACTGTAATTTTATATAGTGTACCAACTACAGAAGTCGAGTTGCAAAATAATGATTTTACAAAAACGTATTATTAGAGCAATTTTTCACCTGCCCAGGAGTCATTCAACCATAACCACTCGGGTAAACAACCATTTGTTGACAGTTGATCAAGTCTGTTTATATCAATCAGCAATTTACATGTATAAGTATGCACACGATCTTTTGCCCCAACACTCAAAAAGTCATCTTTATAAAGCAGAAGAAATTCACAACCATTTTGTTCGTTCTAAACACTGTTTCCGCTCGACACTTGGAAAGCATTCATTAAAATTTATGGCTCCTAAGATCTGGAATTCTCTGCCGCATGACATCAACCAAAGATCTCTCAGCTCATTCATGGCCTCTCTGAAAAACTACCTGCTGCACAAGACTTTGAAAGATTTCATACCAATACAGTGAATATTTGCTCTTTTGTAAATGTTTACTTTTTTTATAAATTTGTGTACAGGGTTACAGACTCTTTTACAATTGTTCTTTTTCTGTTGCCCTTTATTTGTTTTTGTGAAAATTGTTTTAATCAATACTGAAGCAGTGTACAAACATTTAAAAAATTTTAAAATTATTTTTGAAAAGAACAGGATTTTTGACAGAAGTCAAAAGTTAAAATTTGACAAAGAAAAAAATCCATGTTTTCATTGATCTTTTTGCATGTTGGCACAAAATATGTTTAAAAACAATACACATGAAAGTTGTGCCCAAAGATCTAATTAACTAGACTATGCAGATTGAAAAATATTTATTGATTAACTTTAATTAACTTGATTCATATGGTTCAACGGTGACCCAATCAGCCTTAAAGGTAACTCGGGTCACCTATGACCTAGGCAATAAATATTGAATTATGTTTTCCTTGTATTCAAATGAAATAGTTTTTTAATATTTAGTTGATTGAACTCTTTAATTGTAGAGAAAATCAACATTTCTGTTATGAATTTTATGACTTCATCAACCTAAAGCAAATTAAAAATCGACTTATGGAAAAAATTTTGATTAACATATTTTGCATCCAAAAGATCCACCAGTATAAAATCTGTTTGAAGATTTTCTTTGATCCAGTTATTTTTATGACAATTTATATAGCGCCGTGTACAGCAGAAGCCGCTTAAAGAGCGCTTTACAATGTTGGCAACTTGTAGATAAGACTAACGGCGTATGCGGTGTAAACACAATGCCACTGGCAGCCCCGCATACTACTCACTAGTTCAACAACCGCACAAAGTACTTTAACCCCCAACTGAAGTTGGTGCTCATTTATCGACCACTAAAGGATGAAACGATGAGTTGACGTGAGCACATGTGAGTTAGTTTCTTTATCAAGGAAATTACGTGCACGGACCAGGAATCGAACCTGGGTCCTCAGACTCTTAAAGCTGGTGTCTAAACCACTAGATCAAGACATGGATATCTAGATATAACTATCTAGATATCCATGACCAAGACGTCCCGCACGTGATAGACAACTTTTACGCGTTTAGTGATTTGAAGTTTTACTATTAACTTTAATGACATCATCTTCTGTTTATGTTGGTAAATTTTTCTTCTCCAGTTCTAGACATTACTGTTTTTTATTTATATTTGACATCTTGAGGACCGCTATAAATTTTATCGTTATGGCACTGATTACTTCTGTCTAGCTAAAAAAAACTTGTTATAATTATTTTCATTGTTGAATAATATTAATTTTGAAAGTGTATTTGATCTATTGTTTTCTGATTAATTTTTTATAAACTGCATTTAAATTTGGCATGATCCAACAGCCACACAGGGGCCCACTCAGGGTCCTCTGCGCCTGGGCACAAAACACAAAATTTGCGCCCCCTGCATAACATCTTTTGCTTCTTTCTCCCAAAAAAACCTGATGACCGGGGAAGGGGGGTAGTTGGAGCCACTTTAAAAAAAAAATTTGAAACCCTTGTTTTATTTTTCCTCCCAAAAACCTGATGACCGGGGGAGGTCACATACCATAACATCTGAGTGATCATAAGAGCATTTCCAACTGTCTCTACGAACAAGGGTATAGCTATCAAAATCTGCTGTGAACGGTAATTAATATTGATGAACGAAAGAAGCTATAGTCATTTATTTCTGATAAAGTTAGTATGATATGAATACACTGAACCCTCTTTCTGTCACCCCCATGATGTCGCCCGGGGCAGCTTACCCACCCCTTAGCCACGCCTCTGGGCCCAATAATGCAAGTATCTACTAATCTACTGAATTTTTATGAAAACGATCTAGGCTAATAGTTCATATCTTTTTTTTGGTTAACCTAAACAAGCTGGCATTTTAAATTAAGGTAATTCCAATATCGTTATTTGATAATATTTTATCGTTCTTTATACTAGGTGTTTTAAGACTCAAATATCAGTACAATATGTAATATATATCGAATTATCCTGTCGTTGATCATAATTTGATATTTTTTTATCCGGGTTGGGACTGGCCGCAAAAGTGTTCTTATTCGGTCTTCAGAGTGCAGAGAGGAAATCATCAGATTGCGGATTGAAGGAATTCAGGCATGCAAGAAGATCACTATTTTCTGTAAATCGTGCGTTCAACTTAGAAAAAATGCGATCGATGGATGCATACAAAATCTGTGACCTATCTCGTTCCATTTTGAACTGTTCATAACTTTTTTAACACCTCTCCATTTCGACATGAACGATCAAGCTTTATGTTTCTTTAGCATCTCTTTTTTCTTTTATTCTCTATGGACAGCCTACTTGGCCAGGCTATGAATAACGCTAACCATCTTTATAACCGGGACGGCATTTTTCTACATATGGCCGCATCCTATAATTACAAAAGCTTCTGTTTTTCTCTTCTCAAATCTCACTAAAAACACCGAAAAATCCTACAGGGGCCCATATATAATAACTATTGGTTCACATAAAAGTCCGAAGCCCAGTCCCTCTAAATGATGTTCATGAGTTTTGAAAGTAACGGTCTGAAAGGTGCCCATATATTGACCATGGCCCACTTAAAAGTCAGGAGCCTACATAAAAGTCAGAGAGGGCTACTTAACAGTCAGAGAAGGGCCAGTCAAAAATCAGGAAAAGACCAGTTAAAAGTTAAGAGGGACCCACTTGAGTGGCGGGGCTCACTTTAGTGCGAGGGACCAATTTAGTGTGGTGGCTCACGTGAAAACGGGGTGGGAGCCACTTAAGTGCGATGGACCACTCAAGGGCGGGGAGCCCACTTAAGTGCGGGGAACCACTTTAATGCCAGGAAACCCACTGAAAAGTCCGGGAAAGGCCACTTAAGTAAGTAGGGGCCCACTTAGGTGCCGGGAGCCCACTTAAGTGCAGAGGCTCACGTAAGACCGAAGCCCACTTAAGTGCATGGAGCCCACATCAGTGCCGGGAGCCCCTTGAGTGCGTAGGGCTCACTTCAGTGCTGGGCCCTTTTAAGTGCGTGGGACCCACTTTAGTGCCGAGTGCCCCCTTAAGTACGTGGGGCCAACTTTAGTGATGGGGGCCTACTGAAAAGTCCGGAAAGGGCTATTCAAAAATCAGGAGGGGCCCACTAACTTATGTGCCGGGGGCCAACTTAAGCGCGGGAGACCACTTAAGCGCGGGAAACCACTTAAGTGCGCTGGGCCCACTTTTCTGCATGGGGCCAACCTTTAGTACCGGGGCCCCTTAAGTATGTGGGGCCCACTGAAAATTCCGGGAAGGGCCACTTAAAAATCCGGAGGGCCCATTAACTTAAGTGCGTGGGGCCCAATTTAGTGATGGGACCCACTTAACTGCCGGGGGCCAACTTAAGCGCGGGAGACCACTTAAGCGCGGGAAACCACTTAAGGGCGGGGCCCACTTAAGTGCGTTGGGCCCACTTTTCTGCGTGGGGCCAACCTTTAGTACCGGGGCCCCTTAAGTATGTGTGGCCCACTTTAGTGCCGGGGGCCAACTGAAAATTCCGGGAAGGGCCACTTAAAAATCCGGAAGGCCCATTAACTTAAGTGCGTGGGGCCCAATTTAGTGATGGGGCCCACTTAACTGCGTGGGGCCCGCTTAACTGTGTGGGGCCCACTTTAGTGCCGGGGGCCCACTGAAAACTCAGGGGGGGCGAACGTCCCCCCCAAATTGACGTCCCTGTATGGATCGCCACTCACCAGCAACTTATGTTACATTTAAGGCTGATTGGGTCACCAGTGACCCACGCTAAAAAAGTGTGATAAATGTAAAAAAATTGTTTGATGTTTTCTCTAGGTACCTCAACACACCATGAATCATAAATTGTTTTTCATTATTTAATATTACAGCACTCTTGATCTTAAGGGGTTAAATAAGCTAAAAACTGATAGTTCATTTTTCTATGGAAAATTTTTAATTTAAAAAAATTAAAGCTTTAATAAATTGTATTCTATAATTCATTCAAATTTTTTCTAATCAACCTGAAAGTTTATTAGAATGTAAAGTCCGCAGCAACAAAGAAACCCATGAAATTTCATCATGATTTGATAACGGGAAAATGGTTTTTTAAAGGGTAAAGGATCCCAACGTATGGCTCAAGCAAGCAAACAAACAAGCATGCAAGTAAACACAGTAAAGTTAATATAAAGGATTTAAAAATGACACTAATTGGCTGATACCGATTGTGAATCGGCTGATACGGATTATGGGCAAAAGGACCGATACCGATAACAAGCCGATAATCAGTACACACCTCTAACAACAACTATAAATTAAGATATAAATTCCTTATATATCAATGCTGTCCAGCTTCTCCCGATTTCAAACCAAAAAATTAGTGAAGTGACAAAAACAAACAATACGCTTAAAGCATTCTTACAATATGTTGAAACAACCACCCCCACGGCACCCTTAAATGGCATCCCTATGTGGACAGCCTATTAAGCTAGACTGTTAACTTCTTTCTTTCTCCTCTCCATACAGACCTAAATAAACAACTTCTTCAGCATCTCATATCACTTTTTTTTCTTTTTCTCATCTAATTTCTCATCTATTTTTTTTCATTTTGTCTCTTAAAACATGTTATATTAGATTGATGGGATTGTCCCCCTTCAATTTTGTCATTTAAGCTAAGAAAGGGTCATGTCCCGATTGCCAGCCCTTCCGAGATCCTTTAGCTCTATGCAAATATGTCTACATATATAATAAAAAATTAACATAAAACCTTTTGAAAGTGTTGAAATAAATATTCAATTGTTCTCATGACAATGCCTCTGTTGTCGAGATATTTCATGTCTCCTGTCATTGTATAGGTCTTCCCACTACCTGTCTTTTAAATATTAAAAATGTCTAGATGTTGATGTATTTTCATATCATTGCAGTATATGTTTAAAACCTTCTAACTCATTTACTTTTAAATACATGCATGACCAAAGTATGAAACAAGATGCTTTGGTACAGATGAAGTTCTGGTGCCAGTTTTATTTTGTTGCAAGACATTTTGGTGCAGTTTATTTTATAGTTAGAGTGTAATAAATGCATATGTTGCGTTATCAACTGTCTAATAATAATAATAATAATAATAATAATAATAATAATAATAATAATAATAATAATAATAATAATAATAATAATAATAATAATAATAATAATAATAATAATAATAATAATAATAATAATAACAATAACAACAACAACAACAACAACAACAACAATAATAATAATAATAATAATAATAATAATAATAATAATAATAATAATAATAATAATAATTTTTAATAGAAATTTGGAAAATGCAAAACATTGGGCACATATACAACATCAAAACTTCTGTAAAACAAACATTTATAAAAAAAAACAATGCACCCAATGTTTTTCATTGTATATGAATTAGAAACTGTTATAAAGTATGTTACCATAATGTGACTAAGTCATTCAGAAATTCTGCCAGGCTCATAAGAATATTATTTTATACTTTTTAGAGCAAAAGAAAAACTTTTTTTAATGTATATTTTATGATGTAAAAACTATTTTCTACTTTTCGTTTTTGATGGGTGAAATTTTGTAAGCATTTTGAGTTTTTAGATTAAATGTATTTTTACTTTTTAGTTTTTTTTCGCTTGACTCACACATGCAAACATTGCTTAGTTTAAACCCAATTAACTTTATTGAACATGGCTCTTTACCTTTAAGTGCATGCTTTTTCCAAATTTAAAACTTTTGTTGTGATATCTTGCGTGAAATTAGCATAATAAATTTTTGAATGGTTGTCAGTCTAAAACCTGGAAAATGCTCACTTATTACGAAAAAAATACTTGAAAAATTTTAAGCATTAAATTGAAACTTTCTAAATATAAACAAGATCTTTAACAAACAATAAAAATCATAGCCTAAATTTATGGGACTCCATGAAAATGTGACATAAATTTATCAAAACTTTTTTTCTATCAAAAGCAGGTGTTTGGATATCTAGTCAAAGTATCTACAGTGATATAAACAAATAGATACACAATTTAACAAATTTCTAGCTCACCAAGTAAGATCCAGTTACTTTTCCGGACAATACAATTTTAAAAGTATAAAATAATAATTTTATGAGCCTGGCAGAATTTCTTAATAACTTGGTCATATTATGGTAACATACTTTTTAACAGTTTCTAATTTATATACAATGAAAAACGTTGGGCGCATGTAGGCTACAACATCAAAACTTTAGTAAAACAAATACTGTTGATTCCGCTTAATTGGGACACATCGGGACTTAGGCATTCTGGCCCAATTAAGAGGCTGCCCCAATTAAGCGAATTTCACATACAATTAAACATTACATATTATTCTTTTCTGTTCTTTGAGATTTGGCCCAAATAAGTGGCTGCCCCAATTGACTGGTGGCCCAATTAAGCGGAATCGACTGTAGTTATAGTTGTATATAAATTAGAAACTGTTAAAAAGTATGTTACCATAATATGACCAAGTTATTCAGAAATTCTGCCAGGCTCATAAAAATATTATTTTATACTTTTTAGGGTGCAATAAAAACATTGTTTTTTTAAATGTATTTTTTATGATATAAAAATTTTCTATAATTCATTCAAATCTTGTCCGGTCGATTTGAATGTTTAATAGAATGTAGAGTCTGCGACAACAAATAAACTTGCCAAATTTCAGCTTGATTGGATAATGGCAAATTGGTTTATTTAAATGTCAAAGGGTCCCAACGTATGGCTTAAGCAAGCAAGCAAATATGATGAAGTTAAAATAAAAGATTTTAAAATATAAAAACATTGACCACAGTTGTTTATTTACTTGATATGTGAAGTATGTGAGGATGAAAATATAAGAACTTTTTAAATCCCTATGAAAATCAACAAAGTTTCTATTATAAATCTTTGATTTGTAAAATTCATTTTTGTTTTCATTGAATGAACTTAAAACTGATAACTTTATTTCTTTGAAAAAACTCGAATTTTTTTTATAATTTCAATTATTTTTAAATCCTTTATATTATTTTCGATTGTCTTCCCGTCTGTCTGTCTGTCTTCCTGTCGGTCACAAACTTTGAGTCTCAAAATTAACTCACTTCCCGTTATCCGATCGAGCTGAAATTTGGCACATCGACTTGGGCTGCGAGACAATTGAATCTATCAAAATTTCAGTTTGATCGGATATTGTATAATTAAGTTTTTCAAAAAATTCAAAAAATTTTTTCAAAAAATTCAAAAAATTTTTTCAAAAAATTCAAAAATTTTTTTTAAAAAATTCAAAAATTTTTTCAAAAATTCAAATAAAATAAAAATCTAGGATCGTATATAAAGGATTTATAATAAAAACTTTGTTTTTATGGGTTAGTTTTTTTATAATTTAAATAAATTTTGTCCAATCGATCTGAAAATTTATTGGCATTGTTAAATAATATACTAATAGTGTATACTGTTAAATAATAGCTTGATTGGATGATGGGAAGTTTGTTTTTAAAATGTCACAAGATTACCAGTGCATTCTGCAAAGCAGGCAAGCAAACATGATGAAGTTAATATAAAGTATAAAGGATTTAAAAATTGACAGAAATATACACAGTTACATACAAATCCCAAGTTATTTTATTACCATACTTTTTATG
Organism: Erpobdella octoculata; assembly: GCA_963978895.1. Classification (NCBI taxonomy): domain Eukaryota; kingdom Metazoa; phylum Annelida; class Clitellata; order Hirudinida; family Erpobdellidae; genus Erpobdella; species Erpobdella octoculata. The sequence continues at coordinate 18,109,564 of OZ022243.1, read as the reverse complement.
TGTTGATGCATCCAAAATTATACTCTTTTATACAGGACACCAATCACAGCAAATGTGAATGTTTCAGAAAAAATGGCTTAATTATAAAAAATATCAAATCAAAATAAATAAATGGTTGTAATAACTGCTTGTAAGCTTTAAAGTAATTCTAACCTGTCCATATGCAAATATTGTGCCATTGTAACCTTTCAATACACTGCAAATAAATGTATATCAGAATTATGATGTGATGTAGAACAACAACAAAAAACAGCATTAGACTTGTTATTTTATTTTCATAATTAGCAGCTAAATTTTATTGAGGTTAATTTAGTTTTATCTCCTGACAATTTACCCCAAGATGTTTTGTCTCCATGCTGTATATTTCTCTTTCTGGACAACTCGCCCAAAACATACTTAGTCATTTTGCTCCTAGTCTGGACAAGCCACTCCAAGAAATTTTGCCAATCAATCACGACAAAGACATTTTGACCCAAATTGTGATGTTTCGGCCATGAATAGTTTGTTTCATGACATTCTCCCCACAACATATACATCACATTCCATTTCAATAAAAGTTTGTCAAACTTTGAACCCAACTTATTGAAATGATTTTATAACATAATTTATAGATAGTATTTCAATTTAGTTATTGTAATAAATTTATTTATATAACTGTAATAAATTTACCAAACTGATGTCATGTAAGAGTGAAGTGAAAACAAATTGATTTGACCTTTTACTGTGACCAACTGCAGCAAATCCCCATTATCTAATAATAGGCTTAGTTATATTTATATACTAGCGGGGGCACCCGGCGTTGCCCGGGGTTTTTACAGGTTTTTCTAATGTTTGTCTCTCTCGCTCCTGTTTCCTTCTCCGCTTTCCCGTTCCCGTCGCGTTCCCGGTCGCTTTTCCGCTCCCGGTCGCTTTCCCGCTCTCGGTCGTTTTCCAGCTCCCGGTCGCTTTCCCGCTCCCGGTTGCTTTTCCGTTCTCGATCGCTTTCCCTTTCCCGCTCTATCTTATGCTCTCAGTTGACTTCCCGTTCCCGTTTTCGCTCATTTATGTATGTATATGTATATATATATGTATATAGTTCCCGCTCACTCACCCGCTCCGCTCATTTTGTGACGGATTTCAAATTTTTTTTCTCTATATTTGATCCCTTTTGACTATCAAGGTTGTGTGAAAATTTCATTACGATTGGATGAATGGTGTAGCAATGCATAAAGGACATATATATATATATATATATATATGTTTATAACGTATTTTGGCAACAAGTCATTTTTTAAACATTCTTTATTAAAAGTCACCGCATACTTACACGATACAAGTTTTTGAAGACTTCTTTCAACGCTACGAAAATTCTTTCGCACACTTTCAACCGAAAACAGTTCACTATTCATCATTTTATTTAATTTGCCGACGCGTTTCGGAGTACCTTTACTCCATTTTCAAGGCTCATTGTAAACAAAACCCGCAAAGAACTTAAAGTCATATAATGAAAAGAAAATATGCACAAAACTAAAAGTCACATAAAATATTCTTCCCACTCTATACATACCCGTTTCTAACCATAATACCTTGGTTTTTCACATTACGAAATATGATCTACAATCAATTCTAAACAAGTCAGCGAAACAGGACCACAAACATCAAACAACCAATGCTCATTCATACATTCAATCATATGTAGGTCTATTTTTTTCTTCGTCTTTCAGTGATGTTAATATTGTCCACTAAGTGAGAAAACCGTAGTTGCGGATCGGTCTCTTCATCAGCTCTGTCGACAGCTATCTTTACTTCTTTGCGGGTTTTGTTTACAATGAGCCTTGAAAATGGAGTAAAGGTACTCCGAAACGCGTCGGCAAATTAAATAAAATGATGAATAGTGAACTGTTTTCGGTTGAAAGTGTGCGAAAGAATTTTCGTAGCGTTGAAAGAAGTCTTCAAAAACTTGTATCGTGTAAGTATGCGGTGACTTTTAATAAAGAATATATATATATATATATATATATATATATATATATATATATATATTTATGTATATATATATGTATATATATATATATATATATATATATATATATATATATATATATATATGCTCTTAATTTTATTTATTTATTTTCTTTCTATCTATGTATACTTCGACATTTAAGGCCTTCAATTTTTATGTACAATTCTTATAGGTGAAAAACTAACACCTGTATCGACTGAAAACTAACACCAACAATTATTATGTTAAATTTAATTTATATTTGCTTCTTTGATTTTAGTCTTAATTAATACCTTCCCTCGCATTTTATTTTGGTCATATTTTATTTTTATCTACGTACTTCCACATTTCATTATTTGTTTTTAATCGTCTTTGTTTATGTTCGGTTCCTGTACCGCCCGGCCTTTTGCTTTTTCTAAAGATGGCTGAAAAAATAGCCAAAACTTGCAAGTTAAAAAGTAATAAAGATTTGTATAATCGGGCGTTCTTTGAACAACTTCGTGGGCGAATTAAATTACGTGAACAATCTCATATAATAGTAAAAGTTTGCAACAAAACTTGGTCAATACAATTTAACCGAGCCTGTATCGACGAAAAATTAACACCTAATTATTTGAATAATATATATATATATATATATATATATATATATATATATATATATATACAGTGGCGGATCTAGACATCTTTGGCGGGGGAGCCAAACAAATGGCGGGAGGGTCCAAAAACGGCGTGAGGGGCCAAGAACGGCGGAAAAAGCAAACATTTGATCTTATATCCACAAACCTCACTGGAAAACAACTGCTGGATGCTAAAAATTTTGTAATTCACCTAAAAAGTAGTCAAATTTTTTTAGTATTTCAAAAAAAGTAAATTTTAGAATCTACGGGGCCCCTGGATCCGCTACTGTATATATATATATATATATATATATATATATATATATATATATATATATATATATATATAAGGAGGTAGTTCTTATACAGGAAAAGAAAGTTGTGCAAAAAAATTAAAATCGGGCACAAAATGAGCAGAGCGTGAGAGCGAGCGGGAATCTATATAGATATATATATATATATATATATATAAGTTTGTTTCTTTTTACTAATCTATATATATATATAAATTCCCGCTCGCTCTCCCGCTCTGCTCATGTTGTGCCCGATTTTAATTTTTTTGCACAACTTTCTTTTCCTGTATAAGAACTACCTCCTTGCCAAATTTCATCAAGATCGCTCCAGCGGTTTGGATCCCTATAAGAGACAAACTCACAGACACTCATTTTTATATATATAGATAAATAAATAACAAAATAATTAATTAACTTATATTAATCCAAAAAATATATACAATGTTCATCGTAATGTTAAAACATCCTTTCTTGGGACGGGCAAAACCACTAGTATAGATATGTAATGTGTTTGCTTAAGATCACTCGCTTATCACATCCGAGCCACAGGAGCAATCTAAAACATTTGGCATGCAGGTAGACTTCATTGATGAGAAAATATTGACAAATTAAAGACAAAATTTGTTATTTATTTGACATTTTATTGGCAAAAAAGAGAAAAAACTAAGCAAAAAAATCTGGGCAACACCGGGTAACCGTCAGTAAGCTATATAATGGCGTGAAAATGCTGCCTCTGCCTGGAAAATGCTAAATTTACGTCCCTGATTGAAATAATTTGTTACTCTAAGTTTGTTTCTTTTTACTAATTACTACCAGACTTTACATCAAAAATTAACTATATTATAATACACCTGCAATGAATTTAAATTGCAACCTACCTTTCAATAACTGGCTCACCAACAGCTTCAAAAATATCTTCTTGTTTAACATCACCATCAAGTATTTTTTCAAAACTTGAAAAATATAAAAATCAGTTTTAATTCCAACATATCCACAATTATTTATAAAAACTATTTGAATCTTTAATAATGTTTATGAAAACAGATATATCATTTAACTAACAAGAAATCAAAACATAAAAATGATGGAGGTCATAGAGGTTAATGTATCAATTTAAATGTGATCACACATGAAAATCAAAATTATATAAAAAAAACAATGTTAAATTGTGTGTATGGAAAACTGATCATTATTTGTGGAACAGCTAGCCAAATTGTAAAGAACTTATGGTTCTAGAGAAGACTGAATGGTCAGTCTCTTAGAGTTGTATCCAATTGCTTTTTGTGTTTATAAAACTACCTGAATTTGAATTGTTCTTTTTTGTTATTCATCAAACTATCTTCCACATTTTTTTGCTGATGGAAAACTGTAACACACTTTTTGTCTTCTGATACTTTCAGATGCTGTTGAAATAATGAAGATTCTGTATATTTTACAAGTAGCAATCGATAAATACGAAAAACGAGTGGATGCCGCCTATTTAAGTCTTAGTGCCTAGTCTAGTTCTAGATCCCAGTTCGTTTCTACTTTTTATCAAAAAAATAGCACTTTATTTTAAACTTTTAACTACCTTGTTTTCTCTACAAGGCGGCTTAAGACGAGCAAATATTTTAACGCACTTTTGAAGCATGATTTATGTTAGAAAATGATTTGGTAGATATGAACGGTCAGATGTAAAATGTAAACTATTGAATTCTTCAAACGACCGAAAGCATAAACAAGCGTTCCTAGGTGACCACAGAGTAGGTAAGGTGGATAATAACACGTGTGATTGCTGAGCCGTAGTCAGAACGTAGAAAATTTCGTTGCATTGGAAGTGTGGAAAAAAATAGAGCAAGCTTAGAATTTTCATATTAGATGTAAAATAAAAAAATAGTAGTAAGAACTTAGCATTCTAAATTCTATAAAAATCGGAGTTGTTTGTCGTGAGTTATACGGCATTTAGTTTGACAGGTGATAGTCAAATTAGTGTCGTTCACTTCTGTCCTTGGCGACTAGTACCTATACGTTTAGATTAGGTTGATTTGAAAGGTAAATAAGATTGCTATTTTCTTTTCCGTTTTCACTGGAAGTTTGCTACATTTTTTCGAGTGGTTTAATGGTGTAGAACATGTATGAAGAGGAAGTGAGGACTGAGATAACTTCTGTAATTTCTGATAAAACAGAAATAAATTCAGATTTTTTAAAATGTTTAATTTGTAAGCAAGAAACGTCCGAACACACTGCTGAAGTTGTAAGAGTCTTGCCCACTGTTTTAAAACAGCTGGAAGTTACCGGTCGTGATTTGGTAAATTATATTAATGTGCACTACAACAAACATGTAATTAAATTGCATTTGTCGTGCCGCAGACAGCTAGCATACGAAGCTGAGAAAAGTAAAGATGTCAGTTCTGATGAAGTTGTAGGACCAAATAGAACAAGTAAGAGGTTCTGCTGTTGGTTTTTCATTTACCGATATGTGTTTTTTGTGTGGTATTGACATTAACAATTCCAAAGATGTAAGGAAGGTAATGTCAGGTTTGGAGTTTGATGATAAGATGAGACAGGTAATCCAAGATCGTGGGCTGTAGTTGTTCAAAGTCAGATGAGTTGCGTCTCCGATTTGTTTGTAGCTGATGCTATGTATCATAAGAACTGTTACACCAGTTTTGTAAAAAAGTCTACCACCCACTCACTCCTTAGTAAAAATGCGGAAGGCCACAAAATTTAGAGGCTTTGCAGGCATTTAGTCGTTTGTGTGACAAATTGGAAAGAGAATGTGAAAATGAGTTTTACACTCTGACTGAATTGTTTGAATTGATGATGAGCATAGCTGAAGAGTGTCGGTGAAGATGGCAGAATATATGGAAAAAAGTATCTGAAAGAGCTGCTCCAGCAACGATACGGAGCTCACATATATTTTGTATCTCGATCAGGGCGAGATGATGTAGTTGGATTCAAGAACTATTGTAAGTTATTGTTACATGACAAATATTTTGCAGAACGTAATGAAGGAGAAGGAAGTGCTGCTGAAAGGGTTGTTCATTAATGTTCATACAGCAGCTTGCTTGATATGGCAGAAATTAGAGAAATAACATCACAGCGGGAGTACTATCCATCAAATGATGGCTCGCGTTTTTTGACACCTCTTCTGCAACAACTTTTACAATGGCTAATCCAAGCACCTTTGAAAGTGGCAGGGCTTGGGCAGGGAATAATGCAGGCAGCCAGACCACGTAGTTTTCTGATGCCTCTACTACACAGTGTTGGTGTTGAGGCTGATCACAGTGGAAGTGAGAAGTTCCACACACAGTTATCTCGATGAGGCTTCAATCTTTCCCATAATGAGATTAGATGCTACAAACATTCCATTATACACCACAACAGTATGTCGTCTGATGTCAATAAGCAATCTGCAGACACGGTTGAGCCACTGAATTCCACATTGCCTATTGTGTCTACTTATGAATTTGAAAAAGAGCCTTCTGGTAGTATTTCTAATTTGGGCACCAATTCTGTCACTGTGACACTCTTGGTTCAGGATGATGTTTGTGTGTTGTCAACTGCACATTTTGTAGCAGTCAATGTTGACTATAACATTCGAACCAAAAGCATTTATCAGTTGGGGTTATAGTCTCGTTCAAACTGAAGATCTGAAAGTTTGATAACGGCTTCATTTATGTTGGCTTAATTTTGGTTTTGAAATTTTGAGGGCAAACGAACTAGTCAATTAGTAAATTAGTACTAAACGAAGAATCAAACAGTTCCGGTTAAAACCTAACAGTTGCAGTTAAACCGGACTGGAGGGTAAACTAACTAGTCATTTGTGTGTGTGTTTTATATTTTATGCATGTGTTTTATATTTTATACTAGCGGGGTTACCCGGCGTTGCCCGGGGTTTTTAGAGGTTTTTCTAATGTTTGTCTCTCTCGCTCCCGTTTCTTTCTCCACTTTCCCGTTTTCGTCGCGTTCCCGGTCGCTTTTCCGCTCTCGGTCGTTTTCCAGCTCCCGGTCGCTTTCCCGCTCAGAAGTTTTGTTATCGATTTTCTCTCTTGCTCGCGTTTTCTTCCAAGCTTGCTCTCCCGATTCCAGTCGCTTTCCGCGTTCCCGGTCGCTTTCCGCGTTCCCGGTCGCTTTCCCGTTCCCGGTCGCTTTCCCGTTCCCGCTCACTCTTGCTCTCCCGTTCCCGGTCATGCTTGCTCTCCCATTCCCGGTTGCTCTCCCGTTCCCGTTCCCGTTCACGCTCATTTTCTCTTTTCCATTTTTTCATAACTTCTGTTAGCCTATAAAACGTAAAATAGATTTGCTAAGACTATATATATATATACTAGCAGTGCCCGTAGCGGCTTCGCTCGCATGAAATTAGAGAATTTGAACCGTGCTTACATAGTAGAGTACTGCACGGATCAATTTTTTAGGTCTCGGCTCGGCCCGTCGACAACTTGGCCCAGCCCGTTTCAAAAACCAAAATTCCTGGCCCGGCCCCTTTTTTACAGGCCTAGAAGTTCTATATACTTGATGAAAAACTTCGGCCCGTCCCACCTTGACTTCAGGTTTAGCCCGGCCCGTCTGAACACCCTAAAATCACTAAAATGTCTATATACTTGGTTAAAAATATTGGCCCGTCCCACCTTGATTCAAGGTTTGGGCAGGGCCGAATGAAGACCCTAAAATAACGGCTTGGCCCGTCCGTCCGGTGATAAACTGAACTCATCTACTTTTAACCGGCACAAAACCTCAAAATACTAATTTTCACATCTGTAGCACTTACAGTTTTTGAGTAGCAGTTATTTTAAAATCAAATAACCCTTTTTCCACTTCACATTTGAGGTCCTGGAAACCAAATTTTCAAAAAATGGTGAAATACGTATATCATTATTTTTAGAGTAGAAACTAAATACTAATTTTACTTTTGTAGCATTTACAGTTTTTGAGTAGCAGTTACTTTAAAAACCAAGTAACCCTATTTTCCACCCCATATTTGAATTCCTGGAAACCAAATTTTCAAAAAATGGTAAAACACGTATATCATTATTTTTGGAGTCGAAACCAAATACTAATTTTTACTCCTGTAGCATCTACAGTTTTTGAGTAGCAGTTACTTTAAAAACCAAATAACCCTATTTTCCACCCCACATTTGAAGTCCTGGAAACCAAATTTTCAAAAAATTGTGAAACCCGTATATCATTATTTTTAGAGTAGAAACTAAATACTAATTTTTACTTTTGTAGCATTAACAGTTTTCGAGTAGAAGCTACAAAATTTTAAAAACCAAATAACCCAATTTTCCAACCCACATTTGAGGTCCGGGAAACCAAATTTGTAAAAAATGGTGAAACACGTATATCTTTATTTTTAGAAAAGAAACTAAATAATAATTTTTACATCTGTGGTATTTACTGTTTTTGAGTAGAAGCTACTTTAAAAACCAAATAACCCAATTTTCCAGCCCACATTTGAGGTCCGGGAAACCGAATTTTCAAAAAATGGTGAAACACGTATCTTTTTATTTTTCAAAAAGAATCTATATACCAAATTTCAAAATCTCTTCATTTTTGGTTTTCGAGATATACATTGTTTTAGAAAAAAGTTTGTTTTCCAGTTTTTTCCCCTCAGGAGCAAAATTTTCAAAAATCCTTTCTTAGCGGATGTTTACGCTATAAAAGTAATATAAGTTCCAAATTTCACGTTCCTAGGATGAGGCGTTTGAGCTCGGCGTTGATTATGAGTCAGTCATCTGTCAGTCAGGACATGTTCTTTTATATATATAGATATATATATATATATATATATATATATATATATATATATATATATATATATATATATATATATATATATATATATATATATATATATATATATATATATATATATATATATATATATATATATATATATATATATATATATATATATATATATATATGAATGTTTGTAGGTTAGTTTGTCTATTATAGGAGCGGGAAAGCGACCCGGAACGGACAGCGAGCGGGAACAGAAAAGCAAGCGTGAGCGGGAACGGGACAGCGACCGGGAACGGGAAAACGACCGGGAGCGGGAAAGCAACCGGGAGCGGGAAAACGACCGAAAACGGGAAAGCGAACAGGAGTGGGAAAGCAGGTGGGAAAGGAAACGGGAGAGAAAGAGACAAACATTAGAAAAACCTCTAAAAAACCCGGGCAACGCCGGGTATCTCCGCTAGTACATACATAAACACACACACAGACACACATACACATACATACATACACACATACATACGCACATACATATATATATAGTTCCCGCTCGCTCACCCGCTCCGCTCATTTTGTGACGGATTTCAAAAAATTTTTCTCTATATTTGATTCCCCTTGACTCTCAAGGTTGTGTGAAAATTTCATTACGATCGGATGAATGGTGTAGCAATGGCCACACAATTTTACACTTTTATTCAAATCAATCATACAAAAAAACTATAAGTGATAGAATTAAAAAAATTTCACATAATGAAAGCAAAAACATTTCACTACTAAAAACTGCTCATTAAAACTTTTCAAATTATAAAAATCTTACAAAAAACGATAAATAATGCAACCTCTCCTCAAATTTCTGGGTGGCCATTCATTACAACCTGGTAGTACTGAATGGCCACTCCCTAGTACTGAATGGCCACTCATGCAATTTTTATTATAGAAGACACAATTCTCACCAAATGGCAAGCCAAATGTTTTATTTTACAGACAAGTCTTTATTAATGTTAATTAAAAAATCTTAAAAGCATTTTGTCATTTTATTAAAAAGTTGTAGCCTACAATCTAATACTATATGATGAAAAGTCAAAAGAAAATTTGATATGCCCATTTCTTCTCCTGGATTTTTGAAGGATTGGATCTCCTAGTTTCACAACAATTTGATCTAAATCTGCCTCACAAATACCTTTATCCCTAGACTAAAATTTGGCCTCTTCGATGTCTTTATTCTTGTACAAGAACTTCAAAAAATCAGCAGAAACTTTATCGCCTTTGACTTCCATGATTTTGCCTACATAATAGATTTTCGAGTCAACATATTCAAAAATACACCAATCCCCTATTTTTTATCTTAGTGTTGTCAAGGGCAAAATGATCATCTTTACTGGTGGCCATATATGTAGATTTTGTAGATGTTGATTCCCCGTCCGGCTCGATGTCTGGGAAGCTTTTCGAAATATCTCTTCTTGCTGCAAGTTTTGATGTTTTTAATTTGGATCTCTTCAAATCTTTTTCTGCTTCTCAGCTGCAGATTTAACTGGCAAACAAGCTTTCAAAACATCTTCTTCTGCTCTTTCCATGTTATTTTGAGACCATCCCCCTTCAAAGCTGTAGATACTCGGTTTCTCATTCTGAAACATAACCATAAAACATTAAGTAGTGAATTATATGTATATATCTTGAATATATTAAACAATTTCACTCTATTACATTAAAATTTTGATCAATAATGAACCTCAACACATTTATGAAAATTCAAACATTCAGCAATACTGAATGACTATGGCCATTCAGTACGACCTTTTAGTGGCCATTCAGTACGAACCGAGATGCACGAGCATTTTAGTGTGCTACGAGCAGAATAATAATTTTAGACATCCAAAATTTAGATTAAAATAATAATCATACATCTCTTTATTTACAAAAAATATCTTACAAAATATAACCTTCAATATTTGATGAGTATAGAATAGTTCTGAACTGACTCGTTTTCACTTTCTCTTGCAAAAAACCAAAAAGCACTATAAATGCCGAACGAAATACACGAAACACAAAAGAATAACACAGAAGAAAGAGTTCATATATATACACATTTTAAAAAAGAGATGGACGTAAAAAATAATTTAACAAATGAGAAAATCTCAGTGGCCGTTCTGTACAGTGGCCATTCAGTACGGTTCTCCCCTACGAACAATTAAGGGGTTTTAATTAAATTTAATTATTTTACTTGAAAATAAAAAATTTTATTTAGTTATTCGGTATTTTTAACATTTTTTTACTACGGTCAGTATGATAGTTATTCGGTAACACACAGATGAAACCAGATGAAACGCTTCGCAGATCACCGCAACCAAATCGCCCCGCTTTGGTTTAGCAAGTGCAGAATAGGTTGTACAAGAAACTGTATTACTCTAAAAGTTTTGAGTCTATTTAGTAATTGAGAAGCGAAAGTTATATTGTTGGATTTGATATTGAATTATCTAAAAACAAGCGTCTCGGATATACACAGGGCAGCAGTTTAAAACAAATTCGATTTTCTCAAAGAAGAGCCAATGTTGATTTCATGCAATTTTCGGCGGAAAATCGTCGTTTTTCGCTTATAACTTTTTTATTTGCTGAACCGAAGACAATCCAAACAGGACAGTAAGCAATAATTTCCATCAACGACTGATGCTGACTGTGTTTTTACTTTAGTATGTTTGTGTGTTGAACTTTTGTTATTATTTCATTAAATTAGTTTTCATTTGTGATTTTATGACATTTTTAATTCCAGTATGTTATATTAAAAATTTATATTGACTTAGTCATATTAATACTGCTAACTACCCAAAAACATTATACAACTACTTGTTTAATTTATTGTTCGCGGTTTTTTGGCTCAGCCGAATTTCAGGCGCATTTTTGTTCTGATCAGCTGAATTTTTCGCTTTACGCGCTTTTTCGGCTCAGCCGAATATTAGCCACATTTTTGTTCAGCCAGCCATAATTTTAAAAAAAATCGGCTTGGGAGTCTAGGTGGCATCAACATTTCCATATCTTTCATATCCAGCAATTTGCATGACTTTTAACGCTGCAGCAACTGATTTACTAAAAACCTAGACAATATTAAGTTATAATTCTATTAAAAATAAACTTACATTTTATAACTTAATATTTAAATTGGCAAATTATGTACCTGTGCTGCCAGATAAACTTTCATTTTTTGATTTGAAAAATTAACATGCTTCTCTGATAATTTATTCCCTAATCTCAAACCAGCTTTCTGCTGATTTTCATACAAGTCCCTTACATATTCCCACTTTATTTCTCCACTCTCCGAATGCATTACTCCATTTTAAAACCATGTGTTTCTCAATAATTTGATCATGTGACAAACATCTGCAAAAGGTTTATAAATTTAATTTAAGAATGTTCATTTTTAATTTTTAACTATTAAAAATTAACAATAATAATGATTAATAATTTTTAATTTATTCCATGTAAACTAATTTAAATGTTAATTACCGAGAATAACAAATATTTCATTTCCAGAATTTGGAGAAATGAACGAAGATTGGAAATCAGGTTACTTTATGTCTATCTGACACCCAAGAAGATAATTCATAGATATGTTAGTCGGGTGACCATCCATCACCAAGGAAATCACCTAAGAGTTTTTAATTTTAATTATAGCAACTCATTAAAGAAACAATAATGTTTAAATACTAGTTTGCAGATCAAGTTTTTACTGTACCTTAATCCCAATATCCTCAAGTTGGGATATAGCCTGCAGAACAAGTTGTTGCTGTGTTTCTGATGTTAACTCATTTGTTAAGAAATATGCAATGGCCTGTGGTCCCAACTAACATAAAAACCAAAATTTCTCTGGCTATTGTGTTGTCAATTGGTCCATATCCCAGGTCAACATAGCCGGTTGATTTCTTCGACTTTTTGTCGAGCCCTACATGCTTTCTAATGCACATGGCGTCCAAATGTAGGGAGCAAGTGCCATATACACTAATATACAGTCGGCTCTTCCAGAACGTTTTTCCTTAAAATTGTTATTATTATTATTATTATTATTATTAAAGGTAAATTTATAATGTGCTTTTTTTTAAAAGTCACAAAAGCGCGTCGCGTCAAATCATAAATTTAGGAATAAAGTTCGGTCTTAAGCAGCTTCCTGAAACCGCCGAGGTCCAAAGCTGGATTCCTCAGGTCAGCAGATAGGCTGTTCCAAACAACTGGACCAGCAGTGGAGAATCCGCGCCTGCCGAGAGTCGTTGTCTTTGACGATGGAACGAACTAGTCGCCAGCCGCCGCCGATCGAAGGTGGGACCGACCAGCAAGCGTTGAGATCGGTACACACAATTGCTGCAGGTAGACCGGAGCCGTGTGGTGGAGGCACTTGTATACCATCAGACCCAACTTGAACTGAATTCTCTGCGGGAAAGGAAGCCAGTGAAGTTGCGTCCGCATGAGATCTGATACGGGAGACCAGCCGGGCAGCTGAAGAACAAGACGAGCGGCTGCTCGGAGAATGGATTGGAGCCTGTTGATTTGAAACTGTCTAAATCCGGCCATGACACCATTACAGTAATCAAGCCGGCTGTGAACGAGTGCTCTGATGAGTGAATGGGCGGAGTCCATGGCGAGGCTACGGCGGACGACGCGCAGTTGACGGAGATGATAGAAGCATGAACGAGTAAGATGAGAGATGTGTGCTTCCATAGACAAGCTACTGTCAACCATCACGCCAAGATTACGAACATAAGTGGAGGGCCTGACTGAGACATCAGCGATGACCAGATCCCCCTTGGACAGAAGCTGAGTCGACCAGGCGAGCCCAACCAGATCACTTCGGTCTTAGAATCGTTGGTTTGTTGAAGCCAGGTGTTGATTCAACACTTTCTAGCCATCTGGAAGTGTTTCAATTAGTATAATGCACACATTATTGTTGTCATGTGTAGAATAAAAATCAAATCCATCAAAACTTAAACTATTTATTTTGTCTTGTGCAAATAAATTCGAAAGAGATATATTGCAAAAAAAATTTCAATTTTATATATTTTAAGCAAAACATTTTAATACAATCTAAACATAAAAGTTATTGCTTTATAAAACTTGAATTCACTAATTTTATTAATGAATTTTATTGTTGTAAAATAATACTTTTGCAGTGTTCTGGGATTTGGGAGTTCGAAGCCTTTTTTCTCAAATATTCATAGGCTTTAGCGCCATAGAGATTGAGTGTTAGTGAAAACTCCATTTGTTCTTCACTGTACTCTTTGTTGGAGCCAACTAGTTCAAGAGAGATTTCTAAAAGTGAATTAATATTTTACTAATAATTCAAGATATTATAACAATTAGTTATCAGCTATGTTGCCTAATTAAGATAACTTTTCAATGAATCATATAAGTTCTTTTCTATGTAATGGAAGGATTTCCAAACATGTATATGGAAACAAGGTGTATTTTTTATCAATTCTCAAAAGAAACCGATACAAAAGTTTAAAGTCAGTCATTTGAAAGCAATCTCTTAAAGTATGAAGTTTAATACTAATACTGTAACCATAGATATCTGTAACTGTAGCATATCAAAATATTCATAACAATTTGATTTGATTTGATTTAATAAATATATCTGAACCACTGTATCTTAGAATTCTTTGCTTTAATTCATCATTGATAATTTTCATGTCTTTAATGGTGTTTATTAAAAACTGATTTTTTAGTCTATATCCTTGAATTAAGTTGTTCTTATGTAGAGCTTTCCTTTTCTTTTCTACCTGGTCATGCAATGAATGTATTTTTCTTTTTAATGTACGTGGAGTTGGAAGACTGTAATTATGTTCCTGTAATAGAAGACCACAACTGAAATAAATATAAAATTATGAACATGTTTCTGGAACTAATTGTAAAAAATAGAAATACAATTTTGTCATCCTATTTATTTAATAAAGAAGATAATAATAATGAACGAGAAAAGCTCAACAAAACTAGTCTTTTATTTTAAAATTTCGCAAACATTTAAGTTAAGTAACTTTTATTATTTGACTAACTTGGATAACTTTGACCGAAGTTCTCGCATATGAATTGCTAGCATTATTTGACACCTACAAATAATTAATCATTTAGCCTTTGTATTACTTTAAAGTTTTAATAAACATAATAACTTTCTAATTCTTTATGACCTTCAGCTACAAACATTTCCTGCAAGTAAAAAGTACCTGTATTTGGCTAGGCAAGTGAAGTCTTGGTACACTGCCTTTTTTCAATTTGCTTAGCCCTTCATATGGCTCATACTGTTCAACATCAAAATGTCTACTGCAAACCCTTTCACCTACTTTAATTCTCCTACTACCTGTGTCACCAAAAATTGCTTCCTGCCAAGTTTCATTGACTTTAACAACTTTAGGAAATCTTAAATTAAAAATAAGCAGAGCTTTGAAATGGGACCATTTTAACAATAAAACACTCAACTCTAAAAGTTACGCAGATCTAAACAACAAATTAATTATATGGAAAGCTTTAAAAACCTGTGCATAAATACATTATCTTTAGAATTCGAACTTTTGTAGCCAGGAACTATGCAAGTATTCGGCATTTCTTTAGTTTTTATATAAACAAAAGTAAACTATGGCGCGAGCAGACGAAATTTAGTGATTAGGATATAATTAGCAACCAATCATAACACCTTATGTACAGAGGCGTGGATTGGGGGGGCTGAGGAAGGACATGGCCCCCTTCAAGATTTTTCCACCAAATAGAAAAAATATTTTTTTCTAGCTAACCCATGAATGAGTATTTAGATTAGTTGATAAAAACAGTATTTATCATATTTTTTGAATTATATTACTTATAATCTACAGCTAATATTTTTCTATTTTTTAGTGCTTAGTTTCTCGCGCCTCTTACTTTTCTCATACCACTCCATATCTTTTTCTTCTTCTCTGGCTTCCTCTTAGATATAGGGTGATTTTTAAAATTTGCTTACTAATGTTTAAAATTGAAAATTGCTACTCTGGTTCCTTTCTCTGGAACTCTCTTCTTACTTTTATTATTAAATCTATTTCTCTCACTGTTTTCCGTCGGGGCTTAAAACGTACCTGTTTAATAATTTCGTGACCGAGCGCTATTGAACGCCAAGTAAATAGCGCTATAGAAATTTAATGGATTGATTGATTGCTTTCGGTCCATCCGATCAAACTCGTTTGAAATTTAGAACCTTGTATCTGTCCTAGCTTAAGGAACAATTAGCATATTTTTATCCTACCCGGTTGCTTTAGCTCTCTCACCAAGATTTTTCTAATTCATTTTAAATTATTTTTATTAGCTCACACACGATTGAGAATTTAGATTAGTTGATGAAAACTGTATTTATCATACTTGTTAATTAATATTCAGTTACTTAAATCTCTGCTAGTATTTTTCAATCTTTTAGTACCCTTAGTCTATTTTATCTTCAGTGGACAATTTTGTAAAAATGAAAAACGTCGATACCCTTTGTTACATACATTCATAATTTAAACGCTTTTTGTCTGTTTTCAATATTAAATAAAAGTTAACTTTTTTGAACTGTTTTTTTAACTAATAGGATGATTTACATGAAAATGAAAATACAACATACAAATGTATATTGGGATGGTCATTTTTCTGGGTTTAAGTTAAAAAATCTTCGCCCCCTTCAAGATTTTGCTGAATCCACGCCTCTGCTTATGTAACTTAAGTCTTTTATAGATACAAAAATTTAAAAATTTACAATAGTATTGTGTTTATATAAATTGTTTATTTTATTTTATTAACTACTTTAAAAAAAAGTTTTACATTTTGTTCAACTTCGATTTTAGATGCAAACTTTAGAAAATTAGTTGTAAAATTGTTTTTATCTACAATTATATTTTGTTTCATATTTTTAATTAGTTTACATTTTTAAACATATTTTATACTTCGAAAGTTATGAATTGTTACTATGCTGGGGTCGCCACAATTTTTAAAATTGTACCCATCGCTTTATTAAGTAAATATCAACTTGAAAAAAATTAGCTATAGCCTAATATAAATTTAATGACAAAGATAAAGCCATTTAAAACGTATCGGCACTGTAAACAAGGTTTGTTTGTCTCCAGTTGTATTTAGTGACGTCACGAATTGTGTGGCCCATTATAAACCTCTTATGTTAAAAATCCAGGTATGATTTGTTAATGACCCCAGATTATAGGCTGATTTGGGAGATGTATACCAATACGAAGATAAAATTTTGCCATCAAGGTTTTTGAGGATCCATCACCAATCACACAGGCGATTTAAGCAGAGCAGAGAACGGCTCGTGCATAAGACTTGCCGTTGAAACTGCGATGCAGAAAATGCTCTGCGCATGCGTACTACGCTAGGGCGTGGCTTCTCATTTGAAAATAACAGCACTTCAGTAAATCTCGCAAGACCTCGGACAATTTTTGCATTCAAGATACGATTATTTTTATAAATATATAAAAATTTATTAAAAATTTCAGAAGATGATTTCAACATTCCCACCGTGCGGAGATTAAGTATGTATATGATTACTTAATTAATTTAATCAATAAATAAATCAATAGTCAGTTTCCTAATTGAATAATTATTTATTAATTTAAAATATTTTGGGTTGTTTTTTGAGTATTTTACTTACAGGTGAAGAAGTGAAGATGATTTTAACATTCCCTCCATGCATTGATATATCAGTCAAAAAGAGATTAAGTACCTATGTATGATTACTTAAGCTTGTTTAATTAATTTGATAATTTAATTAATCAATAAATATTTACTGTTTGTTATGTGAATATTATGAATTAATTTAAAATACTTTTGGTTTTGTTGAGTATTTTAATTTTACTTAATGTATTATATAAACAATTAAACTCACAGGTAGCTATTTTTTTCAAAAAAGTTTAGATTTTTTGTTTAAACAAATATGTTATATGTTTTAACTCTATATACTTATCTATTAATAAAAAATAGATTTTTTCCATATTGTTTGCCAGAAGTATCCTAGTGCCATATCAACAGAAATTCAAGGAAGTTCGGAGGAAGACAACCTAATGATATCTGAAACTGAGGAGCCTTGGCACATATCTGAAGCAACATCACATATCGCTCAGTTATCACATTCCAGATGTGGAACAATGCCGCCAAACAGCTATGAAACTATGCAATGAAGCTTCTGTATCGATAAACGGGCTTGAAAATAAAGAACACATACTTACAGTAATAGAGTGCTTAAAAACCATCAAGCCAAGACTTCAAGCTGTTACTGCTTCCACCAGCGCTTCAACAAACTTTGTCCAGACAATACAAAGTCAAAATGAACCCCATAACAAAGGTGTTGAACCACAGAAAAGATTTATCTCAACAAAGAAGAAACGAGTGAAGACACAGTATGGAATGTTGGTAAAAGCATCTACTGCAGAAAGTAGAAAAATACAAAGTAATATACTATTGCCAAATCGTTGTTCAAGCCAGCCGACTGAGCCAAATCCATCGCCAGGAATTAACATGGATTAATTAGTCACAATTGTTTTTGGTTCATACTTGTTTTTTTTCTGTAAATAATATAAGTTTGATTATGTATTATTCATATTGTTCTACAATAGTGCTCTTAATATAAGTTTGTTTATGTATTATTCATGATTGTTTGTGTTCGTACCTGCTTTTCTTTTGTGTCACAATTGTTTTTGGTTCATACTTTTTTTCTGTTTTATTGTGCTATGATCATTGGTGTTGGGACTTTCATATTATTCTTTTTTGGAAAAAAAACTTAAGTTAACAATTTTGTGATGATATTTTAAGAAGCATTTATCACTTTAAATCTGTTTTTGCTTCATAATCAATTCAATTTATTAATACTTTTTTAGAAATGGCCCTACAGCATCTTATCAATGCCATATCAATGCAACATATAAAAAATCAGCAATTTCAATCAAGTTTTTCTATAAATGTGCATTAAAGAAAAACTAAATAATAATAAACTGTGTTTGAAGTGTTCCAACAAGGTTGGGCACAAAAACAGCAATTTATATCAAATATTTTATGTAGATGTGCATTCAAATAAGATACTGCACATAGGCTTGGCTGAATAATTTTTATTTAAAAAATCGTCAGCGGGACCAGCCATCACGAACTAAAATCTTTTCAATTTTAATCATTGACAAATTTTAGTGAATAATCCACTTGGACATGATCAACCGTATTTTAATAAACAAGCCGCTTTTATATGTTGATTTATAGCTAGAGGTGGAGTCAATTGTTGATTGACAATAAACAATAGAACTGCGCGTGCGCAGAGCATTTTCTGCGTCGCAGCTTCAACCCAAATGCCCAGTCGCGATACGGGTACTCATATTTCAATCCGTTATAACTATTACCAAGGCAGTAGGCGCAGTTCGCCGAGGCAATAAGCGTTAAAATTGCTACTGAGCCGGCGGTTTTGCCAAAACAATTGATTCTTCGATCAATTGATAAAGATGTACTTATTTTCTAAAGGGTTAGGGTTTAATTTTAGGTAGACTTACGGCGCGACTGCCGGCTCTGTAGCAATTTTACCGATTATTTAAACGGCTAACCGCCGCGCCAATAGCAGCGACCTTTTCAATCACTGAAGGATAGGGATGTCACGGGTACCCGAACCCGAGTTCGGTACTACCCGGTCTTTTTCTGATACCCGAACCCGAACTCGAACCCGAAAGTGTGAAAATTTGGTACCCGAACCCGAAAATTTATAAGCCTAATACCCGAACTCGGAGTTGTGAACAAATAAATCTTTATAAAAGCTGTGTCTTAGAGATTAATAAATTACAAGTTTTGTTGACGTAACATATTATACTAATCGCGAGCGTAGAAGTTTTGTATTATCACCTTTGCGTAACAAATAACACAAATACGTCATTTTATTAGTGATTGTGTAAACTAAACCGCTAATCCGTTTGATTATAATCAGGCCGGACCGAGCCGCGAACGAACTAAAATAATTAAGCCTCCTTCGGTCGAAGAAATCGCGGAAAGCCATGACTCTAAACTTTTTACTTCAGTTATATAACCTTATATTTATTCATTCATATACTCAAAGTTTTTCTGATATAACAAAGACCCTTTGTTATAAAGATAATCTTGCATAATCCTAAACTTTAACTGGCAAAGTCTATAAATGATCTATGCGCCACAGTTATTTTATTGGCAAATGTGTAAGCTAGGACACTAATCCGCCTGATTGCCCGACCGGACCGAGCCGCGAAAAAATTAATAAATTACAATAATTTAAGAGGTAACGTATTATGCTAATCGCAAGCCCTGCAAGTTTTGTATTATCACCTTTGCGTAACAAATAACACAAATAGTTCATTTTATTGGTGAGTGTGTAAACTAGACCACTAATCCGCATTATTATCTGGCCGGACCGAGCCACGAACGAACTAAAATAATTAAGCCTCCTTCGGCCAAAGAAATCACATTATTTGGAAAGCTAAAAAAATTAACTTGTTAGAGTTTATTCAATACGTGTAATGTCCAATGGATGAATTGATCGCTCTCGTTTGTATATGTATATACACTAAGTAAATTTAAAATAATTCCAGGAATTTGAAATCATAAACCAGTACCCGAACCCGAAAACCTGAGTTTCACAAACCCGAACCCGAAAACTCGAGTTTTACAAACCCGAACCCGAAAACTCTAGTTTCACAAACCCGAACCCGAACTCGAAAACTCTAGTTTCACAAACCCGAAGCCGAACCCGAAAACTCCAAAAAGTACTACCCGTGACATCCCTACTGAAGGATAAAACTCGGAGTTGACGTTAGTTTTTTGCTCAATGAAAATACATGGAATTGAACTCGGGTACTCCCGATATCCAAGCATAAAAGGACTGTCATACCTACATAATAACAACACGTATTTTTACGACACGTTTATTTAACGGACATCTGAAACTCCGATGGTTATGTTCATAGTCAATCTTCGTTTCTTTTACCTCAGTCTTCTGGCTTCACGTTCAGTTTCCAAAAGAACCAAAATATCTCCATCTCTGACCGGTCCTTTCACGTTCCTGATGATTGATCTATTAGATTCGTCAAGAAATTCAACTCTGACCTAAATTTTGTAATAAGAATATTAGAGCAATGGCGATAACGGTAATTTAAAAAAAAATGAGTCATTTGACGAGCCCTGCCGGATTGTGAGCGAAAATGTGGACTGTCAGGTGCACGTTAAACATCAAAAATTTGATTTAAATGACTTACTTGCGTACATTGTCCCTGACTTCCAGTACGTCCGAGAACTTTCACAACCTAAAAAACCACCGCTTTTATTACCAAGTCTAGCTAGTTCTCGCTGAAATTGTTCTTAAACAAACCAAAAACAAAACAAATTTTGTTCAATGAAACAGCGACACTCTTACCTTTCCTAACTTAGAACAGTCTTTATCCATGGCTGAATTACTCTCGAATATCAAATCAAACGTACGCGGTCAAGTTAGGCAACAAAAAGGAAAGACTTAATAGATATTTCTTTCTGACCAGCATAGACTATCATTATCAGCGATAGTAAATGTTTTTCAATGCAGTTAATTAAATTAAGAAATTAAATATAAATATGATAATTAAAATTAAGCAATCTTCAATTATTTCAAAATATAACAAAATTAAGCTATCTGCAATTATTTCAAAATATAACAATTTCATTTATTAAATTGCATAATTATTAAATTAAACGCAAATATAAGTAAACATTTGAATTTAAATTAATAATAATTTTTAATTACAAATAAAACAATAAATTTATATTTGCTTTACTGATCGTTCCGTTTCTACGTCATTGGTATATTCATAAACAATTTAGTTTTAAACACAACGATATACTACGTTTTATCTTATATTATATAGAAGTTTTACTATTACTATTCATTCAATATTCTGATGAATTTGTGGTAAAGTTCTAGTATAGCGTCATCGGCCGATTTCTATAAAAACACCGTTTAAAAAACTGTTTAATAGAATATATAAGAATAAGCTCTGAAGTTCAGATCAGAGTCTGAAGTTTTATTTTATTTTTATATTAACTCTTCCTTACTTTTCATTCCTTGAATTGTATTGTTCCGCGTATCAACATTACCTTTGGATATTTTTGCTTAAAGTCGGTTTTTAGTAAGTTTTTTTGTTAATATAAAAATAAAATAAAATATTAAAATAACAAATAAAATGTTAGGTAATCTTTCCTACGGACGGCCCGTGCCGAAAAATAGTCGTATTATTTTAATTTTGTTACAATAACATAAAAAAACAAATTTAATACTAAATTTAATTTAAAAAAAAAACATTTATCGGAATTTGAGAGACTTTGAAAACGGTAAGTAGTACCCTTCCAAGCACTATTTACATCGTAGTTGTGAGTGGTGAGGTACGATGATCGTATGAATGAAATGAATAAAAAAAATAAAATTAGTTTATAATAAAATTTTATTTAAAAAACAAACTCAGTTATAAAAAATTAAGTTAAAATTTTAAAACTTTTTCTATGTAAAACGATAAAGAACAAAAGGCGAGAGAAACAACGAAGTAAACCCCACTAGTCACTTTATATAAGGTCGCTGCTATTGTCCCGGCGGTTCGCCGTGATTGCAATCTGTAAAATTGCAATCCCGTATTAAAATGAAACTCTACCCCTAACCTTACCCTACCTTACCCTTAACCCTAACCTTACCCTACCCTACCCTTAACTCTACCCTTACCCTACTCCTAACCCTACCCATAACCCTATCCCTACCCCTACCCATAACCCTATCCTAGGTAGTCGCATAAAAAGTTTCAATATAATTTTTTTTACTAATATTTTAAATAAAGGTACAAATTCTGAGTTTGAATATACTATATAGTGTAAAAAATAAAATTAATAGAAAGATCGCCATGGTAATAGTTATAACTTTATATAACATGCTACGCGATTCCTTCGTTTACACTTTCCTTAAAACTCAAATTTTTTCTATGTAAAATTTTTTAAATTATAATTACATTATTTATTTAATTAAAATAATTTTATATAACATTTTCCCATTTTAAATAAATTATTTATACTAATTATCATAATTTTTAAACTAGTGTTTACTTTTCATCGTGTTTATAGTTAATTATAGCCGAGAATTATGTATTAATCCGCCACACGGGCCGTCCGTGGGAAAGATTACCAAATGTTAAAGCGTTCAAAATAATTGCTTACTTATTTAATATTTATCTTAAATTTTAAAAATCAAAGCGCTGAGCAGAAATTTATCCGTGACTAGCGGGGTACCTGGCCTTGCCTGGGGTTTTTCAATCGTTTTTTTCTCTCGCTCCAGTTTCCTTTCCCTCTTACTCTTACGCTCCCGGTCGCCTTTCCGCTCCCAGACGCTTTCCCGCTCTCTATCCCTTTCTCGCTCACGCTTGCTCTCCTCTTCCTGGTCGCTTTCTCGATCGCTCTCCACACGATTCTGGTAGCCATCATGACTATTCATGACCTCTAAAACTCAGAATTTCTGCTCCAAGAAATATGGTCGAAACCGTAATAAAGACAACCAAGTAATTTTACTTTGATATTATTTTATTTCTTCTTGGTGTTCTGCTGCTAATTTATTGTTCTTAATGTTTTTTTTATTTGTCTCAAGGCATATTGACAAAACCGTCGCATTTAAAGAAACTGTTTTAGATATGGAGCGGGTTACGCAACTCGTACTTCTAAAACAAACTATTACTTTTCAAGTTTTAATTTCCATAATTTAAGTTTTTAATTTATTTTCCTAAATTGTCTATTTTTATTTTAAATGTGTTTAATTTTTATTTTCTTTATTCCCACTGTTCACTTCTATCGCTATTGACAAATAGATTTTCACCGGGAACTACATTACCTTTGGCAGCAATTTTTAAATGTTCCAAGGTGCTAATTTCTGGTTTTTTTAAAATTATTTATGTTATAATTGGTCTTTAGTTTTGTTTTAAATATCATTTACGTTAAAAACGGGTCATTTTTCACCGAAATCGGCCGATTCATAAGTATTATGGGTAATGATTACCGTTCACTGTCAATAGCTAAAATTATAAAGTTAAAATAAATTAGTTTTTTAAAGAAACTGTTGTCAAATAGACATGGAGCGGCTTCCGGAACTAGTGCAATATTTATCTAAAATAAATTAGTATTTTTTAATTTTTAACTTCGCTAATTTAAATTTATAAGTATTTTTTCTACCTAATTTTGTTTAATTTTATTTTTTGTTTTTCAACTAGTATTCACTTCTATCTTCTATCGCCATTGATAAATAGATCTTCACCAGGAACTATTTTTTTATTTAATTATTTCTGTTTTTAATTAGTCTTTTCTTATGTTTTAAATGTCATTTATGTTAAAAAAAAACTGTTAATTCCCATCGAAATTGCCCCAGGCTGCTAAACTAGGAGATTACTAATCTTTATGTAGCTTATCCGTCTATGCAGTTTTATATGGTCGGTGTTATAGGCAGTGCACACACTGGCAATAAAACCAATAGGCTATTGACAATGAGCGAATTGGTACTGTCAATAGCTTATTTTATGATATAGATAGTGTGCTCAATAAGTCAAGAAGGAATGGCTAGTAGCAGTGAGCATTCTAGCACTGTCAATAGCCTTTCTGTGCTACTGATAGTGCATGCACTTTTATTTTTTGTTGATTTCAAAGCGAGAAGCAACACTGCCAGTGAAAGTCGGTGCTCACTGTGATTGTGATATTACAAGAGGCTATATATTTATAGAGCTTCACTGTTCATTGAGTTGGATGATTGTTCCCAAAACTTTTATCGGAACCCACAAACAAATTTAAAAATTTCAGCAGGGCTCGCTTCAACCTTGGGAAGGTCTACTTCAAAATCAGAATAAGGGCCCTCTGCAATCTTATGGAGGCCCACTTAAACATCAGGAAGCCCATTAAAACGTCAGGGGTACCGTTTCAAAGTGACTGCCCCCTACCGAAATGACGTCCCTGTCCCAAGATTAGACATTTCTTCCTGTCATTTAATTTTTTATGAAAAATAAGATGGAATATTTTGTAATATTGAATTTGCTGGTTATTTGATGATAGAAATTATATGTGATGAAGGTGAATATTTATTTAGATGAACAATTTATTCAATTTGTTGTAGAAATTATTTGTATTGCTGCGGCACACTGTAAATAGCCGATAGTATTATAATACAGTGCGATCACTGTCAAAAAGAATGGCTATTAACAGTGCTTTACCGTTCACTTGCATTGTCAATAAATTCTACGGTTTTGTATTTTTGTTTCATAACTTTACATTACATTTACTAGAGGTGCACAGAATATTGGCTTGTTGTCGGTATCGGGCAATCATTGGCTGTTTCACAATAAGTATCGGTCAATAATCAGCACTGGCCGATTAGTGTTATTTATAAATCCCTTATATTAATTTCACTGCCGGTCTTGCTTCCTTGATTGTTTGCAAATCTTGAAAGTGAAAATCAACTAACTTCACGTCATCCAATCGAGCTGAAATTTTTAATTAGAAATAATGTCGTTTTGAAAGAAACATTTTTGCAACAAATGAAAAGCCAGCAAATTCTGAAATACAAGGATTTGTGAAAAATCTGTTTTTACTGCTTATTTGTTATTCTTGCAAAAATGCAAAATATCTTATATTAACTTCACCGTCGGTCTTGTTTGCTTGAATGTTTGAATACCTTGAAAGTAAAAATTATCTAACTTCCCATCATTCAAGTGAGCTGAAATTTGAAATATAGGCTTGCTCCTCATGACAATGCATTCTATTTAAGTTTTAAAATTTGTAAGACAAACATTTTGTAAATATAAATAATTATTTGTTTTAAAACAAATCAAATATAATTATGTAGATGTGTATATAAATAAATTCAAAAAAATTTGTTTTAAAAGAATTTCTTGCAATAAATGAAAAGCCAGCAAATCCTGAAGTATAAGGGATTTGTGAAAAAAAACTTGGTTTTTCTGGCTTAATTTAATTTAAGTCATATGAATAATTTTGCTGATGTTTATTTACATATGAATAATTTTGCTGATGTTTATTTACATATGAATAATTTTGCTGATGTTTATTTACATATGAATAATTTTGCTGATGTTTATTTACATATGAATAATTTTGCTGATGTTTATTTACATATGAATAATTTTGCTGATGTTTATTTAAGTCCTATATAAAATCATATAACAGAACAGGCTTTTCTTTAATTATCATTGCTAAATTAAATATAATAATACAAAATACATAAAATTTTGTTTAAAAACAGTGCTTCTATTACACTTACACTCAAATGTTATTTTTAAATTTTTAGTACATTTGTATATAAGCTATGCTTAAAATTGTTTTTTCTTTTTTATTATTTTTCATTTTTTAGTATTTAAATCTTTTCTTTTAATTTTTTAGGATCTAAAAACCGATTAATATATTGTCACCGGATATACACCTGCATGCAAAAAATCAACTTTTTACAACAATTATAAGTGCTTTAAGAAATTCTGATGAAAGAAATAACAAAGCAAGTTAATATAAGTGTTGTAAAAATAAAATATTAAAAAAGTTTTTTTAAACTTGTTTAATATTTTATTTTCTTCTTTTTAGTGCATTAGAAAAACGTGGTATTTTAAAAAGTTTATATATATATATATATATAAACTAGCGGGGTGCCCGGTGTCGCCCGGGCTTTTTAGAGGTTTTTCTCTCACCCTCCCGTTTCCTTTCCCGCTTGCTCTTACGCTCCCGGTCGCTTTTCGACCACATAGAGCTCTAAAACTTATATTTATATATGCATTTCTATCTGTTGCATTTTCCTATGAAAAGGACATAATTGCACCTCTTTGTTTTTCAATTATAACTTTTTAAAATAATTTAAAAAAAAATATTCTAAATAGCCTACAACCTATCCTCAGACCTACCAAATGTGCAAAAAAAATTCATAAAAATCGGTTCAGCCGTTTAGATATATATATATATACCGTAAAACAGGTTGAATTTGCCCGTGCAGGTGACTTTGGCCCAAAATGGATTTTTTGTTTTAATTGCGTCGATCTCCTTTTAAAACTGGCGAACAACCTCCATTTTTTTATCAAAACAAACTGTGGTGTGTTCACTGATCTCTATAATATAACTGGATTGCGCTTAGCCCATTATTTCAATAGAAATATTGTCGCCAGTTTGCCGCCATGTTACCACTCTCAATTACCAATGCAGCCGTCGTGTTTACGTCGGTCGTCGCATGATATATGAACAATTAGGGGGTTTTAATTAAATTTGACTATTTTACTTGAAAATAAAATTTTTATTTAGTTATTTGGCATTTTTAACATTTTTTTTACTACGGTCATTATGATAGTTATTCGGTAACACATGCAAAAGATTTGGCAGTCACACAGATTAAATGGGCTGCAGATCACCGCAAGAAAATCGCTCCGCTATGGTTTAGCTAGCTAGTTTATCAAGTACAAAATAGGTTGTACAAGAAACTGTATGACTCGAAAAGTTTTGAGTCTATTTAGTATAGTAACTTTTAACATCAAAATGTTTGTTAAATGTAGTAGTAAGTTATGTTGTGTTAATAAAGAAATTAAATAAGGACATTTTCCTTGAGAATTTTTTCAAAGTTAACGGTATCTTTTGTGTCACCTATGTGTATACTATATATATATATATATATATATATATATATATATATATATATATATATATATATATATATATAGTCTAAGTCTAGTCTATAATAATGGGTCAACGAATAATATACTTAGTTTATAGGCTGAATAAGGTACATTGTATTGTAGACTATAACTAGGGATGTCACGGGTAGTACTTTTGGAGTTTTCGGGTTCAGGTTTGTGAAACTAGAGTTTTCGGGTTCGGGTTTGTGAAACTCGAATTTTCGGGTTCGGGTTTGTGAAACTCGAATTTTCGGGTTCGGGTTTGTGAAACTCAGGTTTTCGGGTTCGGGTTTGTAGTTTTCCAAAAACCGGGTTCGGGTACTGGCTTATGATTTCAAATTCGTGGATTGATTTTAAATTTACCTAGTGTATATACATATACAAACGAGAGCGATCAATTCATCCATTGGACATTACACGTATTGAATAAACTCTAACAAGTTCATTTTTTAGCTTTCCAAATAATGTTATTTTTTGGCCGAAGAAGGCTTAATTATTTTAGTTCGTTTGCGTATCGCTCCGGCCAGATAATCAGGCGGATTAGTGGTCTAGCTTACACACTCACCAATAAAATGACCTATTTGTGTTATTTGTTACGCAAAGGTGATAATACAAAACTTGCATGGCTTGCGATTAGTATAATACGTTACCTCTTAAATTATTGTAATTTATTAATTTTTTTCGCGGCTCGGTCCGGTCGGGTAATCAGGCGGATAAGTGTCCTAGCTTACACATTTGCCAATAAAATAACTGTGGCGCATAGATCATTTATAGACTTTGCAGTTAAAGTTTAGGATTATGCAAGATTATCTTTATAACAAAGGGTCTTTGTTATATCAGAAAAACTTTGAGTATATGAATTAATAAATATAAGGTTATATAACTGAAGTAAAAAGTTTAGAGTCATGGCTATCCGCGATTTCTTCGACCGAAGGAGGCTTAATTATTTTAGTTCGTTCGCGGCTTGAAGAAAAAAGGGTCACTTTAGACGAAGACCCTCTTTTGTGGTGGAAAGATAACAGAACAAACTTTCCAAATTTAGCGGTGTTCGCTAAACGCTACTTGGCGGCCCCAGGTACCAGCGTTCCATCGGAACCGTTGTTCAGTGGTGCTGCAATTATTTATGAGCCGCTAAGGAACCGATTATCAGGCATGACAGCAGAAAAACTGTTGTTTATGAAGTACAACTTGCCTGAAATCGGTTCCTAATACTATTTCATTTTTAATAAACCTGAAAAGTTATGAAAACTCTGCTTGTGTTGCTATTTTTAAAACTGGAATAAATATTTATTTACTAAAAAAATTTATTTGTTCACAACTCCGAGTTCGGGTATTAGGCTTATAAATTTTCGGGTTCGGGTATCAAGTTTTCACATTTTCGGGTTCGAGTTCGGGTAACAAGTTTTCTCATTTTCGGGTTCGGGTATCAAATTTTCACATTTTCGGGTTCGGGTATCAGAAAAAGACCGGGTAGTACCGAACTCAGGTTCGGGTACCCGTGACATCCCTAACTATAACATATTAAAATTTCATTTAATTTTTATCATTTGTAAAGGTTTTTAATTTGATTCAGTTTTTAGTCTTTAAGATTACAAATGAGAAGGAAATGATATTTGAATTAAATAATTTAATGTCAAACTAAAAACTAACAGGTGAAATAGACATTATTTGTTACATGTAATGTAAGTGATATGCACCCATCTGGTTGAGAAAAAAAAACTTGTTATTACTTATTAAAAAATATATTAAATAAACTGATATAATACCAAAGACAGAAATGAGCAAAGATAAACACAACCTGACTTATTGAAAATAAGTTGAAAGATATAAATTGTCATTGTCTAATTATTGACCTTTAAACAAAATCAGCTTAGTTAAATCTTTACGAATGTTGATACCCGAAACAACTACAGTTTTCTGTTTTGCTAAATGATGTAATCTAATAGTCGCATAGCTATGAGCAACACATTTAATTAAATTAAAAATGTGATTGTTATCTGGTGTGCCATCATTAGGGATGTCACGGGTACCCGAACCCGAGTTCGGTAATACCCGGTCTTTTTCTGATACCTGAACTCGAACCCGAAAGTGTGAAAATTTGATACCCGAAAACGTGAAAACTTGATACCCGAACCCGAAAATGACAAAACTTGATACTCGAACCCGAAAATGTAAAAACTTGATACCCGAAAATTTATAAGCCTAATAACCGAACTCGGAGTTGTGAACAAATAAATCTTTATAAAAGCTTGTAATAAATTACAAGTTTTGTTGACGTAACATATTATACTAATTGCGAGCGTAGAAGTTTTGTATTATCACCTTCGCGTAACAAATAACACAAATACGTCATTTTATTAGTGATTGTGTAGCTAGACCACTAATCCGTTTGATTATCAGGCCGGACCGAACCGCGAGCGAACTAAATCCGCCTGATTACCCGACCGGACCGAGCCGCGAAAAAAATTAATAAATTACAATAATTTAAGAGGTAACGTATTATACTAATCGCAAGCCATGCAAGTTTTGTATTATCACCTTTGCGTAACAAATAACACAAATAGGTCATTTTATTGGTGAGTGTGTAAGCTAGACCACTAATCCGTTTATTATCAGGCCGGACCGAGCCACGAACGAACTAAAATAATTAAGCCTCCTTCGCCCAAAGAAATCACATTATTTGGAAAGCTAAAAAAATAACTTGTTAGAGTTTATTCAATAGGGGAGATGGGGGCTTTTTGATCTCTGGGGCACATTGATCTTTTGGCAATAACGTAATAATTTCTAAATTAAAAAAATTAAAATAATTGTTTATGGTTTGTATTTGTTTCTGTTCTATTTTTAGTCCTATTTCCTTTTCAACAATCCGCCGCTGAAAGTTGATAAATACGAAAGTTTGATTTGACCGGAGAAAAGTACATCTTCACAACAGTTGAGTTTCTGTAATTACAAATTAAATAAACATTTTTTGAGGAAAATTAATTTTGGATTGTATAAACGCATGTCTAAGGCTTATTTTATTGCATACTTTAATTCTCAAACAACATTTATTGATGAGATATCGCCATTTATAGCGTGGTCCATGTCATGGGGGCTCTTTGATCTGTACCAATATGGGGTACGTTGATCTGTTGATCAAAGTGCCCCTTGTACTAGGATACTAAATGTACGCATTCTCCGGGCATTGGAGGTTTAGTGTAGTCCTATAATTTGATATTTTCTATTATTGTTATTGCAAAAACGCAATTCGTTCTCCTTTTAGGTTTTCACAATGGTTAGACATCGTCAGCGAAAGACAGAGCGAGGTACAACATCTGTTGAAGTGATGGGAGCAGCAGTTGATGAAGTTCTGATGAAGAGTAGACCTGTCAATGCTGTTGCACGTGAAATGGGAATTGACCGCATGACACTAAAGCGATATGTTCGGAAGAGACTTCTCAAACCAAATGCTGCTTTGATACCGACTTGGAAAACAAGGCAGGTATTCACATTAGAACAAGAAGAGATGCTTGCAAATTATTTGCTGCAATCATCTAAGATGAACTATGGGCTCTCCACCAAAACAACTCGCCAGTTTGCACATGATATGGCAATTGCAAATAGCATCCCATGCCCAGCATCATGGTTAACTAATAAAACTGCTGGTATCGATTGGCTTCAAGGTTTTATGAAAAGAAGACCCGAGTTGTCACTACGAGCTCCTGAAGCTACTAGTTTCGCTCGAGCAACAGCGTTCAACAGATACACTGTTAGTGAATTTTTCCAGAATCTTCGAGAGGTTCTTGAAAGACATAATTTTGGTCTGCAGAACCTGTACAATGTGGATGAAACTGGGCTCACGACGGTTCAAAAGCCTGTTAAAGTTGTTGCCAGTCGAGGAGCGAAACAAGTTGGAAGGATGACATCGCAGGAAAGAGGAACATTAATAACGGTATGCTGTGCTGTAAATGCAATTGGGAATTCCATACCACCTTTGTTTATTTTTCCGCGTGTTCACTTCAAAGAATTCATGATAAGAGATGGTCCTCCGGGTTGTGTGGGATTTGCGAATCCATCTGGTTGGATGAGTTCTGATATTTTTGTGGAATGGTTAAATCATTTCATAAAATACTCAAAAGCTACAATTGACTCACCTACCTTACTGTTATTGGATAACCATGAAAGCCATATTTCAGTTGCAGCCTTAGATATTGCTAAATCACATGGAATTACCATGCTCACTTTTCCACCTCACTGCAGCCATAAGTTGCAGCCTTTGGACAGAACAGTGTATGGACCTCTGAAAAGATATTATAATTTAGCTTGCGACAACTGGATGGTCAATAACCCAAGACCAATGACAATATATGACATTGTTCCAATTGTTCGGGAAGCGTATGCTAAAGCTTTTACGCAATCCAATATACAGTCTGGATTCCGAGTCGCTGGCATTCAACCTTACAATCCCGACATTTTTACTGATGATGATTATTTAGCAGCATCAGTTACAGATCGTCCGACACCTGCCACAGGAATGGAATGGAATGCTGCCTCTACAGTAACTGCCACACCCAATAATGTGGAGCCACCATTAATGGTTTTAGTCAACGATGCAGAACCCGATCCAATGATTGCATATCCACAAGTTTGTACAAAAATTTTTATTATTTATTTTATAATTGTTTAAAAAATAATTCCCTGCTGCTTAAAATCAACTTTTTTTATACAATTTAGCTACTGTCCAACAGCAAATCTACTATAGATTTTTTTAAATAGATTAAATTTTGTTTTTACAGATTGATGTTAACATGGATCACTTTGAGACTCCTAGAGCAAGACCATCTAATTTTCCAGTATCACCAGAAGTGTTGAAGCCGTTTCCAAAGGCTGCAGCCCGTAAGAAGCAATTTAGGAATCGGCAACAGAAAACGAGAATTTTAACTGATACTCCAGTTAAAAATGACATTTGTCGTGCAAAAGAAAAAAGTGTGGCTAATAAAAAAATTCTAACATCCGATGCACCAACAACAGAATCAAAAATGCATAAAACAAGACCAGTGTCAATTTTAAATTTCAGCGATTCTGATGACGATTTCAATGAGGAATATAAACGCCAAATGGATAAAAAGAAAACAAAAAAAGCTTCAATTGCTGATGCTTCTGTGGAAAAATTGGAGTTTCTCCCAACGGCAGAAGAAAGTCCTGTTTTGGATTATGACTGTTCATTGTTAAAAACTAATGAATATGTTGTAGTTAGATTCAAAACAAAAAAGAAAATTATTCACTACATCGGACAAATATTTTCAGAAGATGGTGAATTATTATTAAAGTTTCTAAAAAGGGAGAGGACATCATCATTTAATTTCATTTGTGCAAATGATGACTTATTCCAATTTGAAAAGGATGATATTGTTTGTAAACTTCCAGACCCAATTCATCATGGCGGGACTGCTCGAGCCAGTCGTCACTTGGTCTTTGCAGTAGATTTATCCATTTTTCCTAACATGTGTTGAATTTATATAACTAATGATTATTATTATTAATAAAAGCTATTATACCTGTTTTCATGTGTTTTTTGAGAGAACTGGATGTGGGATCGTACTGAATTTTACCTAGGATCAATGTGCCCCATGGGGGGGATCATTGTGCCCCATATGCGGGGCACTTTGATCTTTTTTAGGGCTTGCACCAAAGTTCAATTTAAAAATAGTTCTCTTAGATTATAAAATGTCAAACTTAATTGAATACATAGAAGAGATGTTCCTCTCTGTAATTAACAAAAAAAAAAGTAAATTTTTTGAACGGCTTGACTGTTATCGCCAAAAAACCTCAAAAGAGATCAAATAGCCCCCATCTCCCCTACGTGTAATGTCCAATGGATGAATTGATCGCTCTCGTTTGTATATGTATATATACTAGGTAAATTTAAAATCTATCCAGGAATTTGAAATCATAAGCCAATACCCGAACCCGAAAACCTGAGTTTCACAAACCCGAAAACTCGAGTTTTACAAACCCGAAAAACTCTAGTTTCACAAACCCGAACCCGAAAACTCTAGTTTCACAAACCCGAACCCGAAAACTCCAAAAAGTACTACCCGTGACATCCCTAGCTATCATACATGTGAAAGTCTAAGGATTTGAAAGCGATCATGCCAACTTTACTGAGAACCAGTGAACAAACCGTTTTTAAAAAATTTTGTGACTGGTAACTTGTCACCTACAGTTGCGTGCAGACGCTGGAAACATTTTTTCGTTTCCTCACATACGACAATTACACTTTCAGAAGAATACATCAAGCCCCCACGGTCTTTAAGTGTTATAAACTGAGTTCCAATGCTGCTGTTTTTTTTTTACCCAGCATTATTGACTCTGCCATTAATGCTGACTGGCAGTCTGCACAGCTGATTTTCTTTTTAACTTGTTTAATAACATAGCCTGCTATGTATGAAATAACTGCTTGTTTGTATTGGGACAGTATTGCAGGATTCGGAATGTCAACATAATCATGATCAGCTACAAGTGGTTGTCTTTGTTGTAAATGATACATTCTTATAACTGACATGTCTAGTGTATCTGTCTGGACATCATCAGTTTCTATACTATCCAAAGTTACATACAGCAATTTGGTTGCATCCTGGACTATACAATTACCTAACCCACCTTTTACATAATGTCTCATTAATAATTTTTTATATGCGGCTACAAATTGGCGAACTGTGGGATTATTGTTACATCCACTGCATGATCGCACAGCACCAAAAAATAATTCAAGGTGATCTTGACTAAGTTTGTAGGTTAAAAGATATTGCATAGGGGCATCTGTGCACCCTATTAGAGTGTCATACAATGCCAACGTAGAATCTATAGTACAAAGCAAACCAATAAAAGGAGTCTTTCGCTTAGTTGTGAACATCAATTGGCCTTTTTCAGAAGTTAATTTAGATAAATAGCATTTTGTTTCAATAAGAAATGATCTCCAACTGTGTTCGTTATTTGGTCGCAAGGGAGCTTTATAACCTTTAGCTAATGGGTTTCGGGAATTGAGAAAATCAAATAAGTAATCAATTAAACACAAGAAGCGAACTGTAGCTTGAGAACCTGCAAATTGATCTAATTCCAAGTTAGTTCTACAAAATTCAATCGCATCTGCAACACTTGCACTAAATTTTTGGGCAGCTAAATTGATTTTCATTTTCTGTTTGTACCAGTGAATGTGGGCATCCTTCAATTTATTCCCCAACCGCAAGCTTTCACTATTCTGCAAGTTTTGGAGGTGCTCAATGTAATTCCATTTAACAGTGTTATTTTGATCATCTTTAAGAACACCATACGAAGCCAGACAGTTTCGCATTAACTTTAGCATATGACATACATCAAGAATAACAATAACACGAATACTTGAATCGGCAGGATGTGGAAACCATGATTTCATATTGGGTGGCTCAAGTTGAGTGCCCAATGTCTCCATCATCGCAAAGTTGCAAGATGGCCCATCACAGGTAATAGAAGACACATAAACTCCTACATCATGCAACTTTAATAAACATTGATTTATAATATTAGCTCATTCAGCTCCTGTCAGTCCATCAATTAAAAAGTACCCACACGGGATCTTCCAATTCCCATTTAAGCAGAACACCATCAGAACGAGGCACTCAGTTGCAATTGGTGCAGAGTCATCC
The DNA here is from genome assembly GCA_963978895.1 of Erpobdella octoculata. Taxonomy (NCBI): domain Eukaryota; kingdom Metazoa; phylum Annelida; class Clitellata; order Hirudinida; family Erpobdellidae; genus Erpobdella; species Erpobdella octoculata. The sequence continues at coordinate 18,074,593 of OZ022243.1, read as the reverse complement.
TCAATCTCTAAACCGACATCCACATATCCTAATTGACATTTCATCAAACATCAAACTGCAAATAATCTTTTTATCTACTTGCCTTGCCTCACGAACAGATAATGCAGCAAAGGCTTCTTCTGTGAAAACTGGCAGCCCATTGACCCCCTGATACCACTGCCGGAGAGTAGAAAGATGTGGCAGGGCAAGATTAAATGTATGACGCACATAGTTGTAAGCCTTGGATGAATAAAAAGATAGTCAGAGCAAACGATTTCAATTCATCTGGGTAATCGCAATGAGAAGGTTTGGTCGAATTCTGTTTGAGCATTCTTGTCATTATCTCAAGTGATACACCAGAAGATGTACTTCGAAGAACAGCTTCGCATCCACTTGATATCATATTTTTTTCCTTCATATCAGTTACAACTTCTGACAAAGACCGAACTTTGTTTTTCAGACGTCGCACCATTGTTTGAATTGATTTCAATTTTTTTCTCATAATCCGAGCTCGATCAACAATATAATTAATTTTTCCTTTCATTGCCTTTGGGGTGGTTTGAATGTTGTACGAGTGTTCCCTAGAAATTAAAACAGCTGATGACGTTGAAGGAATGTATGACTCTGCAGATACGACTTCAGTTGTTGATTGCTCTTCCTGTGGTCTTGGTTTTCTTGACTTGGAAAACTAGCAAAATATACAAAAGCAATAATTCATGAAAGATTTTGTAAAAATTTTAAAACGTAAGCATGCTTGAAAAAACAACATCTTGTCATAGTTTTCTAAATGTAGCTCATCTAATGTAAAGTAATGAAAATGTATTTAGTTTTTATACCTCACAAGACATTGTAGGTATGTATGGGTCTGCAGTTGCAACTCTAGTTGTTGGTTGCTCTTCATGTGGTACTGGTATTCTTGACTTGAGAAAATAGCGAAATAATCAAAAGCAATAAATCATACAATATTTTACATGGTAATCATAATCTAAAAATAAAATTTTGTTGTAGTTTTCTATATCATGTAGCCTATGTAATGTAAAGTAATAAATATGTATTTAGCTTTTATACCTCAGTGCAGCGATCTGGAAAATTAAAAATAGTTGGAATAGCACCATGGCGAAGTCGAGTTGTTTGTCCAGTTCTATCGAAGCAATTCTCTTCAAAATGATCTGAGCAAACCACAGAATTCTTTGTACAATTAAAATCTGAACGATTCATATTGGCCACCCATTGCGTTAGCAACTCAGGCTTAGTGAAGGGAAACCTGCAAATAGGAAGATATTGCACATTTTACTAGTCACCATTGCCTAAACCTACAAGTTGCTAGTCAATATGACCAAAGAACAGGAGTTTTCTAATTTAATGGTTGTTGAGGTGTTAAGATTTTTTATGATTCACCGTTATTTTTCTTCAAGGATCAAGGACACTTATTGTCCCATAACAAAATAAGAATAAACTATAATTCATAAGGTGACTAAAAAAGAGGACTGTTTGCAATGATGTTGATAGCAACAATAATTATAATGATGGGAAAAGTAAAATGAGATGATTCAGTCATAAAGTCAGATAAAGACACATTGTATAAAAATGCACATCATATCATAGTCAAAATGCTGTTTTTCAATATTGACACAAGCAAACAGTTTTGACATTGAAACAATGTTTACAAGTCTACAACGGTCGTTGCTATTGCCCCGGCGGTTTGCCGTGGAAATAATCGGTAAAATTGCTACTGAGCCGGCGGCAGTACCGCCGGTGAAATTGCTACTGAGCCGGTGGCAGTACCGCCGGTGAAATTGCTACTGAGCCGGCAGTACCGCCGGTGAAAAAATCGGTAAAATTGCTATTGTGCCGGCATGAAAAGTATTTTGGCGGTCATTTTTGTAATAATTTTTTTTCTGATTATTTTGCAGGACCACAGCGGTTTTTTTATAATAATAATTTTTTATGAATAATTTGCAGAACCACGGCGGTTTTTTATAATTATTTTCTAATGAATATTTTTTAGGACAACCAAAATCAGCGACTAGGACTAGAATAACTTATGAGAACAGGCTTCTCAAATAGAGAGATGTTAAGAAGTTAGAGATAGTGTGGTATGCAAAAAAATAAAGGTGAACCAACTACGCTACTTGCTAGGAAAATAGAAGCTTTAGTGAGCTTGCGTCGACGCTTCTGGAATAGTATAAGTTTTTTGCGACATTAACTAGCGCCTGCAAATATCTGTTTGCCTTCCCCGTTACACTTTCGGGCTTGAAAAAACGGCTTTGGTGATTTCGTCGCTGTCATCGTGACGTAACTGTACATCGACCAGTCATTATGGTGTGCTCGTGCTACAGCAAATTTTTTTCATTATAGTGTAAATAAATTTAACTTAATTTAACAAGAATAAAAAAATCACAACTAATTGCATGAGTACACTTTTTATTACTAGTCTGGCACAAAACCAGTTGATATGAAACAAGTAAACGAGAAAACGAGTTTTTCAAAAGAAACTTTTATTTAAAGTAAACTTGATTTGCAAATCTAAAAGACAAACAGAAAAGTTTGTAACAACAATAATAATAATAATAATAATAATAAAAATAAAACAAATCAAAACATTTTGTAACTGCCACGACAGTGGGTGCAAAAAAAAGCCCTGCTAGTTGGTGTTTTATTAATTTTCTGGCAAAAAAAATGCACCCACTGCAGGCAGCAGTCACACATAATCATGTCCTCTACGTTTGCATCTCTTCGACACGTTCTACAGGTGTAGTTTGGATGCTCCTTCTTCGTTTTTACTGTAAAAATTGAATACATTAAAAATTAGTTTTCTGTTGTTTACTTGCAACACAATTTCAAAGTTATTTTAACTTACTCAATTCTAAAACTGTGGTCCACGCATCCACAGCAAACAGGCCTTTGAACAATGAAAGATGTTGAGACACTTCCGGCTCTGTTATGGCTGTGGAGACATCTATAAACGGACTCACGCTTTCAACGAGGCATCCCTCCTTCACCACCCTTCCAGCCTCCTCTACACCGAGAATCCACGAAAGAAACACTAATTAAAAAAAAAAAAGTTAAAAACAAAAATGATTTCTTTACTCAAATTTTGAAACTTACGCTTTTTTTTCTTTTTCAAGCATAGCTGAAAATTTTCGTGTCAGCTTCTTATAATGGTCCAAGCGGCGGGTTTTCCTGGACCTTCTGGGACTATGAGCAACTTTTGGAAGCCCCAGTCCTGACAATTCTATCGATGACTGGTTCGGCTGCTCAGTGTCAGCTTTATCCAACCGCCGCCGCTTGTTTACCGGCTGATCCACTTCTCCAAAAGCAAAATTATTTTAATAGCTTATAACAAAAAGTTACCTCATAACATGTAATTTTCACCTAGGGTGACTTGAACATTTTCCGTCTGACAATCCTGGAGAACACGATCATCACTTGAGCACAATTGATCAGACACGTTATCCACTGCTCCAAAAGCGAAATTATTTTAATAGCTTATAACAAAAATTTACCTTATAACGTGTAATATTTACCTAGGTTGACTTGAAAATCTTTCTTTTGTTGGATACAACTTCGGAGAACACGAAATGTTGCAAGGTACTTCTCATAGGTGGGCTTTGACAAATCCTGCATGGCGTTGGCCAATGAATGAAACAAGAGGTGGGCCTCCGTAAACATCTCCTCCCGAGTCATTGTTATTCGCCTTTCTGTAATATTTTCCATTGCAATTGGCGTATTTATGTATTTATTAATTAAGTAAGTAATTAAAATAAATAAAAGAACAATGCGATTTATTTTCTCTCTGTCTCTCTCTATGTTTCCTTGGTGATGGGTGTAATCCAACTCGAATTTAGTTTAAACTTATACGCAGTTTTTTTTCATTTACATTTAATTTTTGTATATACTTTTTTTAATTTATCATATATTTAAGAACTACTCATAAACCGGAAGTGGGAAAGCGACAGCGACCGGAAGCGGGAAATTTACCGGACGCGGGAGAGCAATCAGGAACGAGAAAGCAACCGGAAGTGGGAAATCAATTTTTAAGGGGCGCCAAAAAATTAAGCAGGCATTTTAAAAATTTGCAAGCAGGAACGAGAAAGCGACCGGAAGCGAGAAATCTACCGGAAGCGGGAAATCTACCGGAAGCGGGAGAGCAATCAGAAACGAGAAAGCGACCGGAACCGGGAAATCTACCGGAAGCGGAAGAGCAATCAGAAACGAGAAAGCGACCGGAAGCGGGAAATCAATTTTTATGGGGCGCCAAAAAATTAAGCAGGAATTTTTAAAATTTGCAGGCAGGAACGAGAAAGCGACAGGAAGCGGGAAATCGACCAGGAAAGCAGGGGTGGACATGTGTCCCCTGGCGCTTTTTTTAATGGGCGCCAAAAAATTAAGGAGGCATTTTAAAAATTTGCAATCGGGAAAGCGACCGGGAGAGGGAGAGCAAGCAAGAACGAGAAAGCAACCGGAAGCGGGAAAGCGACGGGGGCGGGAAATCGACCGGGGGCGGCAGAGCAAGCGAGGAAGGAAACGGGAGCGAGAAAAACAATAGGAAAACCTTTAAAACACCGGTACCCCGCCTAGTATAAAACTTAACTTAACGACACTTTCTTCAGCTGCAATACAATCAAACACACAATCAAAATTTATCACAAATGTTAAACACGCCTGGCGCTGAATGCAAGAAAGGAGTGGAATTTCTGCCAATTAGGAACCGATAGCAGATCATTAACAATATGCACTGATGTTGATCTTGGACCTGCACGCGACTTACAGTTTATATAAACAATTTTAATTTGCGTAATATGAATACTATTCTAATTCTACTGCTAGAAAATATTTTAAATCAACAAATGCAATTGCAATTTAAAATTAGATAATAATTTAATTTTAATAAATCAATTTACCTTGTTTTCTTGCATGAAAGAAATCACTGATTACAGAACGCGAGAACGAAACGCACAGAAAGAGACGACGAGAGAGCTATGGCGGATTTTCTTAGCTCGCCGATTTTATATACTGTGCGTCACCTAGGCTGCAATCTTCCCGCCATTCTCAGGAGGCCTAAGCCCCCGAAATTATGAAATCGAGAATCCAAAGATAAAAATAAACTATGCAGGCAGTCGGCCTGAAGACGACACATTATTTTGTTAATTATAACTATTTGATTAAATAAAGATTATTTTATTAATTATTTAATAATTTATTTGCTGCTATTGCACCGGCGGTGACCGATTATTTCCCCGGCAATCCCGCCGGTGAAATAATAGGTAAAATTGCTACTGCGCCGGCATTGCCGTGGTAATAGTTATAACGGTCTACAACTAACAAACATTTCAATAGTCGTCTACTTTTTGTCAGGTTTTACAAGAAAAATTAATAGCTAGTGAATATAAAATATAATATGATCTCACTCTACCCAAACTAACTAAATCTAAATCAAGCTAATTCTCAAAGTACTTAAAATAGAAACGAAGTCAGACATTCTACATTTCATCTTTGCGAACTTAAAACGTAAACAAAAACTATTTTTAAACCTTTCAATAATGAGGACACAATTATTTAGGATAGGCCGCTAGGCTGACATAGTTAATAGTTTAGTTATTTGCTCTGCCAAACCACAGTGTTGCTAAATATAGTTCAGGCGGCAAATAAACTTTGCTAAAAAAAAGACTTAATATTGTTTATTAAAGCAATTACAAGCAGCGCTATTCGGCATTTTTAAACTTCTAAAAAGATTCCGTAAATAGCATCAAGTAGGTAGGCGGAGCCTACGAGTTCCAAAATGGCGACCAGCGGCGACACTCTGGCAGGGCTAAGTGCAATTCCAGTTATATAAATATATATGTTAGCTAATACTTCGATCCTTCGATTGTTGTTTTCGCCGCCGTTTAATAATTTTATAGCTGTTTTTGCGAGAGTTGCGAAAGTGACGATATTTTTTCTGTGCAAACTTCTTCCTACACAGCAAAAATTAGCAAAGGCAGGTGACTCAAAATTTGCATAAATGATATTTTGTATATTACTGTTAATGTAGCGTGACATTTATTGTGTTTGGTCAACGCTCCTTTAAGTTATTGGCCGTTAAAAAAAGTGGGTTGACTTTGGCTGCTTTCTGGGGTGACTTTGGCCCATGGGAGGGTGACTTTGGCCCACGTTGAAAACTGCGTTTTGGAGCACTAAATAGCATAAATTTCAACATTTTTTGTTGTTTTATTTTACTATGATTATGATTTGACAACAATTAGCAATTTTTCAGATTTTATCATGCCTAGAACGTAGGTCATATAAAAAAAACGCTCGGTAGCAGAACTTATGATTCTTACTCGTCGTCGAACTTGCAAGCAGCTTTGCTGGGAATCAGTACTGGCAGAATAACACAAAGAGAAGCAGACAAATTATACAAAATTCCTAGATCAACACTAAGGAACAAACTCAAAGGTGCACATTCAAATAAGTATGATGGGCAGACAATATTTCCTGATGAGGCGGAAGCCGCTTTCAAGTCTTATGTTGTGACGGCCTCAACATTTGGATTCCCCGTAGATAATTCAGATTTGTGGAATATTGTTAAAGGTTTTACGTAGGACAGGTTATAAAATTAAATGATATAATACCTTTTAACTAGGTGTGACATTTGGAAAATTGTTGTTTTATTAGGTGAAAAAAGTTAGAAGCGGGCATAACTGGAAATGGCCGAAGCGTGAAGAGAGAGCTGTCTATCAAGAGGCTGAGATCTTCACACTCATATCAGCAGCAAAGCTGTTATTTAACGTCGTGATCGATGCGATCATGAGGAAATCGTTCGAAGGAAGACGTGGTGTTCAATACAACAAAAACCACTTTATCACTGATCTGATGTTCGCGGACGATAGCGCCGCATTCGCCGACACCGACGTGGAAGCTACAGATTGCCTATACGACATCGCCGATATTGCCAAGTCATATGGCCTAAAGATCAACGCCGAGAAGATCAAGGTATTAACAACGGACGGGTCGCCAGCTCATGTCCACCTAAATGATGTCAAGATCGAGCAAGTGACAAAATTTAAATACCTTGGATCGATTGTGCAGGAAAAGAAGACTTCTTCGTCAGCCGACGTCCACAGCCGCGTTGGCCAGGCGACTGCGGCATTTGCAACGCTCAGATGGTGCGTCTGGAAGAGAACGAACATTGCAATCAAGACAAAAATTCGTCTTTACCGAACATTGATTCTTCCGATCCTCCTATATGGCTCGGAGACATGGACATTGCTTAAATCCGATGTGAATAGACTTAAAGTATTCCAAATGCAATGCCTGTGGCGAATACTGGGAGTCTCCATCCGTGACCGCATTCGAAACGAGACGATCCGTGAACGGTGTGATGGACAACCACTGATCGACGAACACATCCCAAAACGGCGACTGCGGTGGTTCGGGCACGTCTGCCGAATGGATGGTAAACGGCTTCCCAATAGTTTACTTCGGCGAGAGCGACCGCCTGGCTGGCGCATCCAACGTTCGGCGCCAAAGAAAACATGGTTGAAAATTATTGATGGGGACCTCAAGAGGAAGCGACTGACCGCCGATGGGACGAGAGGGGTTGCAGCCGACCGAGGGAAATGGAAGATTGTCGTGAAGGCGTTCGTGGTCCTGTGGCACCGACAGTAGCGTATTGGCTGCGAGGACATTCTCCTCCTCAAGCGCCGGCTACGGACTAAATAATAATAATAATAATAATAATAATAATAATAATAATAATAATAATAATAATAATAATAATAATAATAATAATAATAATAATAATAATAATAATAATAATAATAATAATAATAATAATAATAATAATAATAATAATAATAATAATAATAATAATAATAATAATAATAATAATAATAATAATAATAATAATAATAATAATAATAATAATAATAATAATAATAATAATAATAATAATAATAATAATAATAATAATAATAATAATAATAATAATAATAATAATAATAATAATAATAATAATAATAATAATAATAATAATAATAATAATAATAATAACTCAAAAAATAATGATATATGTGTTTCACCATTTGTTTAAATTTGATTTCCAGGACCTCAAATGTGAGGTGGAAAAAAACTAAAAAAGTGAAGGTTTTAAAATTTGGTATTTGGGATCTTCTTAAAAATTAAAATATACATGTGTAACCGTATTTAAATAATTTATTTTCTGGGACCTCAAATATGGAGTGGAAAATATGGTCAACTAGCGGGGTGCCCGGCGTTCCCCGAGGTTTTTAGAGGTTTTTCTAATGTTTGTCTCTCTCGCTCAGGTTTCCTTCCCCGCTTGCTTTCCCGGTCGCCTTCCCGTTCTCGGCCAGTGAATATTTCGTTAACGGTAATAGAAATTAAAACAATTATTAATTTTTGTTAACGAAAACTGAAACGAAAACTAGAATAGAAAGTCAAAACAAAACTGAAATAAAAATAAAAATTAGTTTGTTAGAACGAAATAGAAATAAAAATTATTTTTTTTTGAAACGAAATAGAAATAGAATTAATATAATAGTAGACCACGTCACTGCCTGTTTAATGATTCCGTAACGCTTATATATATATATATATATATATATATATATATATATATATATATATATATATATATATATATATATATATATATATATATATATATATATATATATATATATATATATATATATATATATATATATATATATATATATATATATATATATATATATATATATATATATATATATATAAAAGAACTGACTGACTGACTGACTGATAATCAACGCCGAGCTCAAACGCCTCATCCTAGGAACGTGAAATTTGGAACTTATATTACTTTTATAGCGTAAACATCCGCTAAGAAAGAATTTTTGAAAATTTTGCTCCTGAGGGGAAAAAACTGGAAAACAAACTTTTTTCTAAAACAATGTATATCTCGAAAACCAAAAATGAGAAGATTTTGAAATTTGGTATATAGATTCTTTTTGAAAAATAAAAAGATACGTGTTTCACCATTTTTTGAAAATTCGGTTTCCCGGACCTCAAATGTGGGTTGGAAAATTGGGTTATTTGGTTTTTAAAGTAGCTTCTACTCAAAAACTGTTAATGCTACAGGAGTAAAAATTAGTATGTAGTTTCTACTCCAAAAATAATAAAATACGTGTTTTAGCATTTTTTGAAAATTTGGTTTCCAGGACTTCAAATGTGGGGTGGAAAATAGGGCTAATTGTCTTTTATAGTAACTGCTACTCAAAAACAGTAATTACCACAGATTTAAAAATTATTATTTAGTTTCTTTTCTAAAAATAAAGATATACGTGTTTCACCATTTTTTTACAAATTTGGTTTCCCGGACCTCAAATGTGGGTTGGAAAATTGGGTTATTTATTTGGTTTTTAAAGTAGCTTCTACTCAAAAACTGTTAATGCTACAAAAGTAAAAATTAGTATTTAGTTTCTACTCTAAAAATAATGATATACGGGTTTCATAATTTTTTGAAAATTTGGTTTCCAGGACTTCAAATGTGGGGTGGAAAATAGGGTTATTTGGTTTTTAAAATAACTGCTACTCAACAAATGTAATTGCCACAGATGTAAAAATTAATATTTAGTATCTACTCAAAAAAAAAAAGATATACGTGTTTCATCATTTTTTGGGTTATTTGGTTTTTAAAGTAGCTGCTACTCAAAAACTGTTAATGCTACAGAAGTAAAAATTAGTATTTAGTTTCTACTCCAAAAATAACGAAATACATGTTTTAGCATTTTTTGAAAATTTGGTTTCCAGGACCTCAAATGTGGGGTGGAAATAAGGGTTATTTGATTTCAAAATAATTGCTACTCACAAACTGTAAGTGCTACAAATGTAAAATTTAGTATTTTGAAGTTTTGTGCCGGTTAAAAGTAGCTAAGTCCAGTTTATCATCGGCCGGGCCAAGCCGTTATTTTAGAGTCTTCACACGGGCCAGGCCAAACCTTAAATCAAAGTGGGACGGGCCGAGGTTTTTCACCAAGTATATAGATATTTTAGTGATTTTAGGGTCTTCAGTTTGGCCGGGCCAAACCTGAGATCAAGGTGGGACGGGCCGAAGTTTTTCATCAAGTATATAGAACTTCTAGGCCTGTAAAAATGGGCCGGGCCTAATTCAGTGCCGGGCCAGGAGTTTGGGTTTTTAAAACGGGCTGGGCTAATTTGTCGACGGGCCGAGCCGAGACCTAAAAAAATGATCTCAACTATGGATGCACGGTTCAAACTCTTTAATTTCATGCGAGCGAAGCCGCTACGGGCACTGCTAGTATATATATATATATATATATATATATATATATATATATATATATATATATATATATATATATATATATATATATATATATATATATATATATATATATATATATATGTATGTATGTATATATATATATATGTATATATATATGTATATATATATACATATATATATATATATACATATATATATGTTTATATATATATATATATATATATATACATATATATATATATATATATATATATATATATATATATATATATATATATATATATATATATATATATATATATATATATATATATATATATATATATATATATATATATATATATATATATATATATATATATATATTTATATATATATATTTATTAGTTTTGTTTTTCCTATTATTTAAGTTCAGTTTTTAATAATAATTGAAAAACAAAGTATATTTTTTTAAACAAAATGTCTCTTAATATGAATGACGACGAAGATCCTGTGTCGAGAAAACGGCGTCTAGCTAAAGAAAAGCAACAGAGATATCGCGCAAGACAAACTCCACAATCAAAAGCAAAAATTCGAGTTTTAGATGCAGAAGCTCATCAACAACGCACTGCACAAATGTCTGTTGAGGAATTGCAAATTGTTCATGCTTCTCCTGCCGCATCACAACAACGTTATGTCTATCGACTTACTCCTCAACATCTAGAAGCTTTTTACACTTCCATTGCTGCCTCACAACGTCATCGAATTGAGCAAATGTCTCCCCATGAATTGCAGTTACATCGAGAAACCAATGCTGCCAAGGAACGCCATCGAGTTTTGCAAATGTCTCCCAATGAATTGCAACTACATCGAGAAACCAAAGCTGCCTCGCAACGCCATCGAGTTGAACAAATGTCTCCCAATGAATTGCAGCTACATCGAGCTGCTAATGCGATCTCCCAACGTTTAGCACGAGATCGTGCGGGTAAGGCAGTTCGTAACGAAGCAATTAACTTCAACGAAACTCAATTCGATCAACATGATTGTGGTCAATTTGATGTTTTATGTACTTCATGTCGATCAAGAAATTTAGCTGCAGAGCAACCATCAGATGGACTATTCACTTCATGTTGTCGAAAAGGCAAAGTAATGTTGCCAAAACCAATTGACATTCACGGTAATACACTTGAATATCCTGATTTTCTTAAAAGCCTCATGTTAGACACGGCCAATCCAGATAGACAAAATTTTCGACAACATATTCGATCATACAACAGCGCAGTTTCTTTCGCTTCCATGGGCGCAAAAATTTTTGATTTGCCTGGCAGAGGACCTTATGTTTTTAAAATTCATGGAACAATTTACCATCGAACCTCCCATTTACTGTCACCTGCCGGCCAAGCGCCACAATTTGCACAAATTTAAGTACTTGATAGTACACAAGCCACAGAAGTACGTCAAGAAAATGAAGCAAATGAAAATTGTCGTCCTGATATTTTAGATAAAATAGATCGCTTCTTCCGTGAACACAATAGACTAGCCCAAAGCTATCAATTGATGCGAAATATAGAAAATCAAGAAGCTGAACAAGCCATAGCAGCAGGAGAGCAAATTCCAATCATCAATATGGCACTGGGAAGAGATCGACAGTCAGATCAGCGAAGATACAATGCACCGACAAGTAATGAAGTGGCCATGATTTTTGTGAATGAAGACGGAGAGCCACCATTTGATAATAACGGTCGCCGTATTTTAAAACTTCCGTCATTTTTGACGGGCTATCTCTAGTTAAAAATAATTTGTTAAAACGAAATAAAAAAAATTATTAAAAACAAAATAAAAATTAATTGACTATTATAAATTTAATTGAATTTATGAAATTTCGCTTCTATGGTACTTCCTTTTAACATGCCTTTGTCGCTACGGTGGTTTATTCTATTTATTCCTTTTCTATTGTACCTATTCGTGTTTTGATTTGCCGTTGTTTATTGAGTTAGAAATGTCGAAAGCGGGAGTTGGTTTGTCGAAAATGTTTGCTGGTCGGAAACGCGAAAGTTTAGTTTGGAATTAATTTAAATATGATGTCACTACGAATAAAAGTGTTTGTCTAGCGAAAAAAGATAGTAGTAACGTCGAAGGTGCTATAAACCAGTGCGGTTTGCAACTGGCCGGTAAAAATCCAACGAACCTAAGGGTTAGAGCAACGGTACAAATGTGTCTGTCTTAGCCACTAATATACCGAACCAGACGCAGCTATCTAGATATATAGACGAAATATGTATATCTAATGCTGACCATGGCCAAGATGTGATACAGTTTTGGATTGCGCGACAGTCAATATATCCGCAACTTTCTCTCTTGGCTATGGACATAGGTACTGGCCGCACCTGCTTCACAGGCATATGTGGAGAGGATTTTTTCCTTGTGTGGCCTTTTGAGTGGAGGGAAGAGGTATAGACTGAAAAAACCTAGAAGTGAGAGTTTTTTTTTAAAATTGAATAAACAGTTTCTCAATTGACTTGTGTTTAGTTACAACTGAAGAATAGGGAGGTTACAAACGAAACTGAAATTAAAATTATTATATCTAATTCAAAATGAAACTGTAATAATAATTCCTGAGGCAAAACTAAACTGAAACTAAAATTATTGAAAAATTCAAAACGAAAACGAAACGGTAATAATAATTCCTGATGCAAAACTAAACTGAAACTAAAATTATTGAAAATTCAAAACTAAAACGATACGGTAATAATAATTCTGGTTTGCAAAACGAAACTGAAATTTATTTCTGAAACTAATTAATCACTGCTCTCGGCCGCTTTCCCGCTCCCAGTCGCTTTGCCGCTCCCGTTTGCCCTCCCGTTCCCGGTCGCTTTTCCGTTCCCAGTCGCTTTCCCGTTTCCGCTCACGCTTGCTCTCCCGTTCCCGCTCACGCTTGCTCTCCTGTTCCCGTTCTCGCTCATTTTTCCTTTTTCATTCTTTCATAACTTTTTTTAGCCCTTCAAAACGTAAAATAGATTTGCTAAAACTGGCTAAAACTTGCTTGAAGCCTTCAAACGTTGTTACGTAAACTAAATATGAATTCTATACCGCAATTACCAATTACCGCAACTATTAAAAATAAATAACCAAGATTTAGTAAATAACGTATTCGGTTGAATTTCAGTTGTAAATATGTATTTATATAAAATTATAATTAAATAAAATTTTTTTTTAAAATTATTTGTTTACATTCATATAATGAAAAAAAACTCGTCACCCAACAACCGAAACTATTAGGCTTAATAAATAACCAAGATTCAGTAAATAACGTATTCGGTTGAATTTTAATTGTAATTATTATTAATAAATAGAATAACAAAAAATTTCTATACTTTTGTTAACATTTATTTAATTAATAAGTCCGCGGTCAGCATTTTACCCACCTCGACGCGTTTCAATGCTAACAGATTACGCATTGTATATTCTTCGAAATAAAGCGATCCAGGCCGAATTTTTCAAAACCCTTTCTTAGTGAGCACCTAAAACTCAAGAGAAAGATATTGTTATAATATTCAGGTTCTTTGAAAATGGTCCTTTATTACTTAGAAGAAATACACACTTAATCAAAACAAAAAAAACTTGTATCTTAGTAACTGTAATTAAAACTGGTTGATTGAAGTTATGTAAACACTCACTGTATATTTTTCTGATCTTTCTTAGTTATGAATCTTCTGAGGTTTATCAGCCTCGATTATAAACCATAGATATAAAACTACCCTCTTCTTAATCCTGTTCGTCCCGAACAGTTTCATTGCCTCCATAATATTTGGCAAGGCGGTCAACATGAATTACTTTCATCTTAGTACGTTGGCCCTTTTGAATCCGGTAGATGACATCATTGATCTTTTTAATAATTCTATATGGTCCTTCCCAGTCTTGTTGAAGTTTAGGTGATTTCCCAATTTTACGTTGTGGATTGTAGAACCACACCAAATCATTTTCTTTAAACTCTTTCATATTTGATTGACGATCATACCGAGTTTTCATTCTTTCGCTGGCTGCTTTGATCCTATTTCGGGCTACAAAATGAATTTCATTTAGCCGAGCCCGCAATTGTGAGGCATACTCGCTTTCCGATTCTACTTTGTCTCCCGGACTTCCAAACATAAGATCGCAAGGAAGTCGCATCTCCCGTCCAAATAACATTTTACTTGGAGTGGCCTTCGTCGTGTTGTGAACCGATCCTCTGTAAGCCATCAAAAATAACGGAATGTGTTTATCCCAATCAACTTGGTTTTCACCGACCATCTTAGACAAGTGCTGTTGAATAGTTCGATTAAATCGTTCCACCATACCGTCAGACTGAGGATAAAGGGGAGTTGTGCGGGTTTTATGTATGCCTAAAACACGGCACATTTCTCTAAACAGCTGTGAATCAAAGTTCCTGCCCTGATCTGAATGGAGCTCCATTGGTACTCCATAGCGACTAACCCAGCCATCAACAACAACGTTGGCAACTGTCACTGCTTCTTGATTAGGTATAGCAAAAACCTCTGGCCATTTTGTAAAATAATCTATGACCACAAGAATGTACTTATTGCCAGATTTTGACACTGGAAATGGACCTGCTAAATCTATAGCAATTCTTTCAAAAGGGGAACCTACATTGTACTGTTGTAAATGGCCCTTTGTTTTAGCGTGTGGTCCTTTACTAGCGGCACAGGTATCACATTTTTTACACCATTCCTCTACATCCATCTTACAGTATACCCAATAAAATCTTTGGCGGATCTTGTCCAACGTTTTATTAATCCCTAGATGTCCCCCTGATACTCCGGAGTGCATTTGTTGGAGCACTTCTGGCACTTTTAATTTTGGAATAATTAATTGCAAAACATTGGTGGAACCATCAGTGCTTTCCCAAATTCTTTTTAGAGATCCGTTTACAATCCTTAGAGAGTCCCATTGTGCCCAATACGATTTAGTAGCAGGACTCAATTCAGAAATCTCTTGCCAGTCAGGTTTCTTCCCTTCTTCCATCCATCTCAAAATCGGCCCTATATCATCATCTTTTAACTGTTCGTCTCGAATCACATCATCTGACCAAGTGTCGTCAATTTGAAACCGTACCTGAAAACACTGATTATTCATTTCCTTCCCCTCCATGCGAATGCAATACTTACATTCATCATTGCAAGGTCTTCCACAACTCCAGCAGCGTGGTGAGTTATTCCCTTTCCAGTTAATTCTTTCCTTAATAACTCTCCGGACTCGATCATCCAGTTCATCTTCGTCATTGCTTCCCAATTTTTTTACGTGACGAGACCCATCAGATGGCTCCACAGAGGCTTCATAATTTATTGCAAATGTCAAAGCTTCGCTGGGACTAGCTACGCGGGCAACCCTAAGAGCCTTTTGGGTTTCAGAGTTCTTCAAGGCTGCTATGAATCCATCCGCAATAATTGTATTGAGGACATTTCGAGGGCACAAGGGATATCCCAGATTTGCGAGTCGTTCTATATCCGCTTCCAGCTGTTGCAAGCTTTCTTCGGGTTTCTGGCGTCGACACTTGAGTTGAGCTCGAAAAATTTCTGGCGCGTGTTGATTACCGAATCTGCTCTCGAGAACCTTCACGATTGCATCGTAATCATCACTATCTGCAATAAGCTCGAGAAGCTGTAAGGCTTCTCCCCTCAAAGAAAATACCAGATTTTCCGCCTTCTGCTGGCTGGTTAACCAATTATTTTTTCTGGCAGCAATTTCAAATTGAGCTTTGTAGACGGACCATGACACAGTGCCATCAAAAGCCGGGGTCTTGGCATGTTCAACGGAATGAATTCTTTCTTGGATATGGCAACCATTCTGTACTTGTTTGACCATATTGTTCAATCTTGTTTCGATTTCTCCGACGTTTTCTTTCACCAGCTTCTCTAGGTTACTGACTCTGTTTTCAACTTCTGATAAACGAAGCCGATCGTCAATAATTAGCTCTTCAATTCTTCGTTGCGCTGCTCTGTTCTCTTCTTGTGCTGCTCTGTTTTCTTCTTGTGCTGCTCTGTTTTCTTCTTGTGCTGCTCTGTTTTCTTCTTGTGCTGCTATGCTTTCCTCTCTCATCAATGTCATCAATTCCATTGGGGTTTTGATTTCAAACTCAAAAGTATCTGGGTTTTTTCCTTCACCTTCGAGAGATTGTTGCAGCCTTTCTTTTAGCTCGTTCTTTTTGCCAATAGTAGATAAACCCCTCAGAAGAAGCTGCCCTTTTAAATCTGAGCACTTCAATTCTTCCAAAGTAATTAAACCCATTTCCAAATGTATCCTGCTTCTGACACCAGTTGTTATAATATTCAGGTTCTTTGAAAATGGTCCTTTATTACTTAGAAGAAATACACACTTAATCAAAACAAAAAAAACTTGTATCTTAGTAACTGTAATTAAGACTGGTTGATTGAAGTTATGTAAACACTTACTGTATATTTTTCTGATCTTTCTTAGTTATGAATCTTCTGAGGTTTATCAGCCTCGATTATAAACCATAGATATAAAAATATGTTCCAAATTTCATTACAATCCGTTCAGTGGTTTTTGTGATTTTGTGACGAGTCAGTCAGTGGTATTTGAGTTATTTATATCTACGGTTTATAATCAAGGCTGATAAACCTCAGAAGATTTTATAACTAAGAAAGACATAAATAAATAGAGTTGAGCGATTACATAACTTCAATCAACCAGTCTTAATTACAGCTACGAAGACACAAGTTTTTGATTAAGTGTGTATTTCTTCTAATAAATTTTGGACCATTTCTAAAGAACCTTAGTATAGTTATCGATATTACAACAACTGGTGTCAGAAGCGAGATAAATAAAAATGGTTCATCACAAATTATTGGAAGAACTCTCCCTGTTTGAGTTGAGGCGGGAACTAAAAAAACGAGAACTCAATGACAAAGGAAAAAAGTCTGAGCTCATGGATCGGCTCCGAATGACATTAGAAAGCCAAGGTCTGGATGCAGACGATTTCGAATTTGATATGGATGAGGCGTTAACAAATTTTCTAAACAAGATGACGGAAGAAAACAGAGCAGCACAGGAGCAAAACAGAGCAGCACAGGAGCAAAACAGAGCAGCACAGGAGGAAAACAGAGCAGCGCAAAAAGAAACCAAAGCCGTTATGGAAGGAATAAAAGAATTAATTCTCGAAAATCAGCTTAAATTAACAGATGTGGAGAAAAGAGTTAATAGCCTGGAAAAATTGGTAGAAGAGAATACCAAGGAAATCGAGAAGAGAATCGAGAGCAACCTGGAGATAAAATTGAACAATCTGGTCAAACAAGGACAGACTGGTTGCCAAGCCCAAGAAAGAATTTATTCTCTTGAGCATGTCCAGACCCCGGCTTTTGATGGCACTGTGTCATGGTCCGTCTACAAAGCTCAATTTGAAATTGCTGCCAGGAAAAATAACTGGTTAACCAGCCATCAGAAGGCAGAAAATCTGGTATTTTCCTTGAGGGGAGAAGCTTTACAGCTTCTCGAGCTTATTATAGATAGAGATGATTACGATGCGATCGTAAAGGTTCTCGAGAACAGATTCGGTAATCAACGCGCGCCCGAAATTTTTCGAGCTCATCTCAAGAGTCGACGCCAGAAACCCGAAGAAAGCATGCAACAGCTGGAAGCGGATATAGAACGGCTTGCTAATCTGGGATACCCCTTGTGCCCTCGAAATGTCCTCAACACAATTATTACGGATGGATTCATAGCGGCCTTGAAGAACTCTGAAACCCAAAAGGCTCTTAGGGTTGCCCGCGTAGCTAGTCCCAGCGAAGCTTTGGCATTTGCAATAAATTATGAAGCCACTGTGGAGCCATCTGATAGGTCTCGTCACGTAAGAAAATTGGGAAGCGAGGACGAAGATGAACTGGATGATCGAGTCCGGAGAGTTATTAAGGAAAGAATTAACTGGAAAGGGAATAACTCACCACGCTGCTGGAGTTGTGGAAGACCGGGACATCTACAAAAAGACTGTATAATTAAGATGTTTAGACCCGGGCAACAGGAGAAAATGGATCACTGTAGGCGTAATGATGTCAAACAAGGAAAACCCATAAAGGCCCAATCCAACAAGAAAAATTCAGATTCTGTGAAGGTAAAAGATAATTTGCCTTGCAGAGTTGTGCCAGTTACCGTTCTTGGAAAAGGAACTAGTTTATTTGTGGAAGGTAGATTAGGAATGAGAAACTGTAAGTTTATTATTGATACGGGAGCTTCTTGTTCAATCATAAAACCTTGTTTGGCAAAAGGAGAGGTTTTACAAAGTGGAAAGCACATCCGTTTAAAGACTGCAACAGGAGAGCTTGTTCCAGTAGTCGGTAAAATTCAAACTGAAATAAGGCTGGGAAATAAGACTTTTCAGCACCAGTTTCTGGTTGCTGATATAGAAGAAGAATGCCTACTTGGGCTTGACTTTATGAGAATTCAGGGGTTTGCAGTGGACTTAAAAATGGGAACATTCAGACAGGGAAATATGGAAATACCTGTTTGCTAGAAAGGCGAAACAAATTCGGTAAAGCGAGTATTGCTCAGTCGGAATCTTTAGTTTGGGCAAGAATAGAAAATGAGAAAAACTTAAGAGTTGTTGGGTTCATCGAGCCCCTGAACGGAGTTGAAAAACATGGATTAATGATCGGAAATACACTGGTACAAACGGAGTCAGGAAGCTACGTGCCAGTCAGAGTTATGAATGTGACAGAATGCGACAAGCAAATAACAAAAGGTAATGAAATTGCGGTATGCAGCCCAGTCCATCACATAGTGGCATGTACCACAGTGATTGGTAAAAATAATAATAAAAAGAGAATGAAGTACTCGCAAATTCAGGAACTGCTTGAAGCCGCTAAAACTTCATTAAAACCAATGGACTATGTCAAAGCGGAAAAGCTGATTGAAGAATATTGTGATATAATAGCTATTGACGAAGAAGACAATGGGAAAACAAAGATCGTTGAACACCGAATTCGAACTGGTAATACAGAGCCCATTCGTCAACTGCCACGAAGGCTTCCACTGGCAAAGCGAGAAGAAGCTAGAAAGATGCTAGAAAAGATGAAGAAACAAGGAGTTATTGAACCCTCCAATAGCCCATGGAGTTCACCTGTAGTACTTGTTAAGAAGAAAGATAACTCGCTATTTTTTTGTGTCGACTACAGAATGTTAAACGAGGTCACGCAAAAAGATAGTTACCCTTTGCCCAGAATCGATGACACCATCGATACACTTGCGGGATCTCGAATGTTTTCTATTTTAGATCTTAAGAGCGGATATTGGCAGGTGAGAATACATCCCCAGGATCGCGAGAAAACTGCCTTTTCAATAGGTGAAGGATTGTGGCAATTTACAGTGATGCCATTTGGCTTGTGCAATGCACCCGCAACTTTCGAGCGACTTATGGAGTATGTGTTACAAGGATTAAATTGGAGAACGTGTCTTGTTTATTTGGACAACATTATTGTTGTTGGAAAGACGTTTGAAGAGCATCTACACAATCTTGGAGAAGTTTTCCAAAGGATCCGGGATGCTGGTATGAAGCTAAATCCGGAAAAGTGTGCACTTTTCAAAAGCAAGGTGAAATATCTTGGTCATATAGTTTCTGCCGAAGAAGTAGGAATCGATTCTGAGAAAATTGAAGCGGTTAACCATTGGCATGTTCCGAGAAATTCTCAAGAATTAAGAAGCTTTCTTGGTTTGTGCACATATTATCGACGTTTTGTAGCCAGCTTTTCCAGCCTTGCAAAGGAACTATATAAGCTTACAGAAAAGAATGCACCGTTTGATTGGTCAGAGGCAAATCAACAGGCGTTCGAACGGTTAAAAACAGCTTTGAGTTTGAAGCCAGTTCTGTCGTATCCAATCCCTGGAAAAGATTTTGTATTAGACACAGATGCAAGCAATGACGGAATAGGGGCAGTGCTTAGTCAAATTGTTGACGGCAATGAAAAGGTTATAGCTTATTATAGCAGAACTTTGTCGAAACCGGAGCGCAATTATTGCGTCACCAGACGTGAATTATTAGCAATCGTTGATTCTATTAAGCACTTTCACAAGTATTTATATGGTCAAAAGTTTTTGTTGAGAACGGATCACGCTGCTTTGAAATGGCTTTTTAATTTTAAAAATCCAGAAGAACAAGTGGCTAGGTGGATCGAACGTTTACAATCATACGAGTTTGAAATTCAGCATCGGAAGGGTGAACAGCACAAAAATGCTGACGCACTGTCACGACGACCTTGCAATGATGAATGTAAGTATTGCATTCGCATGGAGGGGAAGGAAATAAATAATCAGTGTTTTCAGGTACGGTTTCAAATTGACGACACTTGGTCAGATGATGTGATTCGATACGAACAATTAAAAGATGATGATATAGGGCCGATTTTAAGATGGATGGAAGAAGGGAAGAAACCTGACTGGCAAGAGATTTCTAAATTGAGTCCTGCTACTAAATCGTATTGGGCACAATGGAACTCTCTAAGGGTTGTGAACGGATCTCTAAAAAGAATTTGGGAAAGCACTGATGGTTCCACCAATGTTTTGCAATTAATTATTCCAAAAGTAAATGCACTCCGGAGTATCAGGGGAACATCTAGGGATGAATGAAACGTTGGACAAGATCCGCCAAAGATTTATTGGGTATACTGTAAAATGGATGTAGAGGAATGGTGTAAAAAATGTGATACCTGTGCCGCTAGTAAAGGACCACACGCTAAAACAAAGGGCCATTTACAACAGTACAATGTAGGTTCCCCTTTTGAAAGAATTGCTATAGATTTAGCAGGTCCATTTCCAGTGTCAAAATCTGGCAATAAGTACATTCTTGTGGTCATAGATTATTTTACAAAATGGCCAGAGGTTTTTGCTATACCTAATCAAGAAGCAGTGACAGTTGCCAACGTTGTTGTTGATGGCTGGGTTAGTCGCTATGGAGTACCAATAGAGCTCCATTCAGATCAGGGCAGGAACTTTGATTCACAACTGTTTAGAGAAATGTGCCGTGTTTCAGGCATACATAAAACCCGCACAACTCCCCTTCATCCTCAGTCTGACGGTAAGGTGGAACGATTTAATAGAACTATTCAACAGCACTTGTCTAAGATGGTCGGTGAAAACCAAGTTGATTGGGATAAACACATTCCGTTATTTTTGATGGCTTACAGAGGATCAGTTCACAACACGACAAAGGCCACCCCAAGTAAAATGTTATTTGGACGGGAGATGCGACTTCCTTGCGATCTTATGTTTGGAAGTCCGGGAGACAAAGTAGAATCGGAAAGCGAGTATGCCTCACAATTGCGGGCTCATTTAAATGAAATTCATTTCGTAGCCCGAAATAGGATTAAAGCAGCCAGCAAAAGAATGAAAACTTGGTATGATCGCCAATCAAATATGAAAGAGTTTAAAGAAAATGATTTGGTGTGGTTCTACAATCCACAACGTAAAATTGGGAAATCACCTAAACTTCAACAAGACTGGGAAGGACCATAGAGAATTATTAAAAAGATCAATGATGTCATCTACCGGATTCAAAAGGGCCAACGTACTAAGATGAAAGTAATTCATGTTGACCGCCTTGCCAAATCTTATGGAGGCAATGAAACTGTTCGGGACGAACAGGATTAAGAAGGGGGTAGTTTTATATCTACGGTTTATAATCAAGGCTGATAAATCTCAGAAGATTTTATAACTAAGAAAGACATAAATAAATAGAGTTGAGCAATTACATAACTTCAATCAACCAGTCTTAATTACAGCTACTAAGACACAAGTTTTTGATTAAGTGTGTATTTCTTCTAATAAATTTTGGACCATTTCTAAAGAACCTTAGTATAGTTATCGATATTACAACAATATATATAGATTTGTAATAATTTGGTTTCCAGGACCTCAAATGTGAGGTGAAAAAAAATTTGATTAAAAACTCCAAAAACTAAAAGTGTCAAAGTTTTGCAATTTGGTACCGAGATTATTTTTGCAAAATAACAAAATACATGTTTTATTAATTTTTGAAAATTTGGTTTCTAGGACTTCAAATGTGAGGGGAATCAGTTAATTTTTTGTAGAAAAACTGCGACTGATGTCGTATTTTTGAGAAAACTTTTGAATTTTATGGATAAATACACAAATAAATGATATCACGAATTTATTAACAAGAAATACCATGGCGGCTAGCTAGAACTTAACCAGCCAAGACGAAAAAAAACAGCTATTCAATGATAAAACATAAGCAAATTTAACATATATTTGTACTAACTTAGATTTCATTAATTGAACTTTTTATTTTTTTAAATTTGATTTTGACGAGGGGGACCAAAGTCTATTGGAAAAATACGAGGGGGCATGGCCGGACTGGTCCCCCTGGATCCGCCCTTGCATGTAACCCCAAATGGAAAGAAATTACAGAGGCATTGCTCCGCAATCAAAAGTCTCATGATCGCCACGATATTATAGCCAGGGTGTTTCATTTGAAATCTAAAAAAATGATGGCTCTCTTAAATAAAGGAAAGATTTTTGGTGAAGTTCAGTGATTCATGTTTTCCGTGGAGTGGCAGAAGCGAGGTCTGCCACACATGCATATTCTACTCTGGCTAGAGCGCCGCCTTTCACCTGACAAGATTGATGACATTATCTGTGCTGAGATTCCTGATCACAATACAGACCCAATTCTTTTTGAAATTGTGAAGTCCAACATGATACATGGGCCTTGAGGAAATTTAAATTATAAATCCCCTTGCATGAAAAAAACAGCTGTAGCAAGAGGTATCCACGACTTCTTCAGAAAAATACTCACACAGGAGATGACGGATATCCACAGTATAGACGAAGGTCTCAATCTGACGGTGGCTTCTTTATTGAGGTTAACGGTATGCAGCTAGACAATGGCTGGGTAGTACCCTATAATCATGTACTTTCACGCACATTCAATGCCCATATCAACGTTGAATACTGCAACTCGGTTAAATATATAAAATACATATGCAAATACAATAACAAAGGAAGTGACCAAGCAAGTTTTACTCTTGAAAAAGATGAAATAAAGATGTATGAAAGTGGGCGTTACATCAGCAGCTCTGAGGCCGTGTGGCGAATATTTGGGTTTCCAATTCACGAAAGATACCCAGCTCTGTACATCTTGCAGTTCACCTTGAAAATGGTCAAAGGGTATATTTTAACCAAAATAACTTGGTAAAAAAAATTAACAACCCACCTATAACAACGCTTATAGGCTTCTTTGCATTATGTCAATCTGATAGCTTTGCTAAAACTTTTTTTTTATTCAGAAGTTCCTTCATTTTTTGTTTGGAAAATAGTACTTTTGAAAAAAGAAAGAGGGGAAAAGATGTTGAAGGTTGGCCCCAAGTAAAAAAAGATAACGCTTTAGGAAGGGTTTAGACTGTACACCATAATAACTATCATTTACGCCTACTTCTACATAAAGTGCGTGGTCCAACTTCTTTTTCGTATCTTAAAACTGTTAATGGTGTCCCCCATTCTACCTTCCAGTCAGCGTCTCAAGCGCTTGGCTTGCTGGAAGATGATAAACATTGGGAGACAACTTTGCAGGAAGCTGTTTTCTGTAACTCTCCATATAAGCTGCGTGAGCTGTTTTCTATAATGTTGGTGTTTTGTCAAGTTTCCAACCCATTAAACCTCTGGGAAAACTTTAAAAATAGTTTTGCAGAGGATATCACTTGGCAAATAGGTAACGAATTTATTGATGACAATACAGAACATGTGATGAGTGCAGTTTATGACAGGTGCCTGTTTATGATCGAGGAGATGGTATTGTCTTTGGGGGGGACAGGATTTATCGCACTATAGTCTGCCAAAGCTATCAGAAAATAAAGATAACTTAATTAATAGAGATTATTTAAGGGAGACAAGTTATGACCGAAAGAAGCTGTTAAACGAAGTTTTGGTTAACGAATCTTCCTTGATTGATGAACAGCTTGCTATTTATAATCAAGTTCTTCACAGCATTCATACAGGGCATGGCAAAGTGTTTTTCTTAGATGCTCCTGGAGGTACAGAAAAAACATTTCTTATTAATTTGTTAATTGATAAAGTAAGAAGTGACGGTAAAATAGCTTTAGCGGTAGCCTCTTCCGGAATTGCGGCGACATTGTTGAAAGGAGGGAAAACAGCTCACGCTGCTTTTATGCACCCTTCAACCTTATACATGCAGAATCGCCTTTATGCAACATATCTAAACAAAGCAACATGGCCAAAGTTCTCCGGGAATGTAAGCTAATTGTTTGGGACGAGAGCACTATGGCACTATGGATCATAAGGGCGGTTTTGAAGCATTAGATCGTAGTCTTAGAGACATTAAGGAAAACAATATGGTCATGGGGGGAGTCACTGTTTTACTGGTAGGAGACTTTCGGCAAACGTTGCCTGTAGTACCAAAAGGAACTGGAGCTGATGAGGTAAACGCTTGCATAAAATCATCCTGCTTATGATCTGTCGTACAAAAATTAAGTCTAGCTAAAAATATGAGGGTGTATTTAAACGGTAATGAGTCTGCATTTCAGTTTTCCGAACTGTTACTTAAAATTGGTGACTGAATATTAGAAGGTGAATTTGTTATTCCCTCAGACTTAGGCACAGTTGTCAATTCTGTTTCAGAGCTCATTTCCAGAATTTACCCTTATAAAGAAAACCTGCTGGAAAAAACTCCGGAATGGTTATGCAAGCGAGCCATGTTAGCACCCAAAAACAGCGTGGCGTCAGAAATCAATAAATTACTTATTGATTCTTTCGAAAGAATCCAAATGGAATTTACTTCTGTAGACTCAGTTCTACAAAGTGATGATGCCGTTCACTACCCCGTTGAGTTTTTAAACTCATTAAATCCATCTGGTCTTCCTGATCACAAGCGTTATCTAAAAGTAGGAGCACATGTAATCTTATTGCACAATTTAAACCCACCTAAGTTATGTAATGGAACGAGATTGCAAGTGAAAACTCTTTACAAAAATCTAATTGAGGCTACTATTTTAACAGGTATTGGTGCTGGAGAGACTGTTTTTATACTACGAATTCCTCTAATACCATCAGAACTTCCATTCAACTTTAAAAGACTTCAATTTCCGTTAAAAGTTTTTGCCATGACAATCAACAAGTCCCAAGGGCAAACTTTTAAAGTTGCTGGAATTGATTCGAGAGAAAGCTGTTTTTCCCATGGACAGTTTTACGTAGCCTGTTCAAAGGCTAGCTCACCCAATTCTTTAGTTATTTTAGCACCTGAACAAAAAACTGATAAAGTGGTTTACAGAGAAGTTCTAAAGTTCTAACATAGTTATTTTCGGTTTTTATTTACTAAAGCTGACACTCAATAATTTTAAACGCGACAGTACTTCTTTAATCTCAATCTTGATTGGATAGCATGTACTATGTTCATTTCCACTTTTAAAATTAGTCAAAAAGCTGGTAATGAAGCAAGCGAAACCTGCGGTAAAACTATTAAAAGAGATTTAATAAACTTTAATTATTATGGTTTTGCATTTGTATATGATTCTTTTAATCTTTTCCGTTTTGACTTATTTGAGTCTAACAAAAATCGGCCCGTGTATCATGGTTAAAATTCTAAAATTTCAAGCCATGAAAAATCAGCATGAGCAGTACTCTACTATGGATGCACAGTTCAAATGTTCTAATGTCCAATTCGGATGCTCAAGTTTGAATTTGCTAATGTTTAAACTATACATATGTGATGGGACAAAATGCGTTCGATGGTTAAACTATAATTTTTGCGAGACAAAATAGCGTCTAAACAAATACTAGCATAATAAGAACCTTAAAAAGCCCGAGCAAAGCCGGGTAAACCAGCTAGTCATGTCCTGACTGACTGACTGATAATCAACGCCGAGCTCAAACGCCTCATCCTAGGAACGTGAAATTTGGAACTTATATTACTTTTATAATACTTATATATTATATACACCCACTAAGAAAGAAGTTTTGAAAATTTTGCTCCTGAGAGGATGAAACAGGAAACAAACTTTTTTCTAAAACAACGCTTATCTCGAAAACCAAAAAAAAACGTGTTTCACCAATTTTTGAAAATTTGGTTTCCAGGACATCAAATTTGGGGTGGAAAATAAGGTTATTTGTTTTTTTTCTTCAAATAACTGCTACTCAAAAACTGTAAGAGCCACAGATGTAAAAATTAGTATTTAGTATCTAATAATAAAATAAAAATATACGTTTTTCACCATTTTTTGAAAATTTGGTTTCCATGACCTCAAATTTGGGGTGGAAAATAGGGTTATTTGTTTTTCAAAATAATTGCTACTCAAAAACTGTATGAGCTACAGATGTAAAATTTAATATTTAGTATCTACCCAAAAAACAATGATATAGGTGTTTCACCATTTTCTAAAAATTTGGTTTCCAGGAATTCAAATGATAAGTGTTTTTTTTTTCAAATAATTGCCACTCAAAAACTGTAAGAGCTACAGATGTAAAAATTAGTATTTAGTATCTACTCAAAAAATAAAGATATACGTATTTTATCAATTTTTAATAATTTGGTTTCCAGGACCTCAAATGTGGGGTGGAAAAAAAATTTGATTACAAACTTCAAAAACTAAAAATGTTAAAGTTTTGCAATTTAGTACCGAGATTATTTTTACAAAATAATAAAATACATTTATTAATAATTTATGAAAATTTGGTTTCCAGGACTTCAAATGTGAGGGGAATACAGTTAATTTTTTGTAGAATAACTGTTACTCTGAAACTAAAAATACTACAGATATACAAATTAGTAACTAGATACTACTTAGAAGATAAAGTTACAAATGTTTTACCAATTTTTTTTTATGTTCTGGCTTCCAGGACTACAAATGTAAGGCGGATAAAAGATTATTTTTGCTTGAAAACTCAATAACTGAAAATGTAAAAACATTAAAATTCCGTATCAAGGTTTTTTTAAAATTTCGAAAAATTAATTTCCAAGCTTTGAGGTTTTTTGCCCGTTAAAACTGGTTGAGTCCAAACCTCGACATTTTTGCTGATGAAACGGGGCAGCTCAAGTCTAAATAACAAGCCATGCCTGAAATTTTCTGTCTACGAAATAAGCTGGACCGGGTCTATGGATTAGAGTGCTGCACGGACCGGGTCAGGCCGTGATTTTAAAAATATTTGCCTTCTCAGTTTTATGCTGAAATGACGCTCCAGCCTTCCACTAATTTTCAAATTTCCTCTCAAAGTTAGGTGGTCTGGATGAAACACTGCTGGCAATATTTTTTAGGGGTTATTATTACTTTCCCAAATATAAATGTAGTAGGAGGGAAAAAGTCGAAAACACCAGAAGAACGTGCAAAAAATATAAAATGTTGAAAAACATTTCCAGATACAAAATCAGGGATGAAAATCGGGGTACAAAACTGGGAATAAAAACCGGAAGCAAATTTTCTCAGGGCCAAAAAATGAGAGCCAAAAACTGGGAGGAAAAAATTGGGAGCGAAAAAACGGCGGCGAAAAACCGGGGGCGAACTTTCCCAGGGGCGAAAAACCGGGGGCGAAACTTCCCAGGGGCGAACTTTCTCGAGGGCAAAAATACGGGGCAAAAAAACGGGGGGCAAAAAGACGGGGGCGAAATGCCGGGGGCGAACTTTCCGTAAACCTCTAATACATATACCTACAACTTACTAAAACGTTTTTTGTCCATAAAACACCAACGGATTAACAAATGTTTTTCAAACTTGACACAAACCACCGGTTGCTTATCGTCTTTAAGTGTGCTAAATTTCAATAAACTCTGTTCGGCGGTTTTCATTTGATGCTTGAATCTACATACAAACAAACATACAAACATTGCCTTTTATATATAAGATTTCCATATCTGGACGTGCTGCTTAATTATTTCCACTATCGTGAAAATTTCAAAAACATCATAATTAAGTTAATAATTAGTTTAAACATTTTTATGATGGTGGGTAAAACATTCCGTTAAAATAAGTTTCCTATTTTTATCTTATAGGCTACACGGGTTGATGATGATTCTCAGATAAATGAATTCATGTCTTCTTAAGATTTATATATTCATCTAATACTCTGTAGAAACCTTGCGATTGTTTTCAAATATTTCCTTAAAAAAGGAAATAACTCACTCCCGTGAGATTTTCATTAAACGCAAAACTTATTTGACGACGGTGTACAAAAAGCCTAGGTTTTATACCTTTTAACGTTTGTTGTATCATGGAATACACAAACATAAAATATCTGCGCATTTGATTGGTTCGCTTATCTTCGAGGCAGGATTGTCTGTTCGTTCGAGCTGAGCGAAATAAAAGGACTGTCGTTCCTTTATTTTAGAGTTGAGAAGTCAGAAGTTGAGTTTGCTTGTTTGAGTTGAAACCTGACGAGCTTGTAGAAAGTGCGTCGTAAAACGAAGATTTTTCTTGCGAAATTGAAGATAAAAGTTTAACGAACGTAGCACTGAATTTGAAGAAAAGAACTTGCAGTGGTTTCATTCAGGTAAGTAAACGTCATGTTTGCCTGCCCGTGCAAATTTACTACTAGTAATTAACTCTCGCCAAACACCTGCAATAACTTCTTAAGAGTAGTTAATATTAGGACCTCTTTATAATTCCCACTACTACTCTAGTGACTTCTACAACTGTTAATACTACTACTGCACACTACTCTAATGCTAGTATAGCGCTACAACTCTCTCACTCTCTCTATTTAACAAGTGAGCTTCTCTTGAGCACTTGAATCATAGTCATAGAGCTTTTTGAATAGCGCTCGATAAAGCGAGTGAAAAAAGTTTGAATTGGCTTGCTTGTTGGATAGTTTAAGAGTGTCGTGTGTTTGTATGCGTGTGTGTATTTGGAGTTAGTATGTAGACCAATGGGACAAGTGAAGGTTTACATTTTCTTTCCCGCATATATCTCATCATTAGGACTGACCGCAACTGAAATCAACCACCTGAGAAGCAAGACCACTGAACACGAGCAACATCGCACAGCTGCAAAGCAACTCTTACTTTCCACGACGGGTGTGTTTGTTGTTTTTTAAATTTAAGTTCAGTTATAAATATTTTATGTTGGTCGCAGTAAGTTTCCATTGTTTACAGCAGAAATATAATTTGCCATAAAAATTGTTATCTGTCATAATTACCGGACAAATTAGTTTGCTGTGGCGCTCGTGGCAGGCTTGCATGTTAGAAATTTCTTGATGGCATGAAAAATTTACATTTTGCTGTGGTTGTCTTCAGAACGCCATGAAAACTGATAGAAACGATCTCTGGACCATGTCTCAGCGGACGACTTCTGCTATGCAGATTGAAACCGACTTTGCTGATCGTGGTTCACAATTTAAGATTTCTTCCATTCCCGGGGTGCGTTCAACTTCCAAAGAATCTTGTAAATCCACACCTGACACGTCAATTGTCAAACCGAAGGGGTGCAAAGTTGAAAACGGCCAGAAATTTGAAAACAACGCTGCTGCAGGTAGCCTTGAAACACATCATGTTCACTATAAACAAAAAGGCACAAGCAATTATTTTACGATTTCGGAAGATTCCTCTCGACGTGAAATAAATTTCGACCTCCCAAAACGAGACGATCCCCAAACAAGCAAGAAGAAAAATTCTCAGCCGTGGAAAGATTCCCAACTTCTCATTCGATTTTCATCAAAGTTGACCTTCTTGTCTATGTTCCTGTTTGCACTCGTGTCACTTTCTTCCACTGCAGGCACCAGGATGGGACGTCGTCCAGACTCAAATCATCAACTCACGTCGTCACATGTAAACAAACCCAACATTGATCCAACAAACACCGGTTTATTACGTCGTCCGGCTGAACAGGAAGACGACGACGACGATGGTGGTGGAAGAAACTGGGAAAAAGAGTGGGAAAGAATCGATGACATTAAACAATGGGAAAGTTTATTTAGAGTAGAAAGAAAGAAGAAAAGATATGTTGAGCCCAAGGATTTCCAGTTTGTTAATCCTAAACCAGGTTTGAAGTTTTTTTAAAAGGTTTTACTTCATTTACAGCATTTTACTAACTTAGAAACAAACCCTCTAAATGTTTTCGCTTATGTTCAGACTGTCACTTAAAAAATTCATTTTGGAAGAGATTCATGCACGTCTAATGTTGTGCAATAAAGAAAGACCCTGCAAGACCACATAAATATGACCTGCTATTTGTAACCATTCACTTTGGTGCTTTATAAACTTGAGACTCGTTACAGAGCATTTATTACAAAGACATTCCGTCATGTCAACCATAATTTGACGACGTAATTCAACAAATAATTTTTTATCCACATTTGTAAAATGATAGACTTGTAGCGAAACAAATGACCGACCATTTATAATCTAATCACAGATGCTGGTGTGAGTCAGTCCATAGTGAATGAACGTTTGTTCCAGGGAGAGGGACGGGATAGCAGAATGTGGACGTCTACTTGTCTATTCTATATAAATACTAACAGTAAAATATAAATAAATTTCAAACAATTCGCAGTAAGATTTCAAATCGATGTCGAACGGCTTGTGGACAGAGGAAGAAAGGTGATAAAAATGTGTTGTTTGTCGTATTTAGGGATGCCCCCCCCCAAGAAAACAAAAACATTGCACGTGTTATCTTGGTCACGTGGTTAAACAGACTGCAAGAGTAGTCGTTGCAACGACATGACTTTGATTCATAAATGTCAAGAAGTTTGTAATGTAACTTTTATGTTATTTAATAACATGATGCCTGCCTCGCATTACATCAATCACACTGGCAAGAAAGGAAGAGAATTCCAACTTAATTGTCATCAGCATCGCCTTATTATTCACGCTGCTTGAAGCTATTCATTTAAAACTTTCGAGTTGCAATTTTTTATTTATAAGAAAAACGCTTTCTTGGTTTCGTAGTTCGATTGATAATTATTTAGATAATTATAATCAATCGGTGTGAGCTGAAACAATTCGAATGTAAGTCGGATGGGAAGAGGAGGTAAGTCAGATGGGGTGGGAAATGGGTTGAATGAGGAGGGTGGTCATGTTTGGAGGAACCGAAGAAGAAGAGTAAAACTTTAAAGTATAAAAAGAGAAAGATAGAAAGAAAAAAATCGAGAGAGAGATACAGAAAGCGAGAGACAGACAGACAAAGTTGTGACAGGAACATATCGGAATTATACGTTTTAGCTGAACTAAATTTTGCTAAATAAAAGCTCAGTTAATCGTTTTGCACTTCTGTTCGAAATTTGTGTTGTAAAACTGCAGAAGAAGAAAGTTACTTTTGTCTTCCTTTGTGAACGCCAGTTAGTTCTAGTTCGATGATTTGACAAATCAGGGGTCTCAGTTTACTTCCTAGCCGACCAATCATGAAATGAATTCAATAAATAATATATTAAACATGTTTAATGAATTTTTTCATGGGGAAGTGAAGAGGATAGCTGTGGGGTGAAGTTAAATGTGTTGGTGGTGTTTCGAGATACCATAGTGCTGTCGATGATGATGATGATGACGATGATGACAACGACGACGACGATGATGACGACGACGATGATGATGATGATGACGATGACGATGACCACAACGATAATGATGATGACGAAGAGGAGGAGAAATACGTTGGTTTTCTACATTTGTGATGCTGTGATGAAATATTCAGGAATTTTACGTGTTGGATTAAGAAACAGCGATCAATGCACTTGATCAACCTCGCTAATTAAACCGGCTCGTTTGTTCTCTCTCTCTCTCTCTCTCTCTCTCTCTCTCTCTCTCTCTCTCTCTCTCTCTCTCTCTCTCTCTCTCTCTCTTCCCTCTCCCTCTTTCCCTTTCCCTCTCCCTCTTTCCCTCTCCCTCCCTCTCTCTCTCTCTCTCTTTCTCTCTCTCTCTCTCTCTCTCTCTCTCTCTCTCTCTCTCTCTCTCTCTCTCTCTCTCTCTCTCTCTCTCTCTCTCTCTTCAATTTCTTTCCACTTTATTATTTCTCTTTCTTGCTGTCTTCTATTTACTTCTTTAATGTTTTCCATAAAACCTAGAAGCGAGATTCGTTTAAAAGTGTACAAATTCATTTACCTGACCTGATAAGAGTCCTTGTATACGATCTCGTACCTGATATCTTATTGGCTGGTTTCAAAACTGGCCGTCTTTTCCTTTCCCGAACCAGACCAACAATAATAGCATGAAATGGTGGTGTTCCTTGCACGGTAACGAAGCAATGACATTTATGCCATTGGGTTTCTTTCTAAGAGAAATTCAAATAATCCTACGCGGAGATGTACACATTTAAATGATTTTCATTTAAATCCATAAAACTTTAAAGAAAAGAGGTATTGAATAATAAAGAACCAAATTGAAATAAAAAAGAATTTAAGCGCCATATTTATTAATTGCAAGATATTCAGCAAGAAGGTACTATCACTATCATTTAACTTGAGATGTGTCAGCATTTTTTTAAAAATAGGTTAGCAATAATTCAATGCTATAAACTTACAAACAATAAACAACAAAATTAAATTATTGTTCAATTTCACTTGAAAACGTGTTTGTTACAATAATTTTTAGAAAATGTCGATTACGGGAAGGGAGTTAAACTCTAGTCTTCCTAAAAATGGATGACCGGGAAGGTAGACCAGAAAGAATAAGATAATAAATTTTTGTCGCTGGAATAAAACAAGCATAAAAATAACTTAATAATTACATAGACAGTAGATTGCTGCAGAGTCATTTCATGGGCCAAAATTCCAGGCCCAGTCCGTGCTAATTCAGTCCCAACACGGTTCGTTTTTACAGGCTTAAAATCCTTATACTCGGCACAAAAATCTCGGGCCAGCCCGG
This sequence comes from Erpobdella octoculata, assembly GCA_963978895.1. Taxonomy (NCBI): domain Eukaryota; kingdom Metazoa; phylum Annelida; class Clitellata; order Hirudinida; family Erpobdellidae; genus Erpobdella; species Erpobdella octoculata. Next base: position 18,041,525 of record OZ022243.1, on the reverse strand, counting down.
CTCGTTGAAACCCCGGTCCATGCAGTAATAGAGAATAACATTTTACATCTTTGTGTCACCCCATTGTGGTGATTTCTCTGGTACGGCCGCCCCCCTCCTCGGGACGCCACTACCAGCAACGACTTCAACCAATGATCAAGGTTTCTAGAAATCATATGGTTAAATTTAAATTTAGACTTGTAGATATTTTTATGCTAATTTATTTATAAAGTTTATGATTTAACTATTATTTGTTGGTTTGAAGTCCTCCTTAAGGAAACTTTTTTCTTTCTTTCTTTAAAATTCCTGACATTAATTGAGAATTATAAATAATTAATTGGTTTTATTATTACTTGAACTTTCTAATGAACTCATCGAATTTAAATTGCTTCAATTTGATTGGTAAGCAAGTATGTTTGTAAAATACTAAGTTGTTTTGTCAATTGCAGGCTCAATTAATATGTGAGTTATGAATTCCATAAAATGTTTATTATGATTTCTATTGACTATAAGTGGAAATACTAACAATTTTACTATGGAACTCATTTAACAATGGTTGTGTTGTGAATAATTAAATCTGCAATGCAGATATAATTATGACTTTGTTGACCCAGTTGCATGGAATTAAATAAACACGTGGCTGTTGACCCAGATGTATACAATCAACTGAAAGTGTGCCTGCTGATATCTTTCTGGTATTTCTCTGCAACCGGCAGAAAATCTATTTGTAGGAATTTCCCCATTAGACGAATTTTACTCAAATTGAATGGTACAAAACAATAAATCAGTTAATTTATGATGATGACGTTGGTGCCAATGAAATACACACAAAAAAAAACACACACACACACACATATATATATATATATATATATATATATATATATATATATATATATATATATATATATATATATATATATATATATATATATATATATATATATATATATTCTTTATATTAACTTCACCGCTGGTCTTGTTTGCTTGATTGTTTGTTTGAATGTTTGCAACCTTGAAATTGAAAATTAACCAACTTCACGTCATCCAATCGAGCTAAAATATGAAATATAGGATCACTCCTCATGACAATGCATTTTATTAATGTACTAGCGGAGTAACTGGCGCTGCCCGGAGTTTTTAGAGGCTTTTCTATCGTCGCTCTCCCTTTCCCGCTCGCTTTTCCATTCCCGCGCGCTTTCTCGTTCCCGCTTATTCTCCAGTTCCCGCTCTCTTGTTCCCATTTCCGCTCTCCTGCTCACGTTCATTTTGTGACCGATTTCATTTTGTTCAAAAAGCCTTTTGTTTGCTCTCAAAATAGAAGAAACCATAGTATAATCCCATTTTCATTACATTTGTGAGAAAAATTTGAAATCACTATCTCCATCATCATAATCACCTTTTTCACAAGTGTTATGATATATATATATATATATATATATATATATACATCTACATATATACACACATGTATATATATATATATATATATATATATATATATATATATATATATATATATATATATATATATATATATATATATACATATATATATATATAAACCTCCCTCCAATGCTAGACACCGCTGGTGTATGATTTGCTTTGGTGATTTATTACAAGTCGAGATGGAGCGTGTCGTTGTCTATCAGAACGCCTCAGTTGTAATGATGACTGTGAACGTGGTGCTACTGATTCTGAGTTTTCAGTAGAAGGGAATGGCGTTGCTGCAAAGTCTTGTGTAGGCTGTTCTGGCTGGTGTTCGGTGTCTAGTTGAAAATGAACAGATTTTTTTAAATTGTTTGAATCCTGACCTTTCAGAATGCCTCTTTTTGTGTTAATGTTCTTTTCCACCATTTGACTAGGTTCGGCAGTTGTTTTGGCATTTTCTCCTTGTCTTGTATTCTGATAAGGTAAGTCAAATGTTTTGAGTAGTGTTGTCGTAAACTTTGATTTTTGACGTGGGCGTAACTGGTTGATGTGGCGCTTCCAGACCATTCCTTTTACGAATGTATCGTACAGAACCCTTCCCCTTCTACGAACAATCTGTCCTGGTATCCACGTGACAGGTCCCGGTCGATAATCGCGAACGAATACCAGGTCACCGTTTTGGAACTGTCGAGGTCGTGCCCCATGATGACGGTTGAACTGTTTCTCCATGTCATTTGATCAAGGTCTTGAATGTTTGATGTTTTTCGGATGTAATTCGCTTAAGACCGAACGTAATTGTCTGCCTAGGAAATTTTCGGCTGGAGAGTGACCGTTTTAGTGCTAGACCCTCTTTTTCTATTTGCCCATATTTTTTTTCTGCTGGAGTGAGAGCTTTACTAGCGTGTGCAATTGCCTTTTCTGTTCCATCACTATATCGGTGCGATATTACTGCTCCAATGCCGTATTCTGATGCCTCGGCTGCAACTACAATTGCTTGGTTGGGGTTGTAATGGGTTAACAGAAGGTCGGATAATAAAAATTTTTAGTTTCGTCAAATGCCCATTGACAGCTTTCAGACCACTGGAACACAGTGTCTTTTTTTTTAAATTGCGTCTAGTTTGTGTTGTGTTCTTCTTATGTCCGTCCCGTGACGATGCCATCATCTAAATAGGCGGTAACGCCATCTAGACCAGTAATCATAGTGTCTATGATTTGTTGAAAAATACCTGGTGAGCTGTATCTGTTAATGGCCTGAACTTCTACATCCGGTCTTTCGATTGTTTTAGTATCATCCAGTGTAGTCTTAAGTCGTTCAGACTCTGCTATTAATTCAATGACTGTAATCGGTTTTTCGCTACTTTTGCTATCCAACATGCGTAACAGCCTGGAACGTATCTCGACATGTTCTTGTGCCTGAAGTCCTGCTACATATTGAACACACTTATGTGTTTCGTCTGACATTCCTCGAAGTTCTGCTGGCTCTGCAGCAGCAATGATCTTATTTCCATAAGTGCTAAAATCACTCCCTGATGTTCAAATTATTCGACTAAAGTCAAACCTTCGTCGAAAGAGACTTTTCTTAGGGCCAAATAGTTGTTCAAGGGTTGTGATGGTTTCTTCCCAACCAATGTCGCTGGGAAGCCGTGGAGAAATTCTTTTAAAAAAACTGAATATGTGTGGTTGTCTAATAGAGTTCGAAGAAGTTCAGTCCTTGACTCTTCTGGAAGATGTCTTTCGTGACCTTTGACAGTGTCTTCAAAACGTCTGAGCCACAGACTGAAAAATCGTCCTTCCTCTGGTTCGTATGAAAACCTTTCCACTCTCTGACGTAGTCGATCAAAAAGTGTTTCTTTTGACTCTGTCTTTTTTTCTTTTTGGGACTCTATAAATTCTAACAGTTTTCTCTGTGTCTCTGCATTTGCTTTCCTCAGCTCATTTTCTTTCTCTGAATTTTCTTTCATTAGCTTTAGGAATCTTTCTTCGCTCTTTCCATCTGCATATTGTGTCTCTCTTCGCTTTTTTCCATCTGCGTCTGAAAAAGTTCAATTATCTTTTGAATATCTTCCATTGCGTGATTTTATTCCTATCCTTCGTCGCCAATTTTTATGATGTTATGATGATTTCCAGAATGTATGATGATTTCCAGAATGTAGCTGATTCTAGAATAATAATATAAGAAGAAAATACCTAGAAAAGTTAAGCATGAACTCATTAACATCTGTAGTAACCGTGAGGTCACTTTTAAGGAAATAGTTCATTGATATTAATTTATATATATATATATATATATATATATATATATATATATATACATACATGTATATATATAACAATAAGCATGATCATCATTACCGCCATCTTCATCATCATCATCACCATCACCACCACCATTATTATCACAACCATCATCATCACCATTGTTACTATAATCATCATCACTATCACAATAATCGTCATCATTGTATTGTAGTCAACGGGTAGTCATCGTCCCCATCACGTGACCGCTGTGAAGTTTTTAATTGTGCGGAAAATCTTTCAGCTCTAACTTTCAAACACTGGCTTCTTTATTCTCAAACGGTTCCGAATGAGTAAACTGATGAGTTCAAAATGCCTTAGTGGCACCCAATGAAATGTCGTTGAAATTTGTGAATGGAACCTCCTGAGTCAGCCGTGCATGACTGGTCGTAGTAGTAGTAGTGCGAGATGAATGAGTAGTAGTAGTCGTTTGTAAACGTAGGTAGACAGATTTTATGAATGAGAAAGAAAAATTGCTTCTTTCTTCACGAGCACATGCTGGCCTTCTCGTGTACACTTGTGTGCACACACGCGGATGTGAACGAGAGGTGCAAAAAAGATTTTGAGAGGCACAGAGAAGGAGATAGGAAAGGAGGGAGAAGGAGATATTCTGGAAAGTTAATTTAAAGATGAATACCTGTTTGTCATTTCTCATGGACCAATAAACACTTCTTTGTGCATTTTCTGTTTTATTATTTATTGCGTAGTTATACGGCCAAGGTCATTTTCAAGCTTATTTTCATTAATTGATTCTCACTTATTTTTTTAAGAGTCATGTCACGTGATACATAATAGAGGATTCTTTTTATTTTGAAATTTCAAACTGCACTCAACGTTTGCAATAACATCACAAGTTGCAAATCTAGCTACAGAAGTTGTTTTTATTTTGCTAAACCTTTTTGTAGATGAATGGCTAAAATACTGATATGTTACCGAATTTATTTAATTTTCTTTAATTAACACTTGTTTAGCCGATCTCCAAGTTGAATGCGTTCCTCTCCGCTCCAAGCGCTACTTCTCTGACGGTTTCTGTACCTCCTTGAGACCGGTGAACGACCACGTCTGCATCGGCAGCTGCCTGCCCATCGGAGATCTACCCTGGTACGCAGAGTACATTAAGGTATGGTCGAGGACAAAAACGCACGAGTATCGTTGCGTTAACGACGTCGTTGTCCGTCGCAAGATTCCATTCGCTTGTCACAACGGAGAGACGAGGACTTACGTCATTCCCGTCGTGCAGAGCTGCAAGTGCAAGCGCTACGATCGCAACCAGAACCGCTCACCAGGTACACACTCGACAAAAAATCGTCTGCAACCGATTAAAAATCCAAAGAACCGCGACAGGAAACGTAATCAAAACAAGTTGAACGTGACAGCCAATTCAAACGTAACGGTGAACGACTTTCACGAAGAAACTCGCAATTCGACTCAACCTCATCTTTTTAATGCTTCATCTAAATTGGATGACGTCACTGAAAATCGTGAAACTGTCGAGGAAAACTATCAATTGGATGACGACATGGCGCAGGACGATCATAATGAGACTGACCTTGAACTTCTTGAATCCGCAGAGGTCACAAACGAACCCGAACAACACGAACATCACGAACAAGAAGAAGAAGAGGAGGAGGATGAAGTAGTCCCAGCATCTACTTATCCTCTCCTCTCACTTTTCCCACCATTTAACGACTCTTGATCATTTTCATCCATCAAACTTTTATTATTTAATACTTTCTCTAAAAACCGTTTTAAATGCTAGAATATTTCTAGTTAGCAGCAATTTTTAACAAATAATTGAAACGTTGCGATGATTTCAACTTTTTTTGTGTGATTTTCTTTTAATATTATAATTATAGTTATCGTGATGATGATGATGATGACGATGAAGATGGTAATGATGATGATGATGGTTTCTCATTTAAACAAATAATTAATTAATTCGCTATAACAGATTTATTTTAGATAGGTTTTCTTTTCATAAATGATTCGCTATATTATATGTTGATGTTAAATTAGCTCTTTATCTCGATCATTATCTACTAATTTCTGTTCATCCTAACAAATTCAGCCATATTTATTAAATACATCTCTCTCCTCCTTCTCATCTCTCCTAGTTCTGATTATAAATACTATCACAACTCATACGGCATTAAATGGCTTACTCGGTTTGGATTGTTTGTTTTTTTTACATAAACGTGATGAATCTAATCGCTCTTTGTTTCTCTTTTAAAAGTTCTTCAATGCTTTTTAATCTTCCATAGAAGTTTATTTATCAATAATCACAGCAATAAATGTCTCTCTCACGTTTCATCCGTCCATTTTACACAACAAGAAAAACAATGAAAATGTCATTAAAGCCAATTAATAAATAACTGCCCAAATGATATTCCACATATTTATGTGTGTACATATATTTTATATAAACACACTTTACACATGTGTACATATATTATTATAAAACCACACAACGTGCTCAACACTCCTATTTGTGTGTTTCTTTTGTCTCTTTTAGATGAAATATTAACAAAAAACTGATTTAAAATACTGAAAAGCGATGTGAACCGTCAGAACAATAGTTGAAACTGAATAAAAAAAGTTGATGTCATAAACTGTATTTATATGTGTATGTGTATGTGTATGTATGCGCACCTGTGCCCTGTGTGTGTTTGCATGTATGTATGTGTATGTCAGAGAGAAGTACTTTCAATTTAATATAAAGACTTATAGAAGTCGTCTCCAATGGACGGTACTTGCTCTTCGACAGTGGGGCATGCTTGCACCGGCATGTTGGGTAACAATAACTATGTTTGTTCATTGATAATAAAAACATAAAAACTTTCAACTTTTTATTTAAATTTTCCTCGGTTTTCTTTTGAAGGCTTTTGAACAAGATGCAGTGATTGTTTCTTCAAAAGGTGTTTTTTAACTAAAAACATTTTTTGAAGAAAGGGTCACTTATTCAGTTTTATAATTTAGTTGAATAGGTGAAAATATTCAAGGTCTTCGATGTGCACAAAATCATATCATTAATACTTCACTGCGATTGGTTGATGTTTATTTGTCCGAGAAAAAATGTAATGTGATGGTTTATTGTTTAAATATTCTGTCGCTATTTTTATTAAGCATTGAAAGTTTTTCCGTTTCCTTCCGGATGCCGCGAATTTTATTTTCGATCGTCGAAAGTTTTGCATATAATTTTTCGAACACGGCGAACCAAATAAAGCGAACGTTTGGAAAATTTCTCGGAGGTGCCGATTAAATCGATGGCAAAATTTGATAACTAACTTCTCTGATTGATTTTTATATCAGCAGTTCATATTTTTACGTTTACTTCTGTTTGCGATAAAAAACCAAAAAACTTATTTGCCAACTATTTTTTCATCGATCGATAGGTATGCTGCGTTGAGTTATATTGGAGTTATTTCGGTTAGAAAACTTGACGTATTCGGACTCGAATCCATGCACGAATAAATGAGAGTCCAAACTTGCAGATTTGAAACTGGAAAAAATGGAAAAAAACCGCCATCTTTGAAAGCCCATAAATCTATTTCTGGAATACGAATTTGAAAAATTCTATACCCATCAGATGGTCCCATTCAGGGGTCGTCTTTTCATGTAGAGTGCAGCTCCGTTTCACCTGTAGCGTGGGTCAAAAAATAGTGCCGAATCCGGGGCTCATAACTCCGGAACCAAAAGTTATGTGACCCTGCAATTCAAACTCTAGTTAGGGCACATTGACCCCTATGTTCCTTTTGAGTTTGGTATTTCTATTTCACGTGGTTCCAGAGATATTCGATGTCGACTCCGCAAGCGTTTATAGCCCAAAATTGAAAAAAAAAACCGCCTACTTTGAACGCCCATAAATCCATTTTTTGAATACGAATTTGGAAAATTCTACCCCCATCATGTGGTCCCATTTATGGATTGTCTTCTCATGTAGAGTGCAGCTCCATTGCGCCTGATGGGGTGGCTGTAGCATGGGCCACAAAATAGTGCCGAATCCGTGGTACCGATTTATGAGCGTTCATAACTCCGGAACCGGAAGTCACATGACCCTGCGATTCAAATGCAAGTTAGGGCACATAGACCCCTATGCTGTTTTTGAGTTTGTATTTTCAAGGTCACGTGGTTCGGAGATATTCGACGTCGAATCCGCAAGCGTTTATAGCCCAAAAGCGGAAGTGGGCGTGGTCGCACAAACTTCCGGTTGGCATAGGAAGTAGATCTCATTGACCCCCATGTACTTGTAAAATCTCAGGTTGCTGGCTATTACCGTTTTTGAGAAATCGCGATTTCCGTGCTCGGATTTCTATCCCTCCCACTCATATGTCGTATTCAACTATAGCAGACTCGCCCGAGCATCACACTTGAAGTCCTTTACAAGCATGCTCAATTGTTATTGACCAGGGACCAAACATTTTTTTAAAACAACCTCGAGGACCAAATACAAATTTACGTAATAACCATTTATTAGACAAAAATATTTTTAATGAAGTTACTTATTAATAACAGTTCCCTTGAAACTAAGAACAAAAAATAGTTTTATTAATGTCTATTTTGTCTGCCAAATCAGCGATTCTTCTTCGAGTCATTCGAGATAGGCTGGTGTTTGAAAAAATGGATTTTTTCTGGGAAGAGACATTCAACTGCAGCATCTATACATTCTTTAACAAACTCTTCATCAGTAAATGGTTTCAATTTTTTGGCAATAATTTCACTTATTGCGTAGCTCGCTTTTACAACTTTATTTGCTTTTGTGAACAACGTTTGTTGTTTTGATAACGCTTTAGATAGGTTCTCCACTTTGTCTTTTCTCAACTGGCTATTAGGCTCATCACATTTAGTTGCATACACCGTTTGATAATGTCTTTTTTCATTAAATTCTTTCTTCATTGCAACTGTTTGACCACAAATTAGGCAAACTAGCATACCCTTTGATTCCACAAAAAAGTATTCTAACGTCCACTCTTCTTTAAATGCACAGCATTCATTGTCAACTTTACGTTTTTTTTGCAAACTCATTTTTTTAAAATTCAATTATTAAAAATAAATTTAAAATGTAATATTGAATTTCAAACGATTAAATTTAATATAATTAAAATATTTCAACGTGAGTGAAAGATGGCGATGGTCTAGGAAATAAATAAAACCAAAGACTGAACAAAAATGAAATTAAAAATGGATCACTGTAAAAAATTAGCAGATATTCATTTAACTTTCTAAAAACCACGGAGGGCCTAATTAAATTAATTTTCTCAAAATCCTTCAAGGGCCGTATAAAATCAGTTGGCGGACCGGATATGGCCTGCGGCCGTATGTTGTGCATGCCTGGCTGGGTTAGAAGTTTGTTTACCGCAAAAACCGCAGCATCGCTAACGGCGACAACCACGGTTTTTCTCAACCAAATCGCAACCGCATGTCGTTTAAGTAAAATTTGCATTAAAATTCCATCTTTACAATTCATAACATTTCCACTTCTTATACGCAGCCTATGTTTTATTATTTATTCAATTATATATAGCATATGTTTTATTATTTATTCAATTTTGCTATTGGCTTTGCGTATTCCAGAAATGTTGTTCTCATGAAATGAATTCAATTCTGGATACGATTGATAAAACATTTTTGCAGATTGGCTTTTTTAATGTTGTGAACTCATATCTTATAACGATGTCACTGATTCGACTTTTTGGGTTCGGACTGTCAACTTTTCAAACATCGGTTCGGATTCTCGATTTTCAAATTTTGGATTCGGGTTTTAAAAGTAAATCTTTTTAGGTTTATATCGAGTTTTGGCAGTTAGTACCATATTCATATTTTTAGAAATGCATCACCTGGGAGCAGTGGCGCACCCACGAGAGGCGTTCTGGGATTTGAACCCCCAACCCCTAAATTATTCTCGAAATTTTTTCAATACATGAAAACGTAATACTAGGCATGGTCAAGTGTATTTCTGCCCATGGCTGCACTCAAGAGGGCAAGGGGGTTTCTGGGGTTAGAACTCCTTCCCGAAATTATTTCAGAATTTTTTTTAATGCAAGAAAGCGTATTACTCGGTTTGATTTAGTGTAAATTAAAAAAATAAATACTATTGTAAAATTATCTATGTTTGTTTACCATAAAGGAAAAATCTTTTAGTTAATCTCTCCCCCAACAAAAATATTCCAAAAAATTGTACTGCTTGAAAATATATGAATAAACTGGCTTAACTGATGATAAAATCACAGAACGATTGATGTACAATTATTTTTGTTAATTAGCTATTACATCTGTTGTTGTAGTACATCCCACTATTACTTTCATGTAAGATATGTTAAGAGTGGTTAAACAGATTTAGCGAAATACTTGGGAAGTTCTGTACCTATTAGCAGTGGCGTAGCTAGGGTGGGGCGGTGGGGGTGGTCCGTTCCGGGTGTCACCTGTTTGGGGGTGACACGCGGCTGCGAGTGAAACAAATCTGACAAAATCTAAATGAAATGAATTAATGGCCAAAAATCATTAAAAAATGTCTGTATACCTATCTAGGTTTTTTGTATAAGGGCCTCCTATGGAACGATTTATCTAGTTATTTATAGATTCATCAATCAGCATACCGTCAATTCCACTCGACAGAAACCGCTGTGCTCAAAGTTCTCTCGGATGTCTTTGGCGCCGCTGACCAGGGAAAATGCACACTTCTTGCTCTTCTGGACCTTTCTTCAGCCTTCGACACCGTCGACCACGAAATACTCTTTCAGAGGCTGCGCATTTCTTTTGGCTTGGACGGATATGCGCTCGGCTGGTTGCGGTCTTACCTGGTCGGCAGGGTCTGTCAGGTGAGGGTCGGCAGTTCATCGTCTTCCTCCTTTCCTGTGACATGCGGCGTTCCTCAAGGATTCGTTCTCGGCCCAACCCTCTTCTCACTATACACCTCCGACCTCTATTATATCATAGCCGGTCATGGTTTACAGGCGCATTTTTATGCCGATGACACGCAAGTTTATGGCCATAGCAATCTCGATCAGACTGCCGAGCTTTCGTCTCGGGTCTCGACTTGTGTTGACGACATTTATCAATGGATGAAATCGAGTCGCCTACAATTAAACCCAAAGAAATCAGAGGTCATCTGATTCACCAGTCGACGGTGCAGCTCCCGGTGTCCAACAGCTCCCGTCCGACTTGGAAATGAGTGGATCTCACCGAAGTCTACAGTCAAAAACCTCGGTGTTTTTCTGGACTCCGACCTGACCATGCACACTCACGTCGGCTATATCTCGCGCTCATGCTTCATGATGTTCCGACAGATAAAAGCCGTCGCACCATCTCTTCCAGTGTCTGCTCTTAAGACACTTGCTACCTCTCTAGTTCTCTCTAGGCTGGATTATTGCAACTCAGCTCTAATCGGTCTACCCACGTCTCTCACCCGACGTCTTCAATCTATCGTCAACGCAGCTGCTAGACTCGTTGCGGGAGCCCACAGGCGTGAACACATCTCTCCGGTCCTACGCAAACTTCATTGGCTTCGGATCAACGACAGAATAAGCTTCAAGGTGGCGCTCATGACGTTCAAGTGCCTCAACGGGATGGCTCCCACATACCTGGCATCGAGCATTCAGCGAGTGCAGGACATTCCGGCTCGGAGAAGACTACGATCGTCATCAACGTCTCAACTTCTCGTGCTGGCAGGAAAACTCAAGAGCGCCGGAGATCGAACGTTTGCGGTTGCTGGCCCAAGACTATGGAACTGTCTTCCTCCAGTGGTCACTTCCGCATTGACAGTTGAAAGTTTTAGAAAAAAACCTTTAAGCGCATTTGTTCAGTGGCCTTGAGGTCCATTAGGATTTACGCCACTTAAAAAATCGTCAAACATTATTATTATTATTATTATTATTATTTAATTTTGTGACACCAGACACCGCGCTACATTTGTACGCTTAAGTACACCGTGAGCTGTAACCACTGACTGAACTCCTCCTCGTTTATTGCGAGCCAGAAACGTAAATTCAGCATTTTCAAAAGAGGGGTAACATTTTCCCGCCATTATATAGCTTCCGGACAGAGTAACCTGGCGTTGTCGGGTTTTTGCTTAGTTTTTTTCTGTTTTGCCAATGAAACGTCAAATAAATAACAGATTTTTTTAAATTTTTTCAAAATTCTTTTATCAATGAAGTTCTACCTGCATGCCAAATGTTATTTAGATTGCTCCTGCGGCTTGCATGTGATACGTAAATGCCCTCGCACACACATTATTTTTATATTTATATAAATACGTAGGTACAAGCAGGGAAATGTGAGAAGATGCATCCCCCAACCAGAGTATCAATTGACATTTTTTTAGTATAATACATGGTTTTTTTTAAATTACCGTAGCTTTTTTGGGAGGAGAAAATAGAAGTCTTTGAACAAATTTGGAAAAATACTTAAGATTAGCCCTCACCGGTCATGAACTTTTTTGAAAAGAATGTGCATCTCTCCCACCAAGAGTTTCTGGATCCGCCACTGTTTAGATAATATAACACGCAACTTTGTAATTTAATCTTGCAATTCCGCCTTGTTTTTGCAAGCCAGTCCAAAGACTGGAGAAAGGAGGAGGGAAAAGTTAAAAAGATCAAATTATGATCCACGACAAGTACTTAGGTGCTTCCTACATACAACTATTTCAGTCTTAAAACGCTCGGTGTAGAAGACTATAAACTATTATAAAAAAATTTATCTTGGAATTTTGTTTGACAATTGAAATTTTAAAAACTCAAAATTCAAAATTGAGTAAAATTGAGGACATAAAAAAATAACAGTACACATATATCTTTTTAGAAACTGCTAGTTAATGAAATTGTTTTCATAGCTGTTTTTCGTAACAGCTTTCGCTGTAAGAAACGTCCAATTACAATTACGACTTAATCAACTCCAGAGCATATCTGGATCCATTTTCAATATGTTAAAAAAACTAATATTAGCCAAAGTTCATGCTTACCCGATTTTTTAACATAATGTTGAATTTAACCGTTTTCAAGGGGTGACACCATCGATATCCGCCCCGGGTGTCACCCACTCTAGCAACGACACTGCCTATTAGTGCCTATTACAATAATAAACAACGTAAGTACTACATAAAAACTTATGTTGTTCAAAATTGTCTAAAATGTTATTTCAATTTGTTTGAATTCTGTTAAAAAATAATTGTTTTCAGGAATTGGTCTAACATTACATATAATTGTAGCGTTTTTATCAGAACAAATTTTGTAGCTATACCATCAAATACACGATTCTTAAAGTGCTCTCAAAATGTCTACTTGAAGGTTGAAACAATAGACAAAACTATACTCAAAATCTCCTTTTTATTTGTCAAAAATTAGATCCAGTCATTAAAAATTATTAAAAATGTCTAATAATGTTGTTGTTGTTGGTGGTGGTGTATATAACCAGACTGCAAAAAGAATGTTGTTCATGGAAACCTACTTAGTGATCTACTGCAAAAATGAAAACTAAACGTTTTGGACATTGAGGATTTTGGTAGTTCAAGACTTTAAAAGTTTTTTTTATAAACCAAATTTGTATTGATTTTTAAATCCTCTATATTAATTTCACCGTGTTTGCTTGCTTGCTTGAGCCATGCGTTGAGAAGTTGGAATTATTTGACGATAAAAAATACTAACTTCCAGTTATCAAATGAAGCTGAAATTTAGTGGGTTTATTTGTCGTCAAGGAATTCACATTCTTTCAAATTCTCAGATTGATTAAATAAAATTTGAATGAAATAAAAAATAAATCGATTAAATTATTAAATTGGTTTTACAAATTACAAATTTTCTGTAGAGAAATCAGAAATGAACGAACGACTATTTCACAACATGGAGTGACCATTTCAGATTTTTAGATCATTTCGGGAAACTTGTTTCTAAAAAGACAGCTTTATAAAACACTTTGGCTGGCTGGTGGAGAAAATAAACTCAAAAACTAGACAACGTAGAAAGTTCGAGTTTTTAGTATTAGATTTGTCTATGAGTTTTTTATTTTTCTCAGCTGCGTAAATTTCTTTCCTAGATGAAATTGTCCAAAATTTTATCAAATACGCTTAAAATACAAAATGAATTAGTCTACATAGATTTTGTAAAAATATTAACAGCAAATACAAGGCTGATACATCTAGAAATAGTTAAATCTCAACATATTTTACATACTATTAGGTTATTACTAAAAAAAATTTACAAAAGTTTTCGTTTTATACCAAAGAACGTCAGCGCATTTTTGACTAAAGCATTAAGATGATTATCTCTCCATTATTTTATAAATACTTACTTATAAAACATAAAAAGACTGATGAAACATTGAAATCACATATTTTTAGTTAATAATATCCAATTGTGGGAGACTCGAGTAAGAGTGAGAAAGAGAGAGAGAGAGAGAGAGACTTAAATATAATTTCTATTCTTGGTTTGCTTTTACCATATAGACATCTAAATACGGCATGCTCACTTAATTCTCTATTTACATCTACATTAACTCTCAAAAATGCCAGGAGAAAGAAAGAAGGAAATAAGGATAGATAGAGAATTGCACTAAAGTACTTACACGTTTCAATAAAGCTAATGCATGTCATGCTATCCATGCCGCCCGCCCGGGACAGTTTTTTAGACTACCTTGCTTTAATTTTTACTTTCACAGCGTCGATAAGCATCTTAAAACGGCATGCTCAATTGATTTTGTATTTGCTTTTACATTAACTTTCAAAAATGTCAGAAGCTTACGATTCAAAACAATAGAAAGAAAACGAAGAGGTAACGAATCTCTTGAAGAAGTTGTGGAGAGGAAGCAAAGAAATGAAGCTGACAGATATCGAAACGTATTCAAAAGCGAGGAACCAAAATACAAATACCACGTGAACCTGCAATGGATGTATATAATTTTGTTGAACTTGAAATTGAACAACATATGTGTGGTAATATGCAGAGATGTTGCGAGTACTTATGGTCCGAGTACGAGTACGAGTACGAGTACTATGGTATCGAGTACGAGTACGAGTACGAGTACCATGGTATCAAGTTATCGAGTACGAGTACGAGTACGAGTACTGAAGTCTCGAGTACAAGTACGAGTACGAGTACAAGAAATTTTTAGCGAGTACGTTTCGAGTACTTTTTAAAGTCAACAAAATAATAGTTTATTCTACATCAAAAAACTATTACAATTCAGAAATATTAGCGACGACAGTTTAGAGTCCGACATCTTAGCCCTAGGGGGTCTTAAAATTATTCCGCCGTGGCTGAACACAGTGAACACACGTTCTACTGGTGAACTTGAAGCTGGAATACTTAAGGCACGAAGTGCTGGGTGATACAGTTTGTCAAGGTCACTGGAATGATTCTGCCAAAACGTTAGTGCATCATCCACATCACCAGTGATCCTCATCTCAAGATATCTGGTCAACTGTGCATCGACATTAAGAGAGGTGTCATCTAACGTCGATGAATACTTGTGAAACAACTTTGACTTTTTGGCTGGTGGGGGTGACCCAGATGAACGGTACGAGTACGAGTACCAAGTACTACATCTCTGTATACTAGAGTTCAGCAAGTATAAAAAAAATAATATCCCAAACAACTGTTTAGTAAACAAGCAAATTTTTTTAGAGAAGGTGTCGCATATGCGAGTACGAGTACGAGTACTTAGTGGAATAACGAGTACGAGTACGAGTACGAGTACTGAGTGGAATAACGAGTACGAGTACCAAGGTTCCGAGTACAAGTACGAGTACGAGTACTTGAAAACGGTACTCGAGTACGAGTACGAGTACCAAGTACTACATCTCTGGTAATATGAATCAGACTTGCAAATATTGTGGAGCTATCTTTTGAATAAATGAGCTAAACTCCTCAAAAAAGTCTACGAAATACTGCCAGGATGGAAAAGTTTCGTTTCAAAAATTAGCGGCAACTTCTGAACTACTTCAAGAGTTTTGAGAACTGAAAGTTTGAAAATTGTTATTTTATTTAGCTCTAGTCGCGCAGATAATCTGCGCGGGGATGCTAGTTTATATAATTTTTCTTAATAAATGTTGTTTAAAATTGTTTTTTGTCAAGCCTTGTTTCCCTTTGCATAGTTAAAACACGACATATGAGCACAGCACATGTTCCTACAACCGATTGTTTTTTGCTTTCGAAAACCTCATTTGGTACGTTTAAAAAGATCAGTAAATTTTTATTTCTCAGCTTATTTTGTATGCTTATAATATTTATATTAATTCACATTTATAAAATTTGCATTGATATGACTACTATAAGGCTCTATCAGAACACAGTTTGAAAAGATACATCGGCTGGAGTGGAGTGAAAGGGAAAACTAAGGTTAAACAAAAAAGCGTTGACATTGACATTCTGTTTATGAAAATCATGTTAAACGACAGAGTAACACCATATTCTGGAGTGGAAAAAATCGCCACTTTAGAGGTTACAAAAAAGCAAATGGAAATAAACAAGATAAGAACCGAGGAGAAACAAAACAAAACAAACATTTTGAATCCAGCATATGTGAAAAGGAAAATTATACTGCAGCTAGCTATAGTTCGCAGTAAAAGACATACGAGGGTAGTTAAAATTAGAACTAATATAATTTCTTTGCTCGTAATACATGGGGCTCAACGGGGTTTCACCCCGCCCCCCAAAGTGTGGTGCCGTTCTCGTTATGGAAGTGCAGGGACGCAACTAGCTGGGGGGAAATTTTCCAAATTCGATGAGTTTTTCTGTTGGTGGGGGGGTGCTACATTTATTCATAAACTTATTTTTTTAACATTTGCTTTAACTGGTTTGAGACTGGGTTTGACTATCTTCAATTTGCAGTTTTTCTTTTCTATCATTAATAAATTCTTAAAAATACCAAAAAAATACTGCGGACTGAAGATAGTCCAAATATTTTTTGTCCCTTTTCTAAACTTGAGCCCCACCCAGCATTTTTTCTGGTTGCGCCCCTTGGCGAGTGTTAAAATACAATTCGAAAATATTTTAATTTGAAACGAGTATTTTATAAAATTTCAACTTTTGCTGAAATTAATTAGAAACTTTCTAAAATTTGTAATTTTGGAAATGGTTTTATATTTATGGGTCTTTTTGATTATGGTCCGTGCCACTGTCACTGTCAGTCAGATTAGATCAAACGGATGAAGTGCAAAATTCTACTGCTTTAACTTCATTTAACATATTTCAGTATAGTTAATCATCTGGTGTTGATCTAGTGATATTATTTGTTGTGACGAGACACTCCAGGTGTAGTCAGGTGCGCCTTCCAAGCTAGCTAACGAGTTGTTGCGAGAAAGTTCTGTTTAGTGTTTTTCGAGTTGCGCGGTATTTACATTACATGTTTCTTGTTATTTATATTGTGTTTTGAAAGAATAAAGTTTTCTGAAAGACACAACAATTGGCGCAGTCAACAAGTCTGAAGTTGATAAATTAATTAAATTGTTCGCTGAGCAAGAGAGATATCGCGCTGAACAAGAAAGACTTCGCGAAAAAGAACGAGCAGAACACATAAAACAAATGGAAAGGTTGATTTTGAGTTTACAACCATCGGCAACAAATATTCCCAGTTTCGAAGCTTTCGATCCTTTGAAAGAATTATGGAAAGATTACTGGGCAAGGTTTGAAACTTTAACTGGTGCTCATTCGGTTCCTGGTCGAAAAATACCTCAAGTTTTCTTGACTAATCAAACCTCGTCAACATACAAGTTTCTTGATAGAAGAAATCGAAATGTTTATGGGAAACCAATTGAACCCATCAAAGTTTGTCGTCCGAGAAAGGTACAAATTCTGGACCGGAATGAAACGAGAACCAGGTGAAACCATCAACCAGTTGGCGGCAAGAATTCGTCAAGCAGCGACAACTTGTGATTTCGCTTCCATCGAGAATCCACAAGACGAAGCAATGAGGACCAGATTCATCTGTTCCGTCAACAATGAAGCAGTCCTCCGAGCTCTGTTCCGCATAAATGACGATGAGTTATCTTTTGCAAAAGCAATAGAGATAGCATGCGAAACCGAAGATGCAGCTCAAGTTGCAAAAGAAATCGTTTGCGAAAAAGCCCCATCACCTGAGAGAACGTCTCAGGTATTCAAAGTTGATCGAAGAAAGCAGAAGAAACATACGGAATATCATCAGCAGCACGCAACTGATAAAACGCCAAATGTTCCTAAAGAAAAGTGTCGACGTTGCGGTAAGAACAACCACACTTTTAAAGAATGTCGTTTTGCAAACTACATATGCAATTTATGTCAAAAGAAAGGACATCTGCAAGCTGTTTGTCTAAAAAAGAAAAGACAAGTTCAGTGTATATTTGCAAAAGATGAATTCGTGAAAGAACACGTGTTCACCATGAAAGGACGAAATCCTTTGTTGCAACAGTTGACTCTCAACAGTCAACCCTTCAGTTTTCTCATTGATAGTGGTTCCAGAGACAACTTTTGTTCACGAGCTGCATGGATCAAACTGGGGAAACCGAAATTGCAGCTGAATGATAAAAGATATTGTTCAGAAACGGGAGATGACATCCCAACAATGGGCACATTTGAAACAGAAGTAAAATTGAAAAACGCAGACATCCAAAAAAGAGTGTGGTTCAATGTCACTAAAACACATGATCTCAACCTACTGGGATTTGAGGCGATACGTGATATGAAGATTGACGTCACCGCATTGCTGTCAAAAAACTTCAGTTCCGTTCAATTTATAACGGAAACAACAGAAAACCACCTTCAAAATGAATGTCAACTTTTGTGCTCTGAATACAGCGAATTGTTCGATCCACAACTGGGGTGTCTTAAAGATGTCGAACTAGAAATAAAGTTCAAACCCGATTCGGAACCGATTTTCTGCAAGCCCCGGACAGTACCGTTTGCTATCCTGGAAGAATTGAACAGTGTCTATGATGCAGGAATAAAAAAAGGTATATGGATTCCAGCTCAGTTCAATCATTATGGAACCCCGGTAGTTCCAGTCAGAAAACGGATTCAACCGAATCAGAAAAAGGCAGGACTAAGAATCTGTGGAGACTACTCGGTAACGATCAACTCTCAACTTGAAACACATCGTTACCCATTGCCACTTCCAGAAGATCCGATGAGAAAACTAGGGGGAAGTTTTTGCTTCAGTAAAATCGATCTCGCAGATGCATACCTCCAGATTAAACTGGCGCCAGAAAGTCAAAGAAGACTAGCGTTGAGCACGCACAAAGGTGTACTTCTACAAACACGTCTACCTTTTGGCATCACTTCAGCTCCAGGTTATTTTCAAGAAATAATGGACAAATTAACGTGTGATCTACCAGGAGTAGCGGTGTATTCAGACGACATTCTAGTGAGTGGAACCACAGCTGACGAGCATCTGAGAAACCTACGGAATCTTTTTCAACGTTTACAAGAAAGAGGTTTAAAGTGCAATCAAAGGAAATGCGTTTTTGCTCAACTGTCAGTGGAATACTTGGGACATCGACTTACCAGAAACGGCATAGAAAAAGGAAAACATGTAGATGCAGTGACGAAGATGCCACCGCCTACAAACGTTTCTTCTCTGCGATCGTTTCTGGGATCGGTACAGTTTTACGGAAAGTTCATCAAGAACCTTTCGACCTTAACCGAACCGTTAACTCGTCTCACAAAGAAAAATACACCATGGCAATGGGGCGTCAAAAAAATGCAGTGTTACAACATCTTAAAGATATTCTTGCGAATGAAGTTAGTCTAGCTCATTTCGATCCTACGGCTTCCTTAGGAATGTCATGCGATGCGTCGGAAGTAGGAATTGGAGCAGTGTTGTTCCACAGATATGGCGATGGTTCTGAACGTCCTCTTTACAACGTGTCTAAAACATTGACAGACACACAACGACGCTACAGCCAGATTAAAAAAGAAGCTCTTTCTATCATTTTTGGTCTGCAAAAATTTCATCAATTCTTGTACGGGCGTAGATTCATCATGGTGACAGATCATAAACCACTCCTCGCATTGTTTGGTCCGTCAAAGAGAACTCCGGTCCTGGCAGCAAATCGTCTAGCAAGATGGGCCTTGACATTGAGCCAGTACAACTACTCAATTGAACATCGAAAAACCGGAGAACACGGAAATGCAGACGCCCTCAGTCGCCTATCAGCGTGCGAAGACGGAGAATTTGACTCGACAGAAGAAGATGCAGATGTTTCAACAGTTTGCGTTATTAACAGTGGCGAATTTAGGCCTAGGCGCCCTAGGCGCGCGCCTAGGGCTCCCAGATTTTAGGGGCCCCCAAAACTTGAAAAATGAGTTTTTTGGAGGCTTCAAAATATTTCACACAAAAAAATTTAATAAGTTTGAGAAAAATTAATTTTACATTTTCAGATAATTTATTTCATAATTATTTCTAAATATTTTTGTACAACGTATACAAAAATATACAAACAACAATTTCTGCGTTGCCAAAAATGCGCGCACGAATTTTCGCTCAACCCTAAATTAAAAATGTAAACAAACTTTTGAATTGTGGTAAAATTCGAACACTATTGGCGCATCTTACGTCACAGATTTTAATTAAAAATTTCAATTCAAATTTTAATTTTTTGCAATAACTAATTGTTAATTGCCAGTTTATTACACTATTTTAATAATTTTGTTCTTTCTACCATCTACGCTTTGTGTGGATGAATGATCATTTTTCCTTTCTGTTTTAGCTGATTCTGATTGCGACACAATCGTTTCATTAAACCAATGTCTATGAGACAATATCCCTCAGGTGCAAAAAAACGTGATATTCAAAAGAAAAGAAAAGCAGAAGATGCGAAAAACGAAGGCGCCTTGTTGACTTTTTTAGCGAAACGACCGGTAATCCCATCATCAGAAACTACTCAAACAGAAATAACAGCTAATGATCAAAGTCCAGCCAGTATGGATTCTGAGTCCTATCCAACAGAATTGCCAGAACCTGAACCGCCGGCTGAAGGTTCTATACCGGAGGTCGCGAGTAATGAAACTGTTGATGATAACAACTGTAGTGAAATTTTGACAGATATTGCTATGTGGCCAGCGAATTTGACAGAAACCATGCGTAATTATGTTTTGGATTTCAAACCAAAAAATGTTGGCGACTTTTCACGCGCTAGCATGTTGATGACAGATTGTGGCAGACAATATTTTCGTCATATGTCTGAACATAACTTTTACTTGACCAAGGCGAATGGCCGAAAAGAAAGACGTGAATGGTTAGTGTTCAGTGAAACTAGTGGAAGTGTGTATTGTTATGTATGCAAACTGTTTCCAAATAAAGCTAGTCAATTTTCAACAAATGGGTGTTCAGATTGGAAAAATATTGCCGCGAAAATTTCTGAACATGTAAATTCGTATGGCCATGTTCAAGCAATGTGCACTTTTGCCAAACGCTTAAACGCAAAAGGGCGTATTGACGAACAAATGGCGAAACAGTCAGATGATGAAAGGCAATACTGGAGAAAAGTTCTACGAAGGATTGTAGCAACTGTACAGTTTCTTTCCTCTCAAGGCTTGGCTTTTCGTGGTCATGACAACAATGACGGTAACTTTACTAGTTGCTTGAATTATTTGTCAAAATTTGACCCTTTCTTAGCAAATCATATTGTGCGGTACGGTAACAGGGGAAGTGGTTCTGTTAGTTATTTGTCACATGCTACTTGTGACAAATTTATTGAAATAATGGGCAATGCTGTCAGAGATCAGTTTATTTCAGAAGTAAAGAAATCGATATATTTTGCTTTGATTGTTGATTCAACACCTGATGTTAGCCACGTGGACCAGTTAACTGTGATACTCAGATATGTTCTCATTGATGGTAAAATTAAAGAACGATTTTTAACTCTTGTTGACATCTATGCTCATAACGCTCAAAATCTGGAGCAAGTGATACTAGACGTTTTGAAAAAATGGGGGTTAGATATCACAAAATGCAGGGGACAGAGTTACGACAATGCTTCTAACATGTCTGGCAGATACTCTGGCTTGCAGGCTCGAATCAAGGCACACAGTCCCAATGCAGTTTACATTCCCTGCTCTAGCCATAGCTTAAATCTAGTTGGTAATTCGGCTGCAGAATCGTCGCTTTCAGCAGTATCATACTTTGACTTTATTCAAAACGTTTATGTGTGGTTCTCAGCATCCACACACAGGTGGAACATACTTAAAAGTCATCTAGTCAAAAATGGATGCACCATAAAGAAAGTATCGGACACAAGGTGGTCAGCTAGAGCGGATGCAGTGTTTGCATTGCATCAGAACTACATTGGTATTCAGGAAGCTCTTCTTCAAGCAGCCGAAAATTGTGATCAGAAGGCGTCTGTAAGAAATGAGGCTAATGCTCTTGCTAATAAAATGGATCTTTTTGAAACTGCATTGATGACTGTTCTTTGGGATACAATTTTACAGCGGATGAATGCAACCAGCAAATCCCTGCCAAATTCAAATTTATATCTTAATGCTGGTGTAAATCTTCTAGAATCACTGAAGCTTTTTATTAACAATGAAGTCCGAAACAATTTCACTCGTATTGAAGAACGAGCAGCATTGCTTATTAACGAGGATCTGAAAGACTGTAAATATCAAGATGAAGTGAGCCGCAAGAAAAAGCGAAAACCGTTTTCTGATGAAAGCAATGAAGCGGAAGTTATTTTAACTGGTCGTGATAATTTTATTGTTAACACAGTAAACGCCATTTCTGATAAATTGATCACGGAACTTGATCACAGAATCGAAGCATACAAAGGTATACATGATTTGTTCAGTCTATTTTTCAAGGACAAGGTAGATGACATGAACACAAAGATCTCGGCCTTGATCGAAGAATACAAAGACGATGTTAATTCTGATACCACTGGCGATGAAATCAAACAGTTTTTGCATTTCGCTAAAGAAGAAGGCGCAAAATCTGCGGTAGAGATGTACCAGCTTATAGTAGTGGGTGGACTACAATGTACATTTCCCAATGTGGAAACCCTTCTAAGAATCTTTCTCACCATTCCTATATCAAACGCAACTGGAGAACCCTTCTAAGAATCTTTCTCACCATTCCTGAAAAGGACCAAGAATTACTTGCGGAATTCCATCAGCCAATGTAAGCTGGGAGATTTGCCTATTTTATGCATTGAATCAAAGGAGACATTAGAATACGATTTCAATGCGCACATTGACTCTTTCGCAAAATTGAAGAGCAGGAAAAAAGTTATATAACTGTAATAAACTGACAATTGTAATTTCTAACTAGTAGTATGCATGTTAAATAATACATGAGTATGAGTGTTATAACTATTGTTGTATTATGATCATTGATCGCCTTATAGGCGAGAGGGCCCCAAATTGGTCGTGCGCCTAGGGCCACAGTTTTGGTAAATACGCCTCTGGTTATTAACACAATCAGCCAACAAATGTTCGATTACAGACTGTTATCAAAAGAGTCAAGTAAAGATCCTGTTATCTTTACAGTGAAACGATTTGTGAGAGACGGCTGGCCTCACAGAATCATGCAACCGGAATTAAAACTGTATGAGAAACTTTCTGATTCTCTTTCAACAGAAAGTGGTTGTCTACTCTTTGGAGCAAGAATCGTGATACCAAAGAAATTACGCGGCAAGATTTTAGAATTATTACATACAGGACACTTCGGAATGCAAAGAATGAAGCGTTTAGCAAGAACTATAGTTTATTGGCCTCGAATTGACAACGATATTGAAAATTTAAGTCGTTCATGTAGTTCCTGTGCTGAACAGCAAAACAAGCCACCAAAGATGATGAATCACCCGTGGATGATTCCTGAAAAGCCTTGGGACAGAGTGCATCTGGATCACGCCATAAATTTTTTTGAACCAATTGGCTGGTTATAATAGATGCCTATTCGAAATACCCGTGTATACATCCGACAAGTTCCATAACAGCAAAAACAACAACTCAGTTTTTGGATGAAGATTTTGCACATTTTGGTTTCCCCCACACTTTGGTGACTGATAATGCTCCAACCTTTACTTCTGAAGAATTTCAGAATTGGTGCAAAGAAAGAGGCATCATTCATCTTTCTGGAGCTCCTTATCATCCTGCAACCAACGGGGCAGCTGAGCGATTGATACAAACTTTAAAAAAATCACTCACGAAGTCAGCACATCCTCTCCAAAGAGCTCTGCAAGATTTTCCTTTGCAATGTCGGAAAACGCCCTTGGAATCTGGATTTTCCCCAAGTGAACTCTTGAATGGACGACAAATCAGAAGCAAATTAGATTCTCTTTTGCCACGTCCTCCTTGCCTTGCTCGAGAGATGCAGGATAAACGAAGTCAAAGAACAAACAAAGAATCTTTCCAAATACAACACAAGTACAAAATTGGAGTATTTTGTTACGCTCTACACTGTGGTCCCAGATAGGGTAAACAACCAAGATGGATTCCTGCAATCGTCAAGAAAATATTGGGAGCACGAAACATCCAAGTACGATTGTGCTCAAATGGGTTGATTTGGAAACGCCATGTGGAACAACTCCGCCCACGTTATGTTACACGTTACTCCACATCATCGAGTCTTGGAGACGACGCATTTGACACCACGTCAACGAGGAGTCCAGCAACAACGTCAACAAAGAGTCCAGCGACCACGTCAACGAAGAGTCCAGCGACCACGTCAACGAAGAGTCCAATCACGACGAAAGGTCCGGCAACCGTGTCAACAGGAAATCAAGCGACCAGTTTGCCAATGAGTTCTCCATCCAGTGCGACAACCGCACCAGGAGAAAGAATAAAGTTTTCTGAAAGACACAACATTATTTATGCATACATATATACATACATACATACATACATACACATACATACATACATACATACATACATACATACATACATACATACATACATACATACATACATACATACTAGGGTTGCACCGGACTTGAGTTTTTCAAATCCGGCCGGGGCCGGTTCTGGCCGGATTCATAATTCAAAATCCGGCCGGAGCCGGAGCCGGTCTTGTCATTTTTTATCATTCAATATTCATCTTTTTGTTCAATTGCAAGTTATCATTGAAAACCAACGTGGTAACCAACAGACAATATCAGCTTTATTTCAAATAAACAATAAACAAAAAATAGTAAACAATATTCAAAGAGGTGGCAGTGGCAGCTTCAACAACAGCCGCCATCGAAGTCTTTAGACTGTTCATCTCACTGTACAGGATTGGATGCTTAGATCTTAGATGAGTAAGCAGAGAAGACGTAGAAAAACGTTTGTGAGTATCAGTCTGGCCGCGTGACAACTCCGTGTAGCAGTGTTTACAAGCACTGAAACAAATAAATAAATGCGCTAAATCCGGCTCCAAATCCGGCCATCAAATCCGGCCGGAGCCAGATTTGACCGGATTCGGAAAAATGGCCGGTTTTCGGCCGGGGCCGGTTCTCGGTGCCACCCTAATACATACATACATACATACATACATACATACATACATACATACATACATACATACATAAATATAGTCATCGGAAATTAAGTATGTTGATATGGACTCGGTCCGTTCACTCATCAGAACGCTGGTAAACAGCCGGCTTGACTACTACAGTAATGTCATGCCTGTCGAGAACAGTCTCAGATCAACAGACTTCAATCCGTTCTCCGAGCGGCGGCTCGCCTTGTTCTTCAGTTGTCTGGCTGCTCTGCGTAACCTATCTTATGCGGACGCAACTTTACTGGCTTTTTTATTAGTACACAATTGTCTTCACAATACGGCTCCGGTCTACCTCCAGGAACTGTGTGTGCCAATCTCAACACTTTCTCGTCGTTCTCACCTTCTATTTGCTGCGGCTGGAGATATGCGTGTTTCGCCTTCAAGGCCTACTACGATTGGCAGGCGTGGATTTTCTGTTGCTGGTTCCGCTGTCCGGAACAGTCTATTCGCTGACCTTGGAAATCCAGTATTGAACCTCAGCGATTTTCTTGCTTATAACTTTATGATTTGACACTATGCGTTTTTGTGACTTTTACTTTTAAAATGCGCACTATAAATACCCGAATAATAATAATAATAATATTGAAAAATTATAGTCCTCACGATATCATGAACTGATCAATTGGATTGTACATTCATGGTTTATGGAGCCATGTGTTTTTTGTCGATCAATATGATGTATAATAACTTGCAGTTGTGCGTAATCATCTTCACACTCATCCCTTCACACATCCATCCACCTTCAACGCACATCCATATATCCATCTATCAAAATGTTCACTTTTAACTGAAGCAATTTCTCCCAAGCATAAAAGTTTCATATATTATGAGGATGTGGTATATTGGAAGATTAGGATCGATATATTTTCATGGTTGTTGAGTTTTTATGAATGTTTCAGTTGGACAGGTGTGCATGTGACGTGTGTACTTGTATACAACACAAGGGAACATTTCTTATTTTTCAACCAGTATGTGTTTTGTGTGTAAAAAAGAGAGACAGAGAGGAAAAGAGAGACAACATGTGCTGTCTAGGAGTTTCACTGTGACTCACATGTGTGCAAACGTTTCTGCCATATACGGACACGGAGTGCACACGCATATCGTTTATAAATTCCTTATATTTAATTTAACGCCATTTTGTTTGCTTTCTTGCTTGTGGACAAATCTTGGAAGTGAAAATTAAATACTTTCCGCCATCCAATCAACCTGAAACTTACAATATAGATTTGCTACTTCTCGAAACAATGCATCTACTAATATCTAGAATTTTTTTAAATAATTATTTTAGTTTTTTACTTTTATAAATTCTTTATTCTATGTACTCAAAAAACAACAAATTCAAAATATAAGGAGTTGGTGAAAATATTGTTTTGTAGGTTCTGTATTTTTGCGTTATAACTGTTACCAAGGCAGTGGGCGCCGGGGCAATAAGCGGTAAAATTACTACTGAGCCGGCGGTTTTGCCAAAACAATTGATTCTTCGATCAATTGATAAAGATGTACATATTTTCTAAAGGGTTAGGGGTAGGGATAGGGTTATGGTTAGGGTTTAATTTTGGGTAGACAAAGGGCGGGACTGCCGGCTCAGTAGCAATTTTACCGATTATTTCCACGGCTAACCGCCGGGGCAATAGCAGCGACCTATTTTTGTAACAAAGCTCGATCAAAAATTAAATGGTATTGTTATCAATTCTTCAATTAATATCCGAAACAAGATGCGAGCTCATTTGACACTTCATTATTCTTTGTTAGTAGCAGCATTTCAACAGAAAAAACGCTTACAGCTTACTGTAAAATAACTGAGCGATATACCATTAAATTCAGTAATATCCAGCATCTCGAAAAAGTAGACAAATTTTAAGGTTTAGATTCTTATAAACATTCCAAACATCAGAATAGCCTGTTCTATTTCAGAAAAATGCCCCATGTAAATGTCATTATTATGCCAAAGAAATTTAATTAAAATATTTGTTCAAGTAACGTTCCAGTCATCCAGTTACTGATAGGTTACAATGCAAGCCAAGCAACAGTCTTGAAACCGTTACATGTCTTGCGTAACGCATTTTTTCAATAAACATAGCATATGACCGGGGTGGTCAGTTGCGCCATATTTTCAAAAAACTTTCTAAAAAAAAATAATTTTTTTCCAAAAATAGTTGATGACCGACTGAGCAGTGTAGGTGCATTCTAAGCCGACAAATTTACGAAATAATTATGGACGTCACAAGAAGGGGTTTTTTGATGAAATGTTGTAACACTCTTGTCGTGTATTTTCAAAATGACTCAAAAATCTTTTAAAAATGCTGCAAGCGACGTTGTTGACGGAACAAAAGATGACATCGTTTTCGATGATAAAACTGAAGCATAACAATCGGATGAAAACAATCCTATGAAAACAATTATAAAATCACAGTCACATGGTTTCATCATCTCCTTGGCAAATCAGAAGACGATTCACGACATCGATGGAATTTGAAAGTTTGTGTAATCACTGTATTTATTAGAGCTGCTCTACGATTAAAAAAATCAATTGAAGTTAATCGAACGATTTAAAATTTTTAATCGAGAGTTAATCGTCTTTTTAACGCAATATTTTTAGGTAAAATGTCTGTTTCAAACTCAGTACTTTATACAGCATTTATTTTAAGTTTTTAACATTTTTTATGGCTACATGTTTTATAGTTTATAGTTACAAATCTAATTTAAGCTTGTTGCTAAAAAATCAAGTTTTTAAAACATTGTCTGGATTGAGTGATGCTTGTTTTTTGTTCACTATGTTACCGGACACAAAGAACAAACGTTCACATAGAACGTTCACTGGCAGGCGATGACAAGTATTTCTTTGCCAACTTCTTTGTGTCGTTGCCACCATTCAATCGGGCATTTATTTAGGTCAATGTCAGGTTTTGTTTTATATCGTTTTAGAAAAGAGTTTGAACTGGCTTTTTTGACAAGCATTTCATCTTCTGAATCTGATGCGTCATAGGTTCGTAGACGCTTGGTGGAGGTTTTAGAGTCTCGAGCTACTAGCTTCTTTAGATTTTAATTTCATTTATGTGTGAACTAAAACGCAATATGTGAATACGAAACCAAAGACACACAGTGTTTGTTTTTTATAGAAATCATAAAAATTGTAAGTATTATATATATGAAAGAAATAATTAAAACTTTAACTGCGTTAAAATTTTTAATCGCGTTAATTCCTTAACGGGTTAATCGAAAAGTTAACGTAGATTAAAAAGCAGCTCTAGTATTTATTATTACTTTATAAATGTTTTAAATACCTTTAAATCTACAAAACTTGCAGGATCAAATTGATATTGGAATGTTTAATTTAAATTTAAAAAAAAATATCAAAATAATTTTTATTGATACTATTAATATTTATTAATAGTATCAATAATATTAATAAATATTTATTTTACATTCACGATCTTTGTTGATCTGTCTATGTTTTGTGACCACTGGCTTTGGTCATTGTTGGACATGCTGGTTTTTGGGATCCCTGACCAATCGTGGTAGTTGTGTCTTGTTCTGTATCTTATTTATTCTCAATTATTGATTATTTCATTAATTACAGTTATTTAATAAAGTCCAATCATGACAGTAACATTTGTCATTTGACATAACGCTCGAATCCGTATTGTTGTCGGGTAAAATCATCACAAACAGCTATTGTTTGGCACCGTTGATCGGCCAATATAGGGGGGGACCCAGGGCAAAATCTCCGCCAGCCCCGAGCCCCCTCTCGACGGCCCCGGCCTTGCTCATGCTCGTAGCCACACACTTTGAACAGCAGCTGGATAGAATTATGTCAGAAATGAGTCAATTTCAAGTTTCTAACACTAAACAGGACTAACAAATCACCAATTAACTTTTATTGATATCTTGCATTGCATCAGACCGCAACAATAAATAGCATGTTTACAGTTATTCATTCGCTGTTTTCGATAAATTTATTTTTTGTATTTTTGACCAGAGAAGCTCTAAAAAGTCAGCAATGTGGCCCCGCTCGAAAAAATTGGAGACCCCTGAGCCAATACATCGTTAGTATAATAAAATAATAACTACCAATTCAAGATTTTCATTAACTTTCAAAAACATTTATTGTGACATTTTGCATCGCAATCAAATTTTTTTGTTTCTACCATATCTCATTGTTCATACAGCAACCTTTTCAAATTAGAATGCGTCATCATCATCATCATCATAACCACCATCATAACCATCATCATCATCATCGTCATCATCGTCATCATCGTCATCATCGTCGTCGTCATCGTCGTCATCGTCGTCATCGTCATCATCGTCATCATCGTCATCATCGTCATCATCGTCATCATCATCATCATCGTCATCGTCGTCATCGTCGTCATCGTCGTCATCGTCGTCGTCGTCGTCATCGTCGTCGTCGTCGTCTTCACTATAAACATCATCATCGCTTGCAAATGTTACTTATTCATCGCTCGAACACCTGGTACCGCAAACGTTAGTTTTCCTTAAATTCTTCAGTTAAATGCAACCGTAGTTTAGTCACCGCATTACACGTTACGAACATTGCTATCTGTCCCCTCATATTCTCTCACTTTCTCCTTTTTCATTCTCTCTACCCCTTTTTACTCTCTTCTGGACACAGCTTGACAAGGAGCTAGACAGATGCAGTAATTACTAATTGTACAGGTGATTTCAATAACAAAGTCTGCTTGTGTTGGTTTTCAGTAAGATTTTCTTGAGTTTTACAAGAACCTTTTATAACCAAAAAGTTTACTGAATTGTTCACGTGTCTTCATAACTTTCCGTTCTTTGAAGTTGCCAACCTGAGCTTAAAGTTGTTTATTATAGAGATAGTTATTTATTATAAAGAAAGTTGTTTATTATCAAAAAAGTTATTTATTATCAAGAAAGTTATTTATTATCAAGAATTTTCAAGTGAAAACCGACCTGCAGGATTATTTAATTTTTATTATTTTTTATTTGACGTAGCAAAACAAGTAAGTTTTTATGTTCAATTTATCTGTTGGTAATTTTTCTCGTTTTGATTATGTTCTATTTTCTCCGATATATAGTTATTGGTGTTACAGCCGCCGAATGAGTAGTTCAGCTTTCTGCAAATTTTCCAAGATTTTTTTGGAAATTTATTGAACAGAACATGAGCAAACTACAACATATGTAAATGCAAATAAATCAAAATTATTTGTTTAAAACGTTCGTCCAAAGGGAAATAAATCCCGCTAACTGGACGACCTGTACCTCTGAAAGAAAACCAAGATTTCGCGAACGAGATCTGAACAGAGGAATACATAAAAATATAATGAATATGTAAAGATTTTTTAAAATAGTTTTAAATAATTTTTCCCAACGAGGAGATTGAGATCGGTATACTTGAATAGATGTGAGGACCAGAAGATTTAACAGAAAAGGTTTAGTAGTTAGCGCTGGCAAAATCCGCCCTAAAGCAATGTACAGAACGCAACTCATGAGAATGTACATGAGACGATTTTATGAAAAAATTATCAAATGAAGGCGGCAACCTATGATTACCTTATTTATACATAAAAATACTAAAGAGAAAAAAATTCATTTGAGATACAGTGAGTATTTTCGACCATTATAGATTTACAGGATGATGCAGGGGTAGGCAGGGGGTAGGCAGGGGGAGGAGAAAAATAATTCGAATCACTCTTTTTGGCAAAACGCATAGAGACTTTAAACGTGTGGAAAACTTCGATGACCAGACAATATTGCAGTAAGACAACTAAGGATAAATAAAAGCATAATAAAACATTAAAGAGATAGTCGCCTCAACAAATTGACGTAATCAAAATAAAATCCTACAATTTTAATGCGTGGTCATCAAGTAGTAATCCCAAGAATTTATTTTTCTCTCTCGATCCCGTTTTCTTCCCCGCCTGCTCTCCCGCTCCTGCGCTGTTTCCTGCTATTTCTCGCTCTCCCGCTTCCTCTCTCTTTCCCGCTCACTATATATATATATATATATATATATATATATATAATATATATATATATATATATATATATATATATATATATATATATAATATATATATATATATATATATATATATATATATATATATATATATATATATATATATATATGTCGGAAACATTAAATTCATGTATTGTCATCCAGAATAAAGCTTTCCTGAAAGTTCTAGGTAGTCGAAAAGTGGGAAAGCGACCGGGAGCGCGAGAGCAAGCTGGAAAGGAAACGGGAGCGTGAAAGAAAAACGATAGAAAACCCTCTAAAAAGCCCGGCAACACCGGGCACCCCGCTAGTATATATATATATATATATAATTTAACCAGCTTTTTGACTAGCTAGGAAGCTGAAATTTTCTGCATAGTTTTATAGAGGATGACAATACATGATTTAATTATAGAAAAAACTTAATTTGAACATCTTTCTTATTTCTAAATCGAGTATATTTGAAATCAAAGTTTGTGTTGAAAAACTCGTTTTTTCCTTTACTTGTTTGTGTTAGATTTAAAGGTTATGCAAATAAATTTTTATCAAAATTTAGTCATTCAATAACAGAGTTTTTTTTAATTAGCAGAAAAGTATAGTTAGTTAAGTTTATTGACATTCTTTGGAGTCAAGTTCTGATATTGTCTTTAATGTTACTTTGAGCTTAAATTTTAAAAAAATGCAATGAAGTTCATAAAAAATATTTTAAAAATTTAAAAGAAAAGATAGCGTTTTTCTTTCTATAAACTAAAATTATTTTGCTTCTTCATGATGGTATTAAATTGTAGGTAGATTTGTTGGTTTAAACATCTGTTTTTAAGGTTATGTTTAAACTCGCTTTATGCAGCTAAAAATTTGTTCGTTTTCAACTGAAGTCACCAGCAATGACAGAACAAGGTCGATCACTCTGAGCTATGAGAAGCTTATTAAAACCGTTTGGAAGATGGCTCACGAGTGTCTTTAAATATTGTGATTATCTAAGTTCGGCCTATTTCTAACGATTGTAAATAAGACTTTGCTGCAGACAGCTGTAAGGGAATCAACATTGCATCAAATCCACGAGTTCACAGATTGTATTTTGGCACAGAAAACAGCTAAACTTGGGACTATCTCCGATACACAATTTAATACTCTGCAGTTATTGATAAATCTAGCATCGAACTCAGATATAAAATTGTCTACACACGCAAAAAGGATTCCAATACTCATTGAATCATCACTAGATAAAGTAAAGTTGAAATTATAGAAATTATATAGTAAACTCTAGGTTAAAAGTTTTAAATTATGAAAATTAGGTGGGAGGGGCGTTTGACTTCCAATTTACATGCTTGGGAAATGGGTGAGCGAGCGGGAGCAGGAGAGCGAGCGGGAGAGCAAACAAGGATGGAAACGGCAGCGAGAGAGAGAAAAACGATAGAAAAACATTTAAAAATCTCGGGCAACGCCGAGTATACCCGCTAGCCATGGGCCCCCGTGCCCCCCGAAAACTTGCCAAAATTGATTTTGAAGTGTCGTGCGTGCCCGTGTATTGGGTTGTTTTTCAATTCTTTCCTCGATGTAAATTTTCTATATTTCTCTAATATTTTGTGCTCTCTGCACATCTCCATTGTTCGGGTCAGAGTTGAAGACCTGACCCGCCAGAAAATCTGACCCAACCCGACCTATTTTTGTTTTTTATTTTGTGACCCGATCCGACCCACTTGTTTTAGACCCGACCCGATCCGACCCACTTGTTTTAGACCCGACCCGATCGATTTGCCCCAAATGAGCGAGTCTGCATTTGATGTTCTGCAACATTGTAAGGATTCCATATATCCGCAGATAAATACGCTTTTGAAACTCTTCATCACGTTGCCCCTTTCTTCCGCGACAGTCGAGAGATCCTTCTCAAACTCAAATCTTATCTACGCACCACAATGGACCAGACAAAGCTGACAAGATTGAATGGGTTTGCCCAGATGATCATCAATCGCGATCATCACATTAATGAAGAAGGCGTCATCGACATTTTTTCGCAGAAAAAACGTCGGCTGAATATGATATTGTAATAAAAACTGTTTCAATTTAAATGTCTTATGGTTTGTTGTTACTAATTATTACGGAAACTGTCGTTAACCCTTGATTTTTGTGGGTCGTAAATTTTTCAGAAAACTCCTTACTTATCAGTTTCTCCCCCCGTGCCCCCTCCGAAAAAAATTCCGACTGCGCCACTCCCCGCTAGTATATAAATAAATTAATAAATAAATTAATAAATAAATTATTAAAATAAATGACTAAATGAATAAAGAAATAAATAAGTGAATACATTTTACAAAAACTTTTTTATTCTTTTTTTTCGATTTCCAGGAAATTGATATCTTACACAGTTGATTCCAGAAGCACATGTTGGACCAAATTGACTGCTAACAATTGAAACGGTGAGTAAAAATTTCAAAAAATTCAGCAAAATTTTTTATAAAAGTTATTTAAACAAAACAATCGTGATTTTTATATCATCTTAAAAACTGGATAACTTAAAAATTTTCAAGAAACATGAAACACGAAGGAGGTGTAAGCACTCTTCAACCTCATCATGGTTACCATGACACCACGTCGAAGAAGCGCAATAATTCCGAAGAAGGAATTTCAGGAGAAGGAATGAGTCTTCATTGGTTGACCATCCTCGAAGATGCCGCTCAAGCAGCTCGTTCCTGTCAGTCACTCTATGACACGAAACACGAAGAATCTTTTGCTTTCTCGAGATCTTCTAGTGCAAGATCTAGTTTGGCTCGTTTCTTTTGCGTCGGTAAAAATAAGAGGTCGAAAAGTCGTAAAAGAGGAGGTGAAGAATTGAAAAAAAAGTCTCCTATTCGTAACCAATATGGTGGAAGTGGAAATCCAGCGGCGGCTGCATTGTTGGACCAATCAAAACGAAGGGGCAGGTCACTGGGAACAAGAAGTATGGATGAGGATTCATGGTCCCGTTACAAACTTATAGAACATCCAATCGATTCAAAAAAACGTCTTCTTCTTGCTCAAAAGTTTAGCAGTCTCAGTCAAAATGCTCGAAGTAGTTTGAGTGGCTGGGGCGACAGTGGGGTGATGGATCAGTCATCTGATGCTGGAACTTCTTTTGGCGACGAAGGACTTTTAACTTCTTCAATAGTCGGTTCTTCAAAAACTCGTCAAGATTACAACGCTTTCTACCAGCAACAATCAATTCCAATTGACAAATACAACAAGGAACATCCGGTTGCCACGAACAATCAGTCTCAGCATCACACTACTCCTATCGATGTTGAAGAATCTATTTCAAAGATTGCAAACAAATCAAGAAAACAATCAGATGGGAACGAGAGTGGATTTGATGACGTCAGAAGGAAAAGGAGGCGTAAGGCTGGTTTGAGTGAAAGTCCAACCACGTCCGAAGAAGCCAAGCAGGGTTCTGCCACTTCATCTCAAACATCACTCAGTGCAGCAAAAACAGATTTCGGAAAAAGTTCCAAAAAAAATAAGACAACGAGTGAACGATCAATCGAACAAATCGAACAAATCACTAAAATCAAAAATAATAAAACTGCTTCACCTAATAAACCAGAAAACTCAATTTTATTTTCAGAAAAACAAAAATCTCTTGAAAATACTGAATTGTTTGAATCCCCTGCAAAAAACCCGGAAAAAGCTTTGCTTGTGAAGACAAAAGATTTATCCGAATATTATCCAAATACTATTATAGATTTGCCTTCACAACCGATTAAAAAAGGCAGAACAACGGCTTATTATTCAGCAGATGAATCTTCTGTTGAGGGCAGGTCTAACTTAACAGCTGATGCAAGCAGTTCTGCCTCCATTTTTTCGACAGCATCAGAAGATTATCGGCCAGCAGTGGCTAACCGCAGTGAGGAAACGAGAATAAATTATATGAACCAGCTTTCGTACATAGATGCCTTTCCAGCCACTAAGACATGCGACATTAACACGATATTAGAAGAGTCGTACGCTACAACTTCTGAGTCATCATCATCTGCTTCGTCGTCTGAGGACACAACGAAAACTAATTCAAAAGATCCTAAAAAGAGAAAAGAAAACATTAAAAAAGGAAAAACCAAAAAAACCAAAAAAATTAAAATATCCCGAAAATCTCAGATAATTGAAAATCGAGACGAATTGCAGCAGGAGACAAGTACGAAAAAAGTGATTGACGGATCTTCATTTTTGGGTTGTAGTTTTTTGGAAGAAATTGATAATTTAAAAAAGCTGGAGTCAGAAAAACTGGGATGTCTGGAATATCACGGTCCCGGTATCACAGTTGTTTTGCCGTCGTGTGAAGAATTACAGGAGCCTAGTAAATCAGAAGATGATTGGATGGATTCCAAATCAAAAATATTTCCTTTCGCTGCCAACAAAACATTTTCATCGACGCTGCCAACTTTCTTGAGGGACTACAAAACTGAACCAACGTCAAGAACTCTTTCGAAAACTTTTCGCTGGCAGACGCCTGCAATTTATAAAAGTCGGAAAACTGCCGGAAGTGACGTAACATTTGAGAACGTGACTTACAAACATGGAAAACCTCCAAAAGGAATTGTAAAAAGATGTCTTTTAACGATCGTTTGGTCCTTTGCAAAAACGGAGGTAAAGGAAGACATAACAAGTTTGGTTCGCGTTGCAAGACTACAACTGGATTACGACCTGAGTAAAATGATGAATGAACGTTTAAATCCAGTTGTGCACGAAAGAAAAGAAGGAGCTACTGAAATAAAATGGCTTGAAGAAAGTACAAACATGACCTCAGAAAAGAGGAAAAATAATTATAATGTGCCGCTTGAAAAAAATCCATCATCATTTTCTGATACTGGACTTATAATGGAAACCGTAAGACAAGTTTGTGACAATTTCGAAAAAGCGCACGATGAAGACATTTTTAATTTTCCAATTGAGAATCAAACGGAAATTACTTTCGCCTCAAGCAGACCAAAGATTATTAATAAAGAGTCTGAAGCAGTCGGGAAACTTGAAATCGAAGAGAAAAAACAACTTGTTGATTGCACATATGGAAAAGATGATGAACTCTTCGATGACAAAAACGCTGCAAGATATCGGTCCAACCTCCGTAAGGAAATCGATTGGAAAGAAATTAAACCGGAAGTTAACATTAATCCGATAGAAGAGAAAGTATCGAAGGAGTTTGATCCGAAATTTAACGGAATTTCCAGTGAACAACTTTATGACCTTGATGAATCGATGAATCTTTCTTTTGAAAAAAATAAAAATAAAATAAATTCATCAGCAAAATATAAAAGTTTTGTTCCTAACCAACCTGAAATTTTAACAAAAACAAATTCAAGTTATGACTTGCCATCTCATAGTGATCGAACTGAAAGTTCAACAAATTTAGTTCAAATTGAAGCAAACATGGAAAACATTCGAGAAAAAACAAATTCATTGGACAGAACGAAAATATCGAATAACGAAGAGGACAAATGTTCTACTGAAGGAATTATCATTAGCGTTCTAAATAGAGACATCAATGCAGTTTCAGATGATGAAATGCAAAGTGAAGGAAAGCTGTTCAACATCTACTCGGGAGACACAAACTTCTCAGATGACAATGTTGCTGGAGTTTACACATTTATTGGTGACACCTATGCAACGCAAGTTTCTACCTTTACTGCTGACGAGACTAAAGACACCGTCGAATATTTCACGACATCTGAATTTGATCAAGATGAATTATCTGAAAGTTTTGAAAAAAATATTTATGATAAGATAGATTTAGTTGAGGATTTCTATGAAAGAAGTATCGATCTAAACGACCAGCCGTTTGCCACGAGCTCACCAAAAGATGAAGAATTTTTTGGTGAATACCACCTGCTGGCTGACAACGACACTTTTGCTCTTCAAAGAAAACCTTTCTATTCTTCATTTTCATCTGACGATAACTTTCAACATCAGCAACCAACATCTGGTAATAACAGGCATGTAGAAAAGGAGATGTTAGAAGAAAATCTTAAGAATTTCTCTACAAGAGAATCACCAAGAAATTTTCTAAACGACGACAACGCAGACAATGAACGTCAAAAAGAATTTGCAGAAATTCCCCGTGTTAGTGACACTGAAGATGAAAAATATTTTTCTCCGCTCGATCAATCATTCCTACTCCTGTGCGGTACTGATCAGGTGACAACTACGAGATCGTGTGATGTTGATTCTTCGAGTTTGGAGCAAGAATGGTTCTCGTGTGAGCAGAGCGACAGTGACAAAAAATTTTATGATGATCGATGTGAGAAGACATTGCCAGAGATGACCTATATTGACGTACAAACAATCATTTTGAATAAAAATTCACAACTTTCAGAAGAAAAACCAACTTCGTTGATTGGAGTTCAATCATGCTACGATTCGCAATCACTTGAAGAAGTTAAAACTTTCGATGTCGGATGGAAATTGAATCAACATGCTTCAAGTGACGTTGACGATAAAGAAACTATCAAAGATATAGTAGAAGCATCAGATAGTGATACAGACACCATTGTAAAAGATTCGTCTGATTCTGCTGCCGAGACTGACAAAGACGAACGATTGATGATTCAAAAGATGAAAGAAGACTCAGCCAGTAAAGAAATTTCATACAACAGAGAGAAACAAGCCAATCAACATAATTATGATAAGATCGAGCAATCTATTTCATCGAATGAAAATCAAAAGTTTTCATGTAACGTTTCTAAAGAAGAACCAAGAAAAATGTCTGAACTTTGTGACTCAGCTGTTAACCAATTCACGAGGGCAGAAGGTCAATCTGAAAATGTCGCAGTAGATAAGGTTGAGACCTGTAAAGATGTCACAGTAGATGAGGTTGAGACCTGTAAAGATGTCACAGTAGATAAGGTTGAGACCTGTAAAGATGTCACAGTAGATGAGGTTGAGACCTGTAAAGATGTCACAGTAGATGAGGTTGAGACCTGTAATGATGTCATAGACGTTGAGGCTGACACCTGTGTCAATTTAATCAAAGATAAGGTTGTCACATGTAATGATGTCACTGTAGGTGAGATTGACACCTATATAGATGTCAGCAAAGATAAGGTTGTTACCCATCAAGATAACACAGAAGGTGAGATTGATACCTGTATAAATGTAACCAAAGATATGGTTGACACCCATCAAGATGTCACAGTAAATGAGCGTGACATTCATGAAAATGTCACATGGGATGAGGTTGACATTCGTGAAAATGTCACAGGGGATGAGGTTGACATTCATGAAAATGTCACAGGGGATGAGGTTGACATTTGTGAAATTCAACCGGAAGAGTTGACTGATATATCATATAAATACGTAGATCAGTTAACAAATTTGTCTACTGAGTCGTCCAGTATTCTAAGTAAAACAGGCTCGAGTTCAAATCAGGATAGTTTGCTCAAACCTGAAATTTTGCCTCCGAAAAAAGAAACTGAATACAATGAAAGAAACGTTCAATTCTTCTTCCAACAGAAAAGTGAGTCAACTGATTTGGTTAAAAGTGAAACTTTTGAGAGGGAAATACCTGGCATTACAACCGAAGACAGTTTGCAAACGAACAACAACCAGGAAACTGTGATAGAAAATCGTGAAGAAAATAATTCTGAGGAGCTTAAAGTGGCTACAAATGGTGATGAACAAGATTTACCAACAACAGATAAATATATGAAAGCAGATCATTTAATTCAGTCAAACATGAAATCTCAAATCGCAAGATACAGCGTTTATACAACGGACGATAGTACTGATTATGATGACGATGAAGTTAGCGATGATGATGATGACAACGACGACGATGATGATGAAGATGATGATGATTATGATGATCGTGTTATAAAACACTCTAAACTGCATAACAAAGATGAAAATAAATTATTTAGCATCAATGACGTTCAGATTCAACGTTCATCACTTGTTCTTAAACTGCTGCAAGATATTAATGCCGATGATGATGAGGAGGAGGAAGACGAAGAAAATGAAAATATAAAAGTGGACTTGCCAGATTCAGAGAAAACTGAAATAGAGCTTGAATCTGGCCTTGAACTTTGTGGAGACACGTCAGCTTATTTACCGCTTGCGCTGCGCAACTCGAACAAAAATCACGTGATCGATTTGAAATTAATCGATATCACGTCACGTGATGATTTGTTGTTTGAAGAGAAGAATGGAGAGGTTGAAGAATTGTTTACATTGAATGAAAACATCGAAGATGAAACAAATCAAAGAATTGCAAAAGAAAATGAAATTGAGTTACATGATATGGATGATGAATCGAAAGATTCCATAAATGAGACGTCAAAGAAAAACGAACTTAATTTATCAACTGATAATTTGAGTGGAAGCAGCAGTAAATTTGAGAAAGATTGGTTTGAAAGTGAAATTTCAACTTCAAAAAAAAATCCAACTCTTGAAGATGTATCGCAAGTATCAGAAAATGTCTTTGAAAGAAACAAGTCAACTGCAGACGACGCCAAGAATGTTATCGAAGCACTTGGTATTTCTTCACGGTTGATCGATTTATCCAGCACGGAAACAAACTTTGATGAATCTTCAATTTCAAACGACCTTGAAGATGAAATCATGGAAGTGATCAGCAGTGAACGTCAAGTAGAAATTTTAAGTCCAAGTGAAGAAAGTGGAGAAGAATATGACATTGAAAAAGATATCGATAATTATTTTTTTGAACACAAAGAGTCTCTTAACGAAACATCGAATTCAATTCAGAATAATCCAACAAGTAATTTAGAAACTCCTGAATTTGATAAAGATGGAAGCCTAACTAATAATAATTTTGACGAATGTGATCGGAAAGAATTAATTACAAAAACTACAGAATCTCGTCAGAGCGATAGTGAATGTCCAATAACGGAAGAGTTGGTGTCGTTGCAGGCAGACAATGATGTTGGAAGTGAAAAAACAATTGAAATAACATCAAATGAAAATAAAAATAATTTGGAAAATAGTAAAAATGAAAGTGAAAAACAAATGTTTGGTGGTCTTAAAAAATTGTTTTTCGATTTTTTTAAAGTCGACAAAAAAGAAGAAAAACAGACAAAAGAAAAATCCGTTTCTGTCGGGGAAAACAATTCAGGAAGTAGCTCGGAGTCTGAAAGTTCAGGTGGCATCAAAAACTGTTCCGCTAGCACCCAAGTAATCGATAAGTCAATAGAAGAAGAGAAAAACAGAAATTTTTCTGATTTGAATGGAGAAGCGAAAGAATGCTATAATACAGGTGATGGTGAAGGTCACGAAAGTTTATCAGAAACGGAAAATTCCGCACCTGGTGAGGTCGCGAAGGTTCCTACTAAAACGCAATCAACATTTTATGAGTTTCACATGCGCCAAAAACCTAGAGAAGCAGAAACAGAATGTTTCAGTCAGAACATTAAAATTGTGAAAACTAAGCAAGACGATTCTGGAAGCGTCCTAGTTCAAGTGTTTGCAAGAAACGATGCCATTCTTCAAGAAATTGAACGACAATTTCCTGATCAAAAACAAGATTTTGATTTAGAGACAAGAAAAAATACAATCGATGGAGATGTCAAGTCTAAAGAATGTCCAACAAATCGCACAGGTACCAGCAGACCATCCAGATCATCACCGCTTAATAACACCTCAGGTAAACAAGGTAGCTCAGGAAATTCATTCTTATCACCAAGTAACAGAGGAAGTAAATCTGGACAGCGTTCAAGATCTTCCAGCAACAGTCCTAATCGTAGGAATCCGAGTGCTGATAAAAGGAGAATGAGAAATCGTTTGCTTAGTCAAGCAGAAATATCTCCGTCAATGGACACTATGGAGGAAAATTTTGGATTTCTTCCAAATCGTGTTACAGTGCAAATAACTCCTTCGATGAACGACCAAATAACAGCAACGTTGAACACAGTGGAAAATTTCTACCGTATGATTGGTGAAGAGATTGGCAGAGACCGCTTGCACACAGCTCAACCCACAGGAGCCCAAATTGTTACAGGAAAAACGGAAATCAAGAAAGAAGACGTAACAAAAACAGCTGCAGTTTCTCGAAAATCTTCGAGTTTTGCTGAAAATCACTCTTATATGAGAGATCAATTAGAAAGAATATTCAAAGAGAGCGCTGGTTCTGGAATGAGATACGATGGAACTCCAGTTGATAGAATAGAACGAGAACAGGAAGATCGGCAGAACACATTTGAAGGAAAATGGGTGCCAGTTTATGATTACAAGGATGGAGATGGAAATATTCTCAAACTGCCAGGAATGGCAACAGCTGAGTGGATGACATTGACTGATGGTAGAGGTCAGTACAGCACAGCTGGTGGAGGAAGAATATTTGCGAGGAGACGTCGCAGCAAAAACTTACAAAGAGAGGAAAGTGATGATTCCGGAGAAACAAACAACAGTGCCAGTGGTAACTGCAGTGCTGAAGAAACATTTTTAGAGCAAGTCGGACCAGAGATTGACCATCTTTCTTTGACAAACGTGCGAGAAACTGGAAAGCGGCTGATTTATTTTCTTGATAAAACTGAGGAAGCTTCTGCAGCTGCTACAAAATTGGTTTCTGATGTGATTGGGTCTCCTGAGACTGAAGATTCAATTGATGGACTCGATGAAGATGAAGAAATACGAACAGGACTGACCGATCAGATAATGCTCATATTTTCTTCCTCTGACCTTGCCGCTGGTGCCTTCGGAGGTATTGGTGGTGAAACAGTACCGGAGGTGTGGGAAGAAAACTCTGCAGCTGCGCTACCAATCCGACAGTCAACAGCAGCACAAGAAGCCGATTTATCAGGTGTAGCCATAGAAAACAATGGGAATGGTAATAAGACTCCAGAACTGTGGACGACGGTAGAAAGTGATGAAACGGAAGACCGCAGAAGAGAATTCAGCGATCGAAGATGGTTCAGTGATGAAGAACACGCAATTTATTCTCCGCCATCGCGAGAAGAACTAAAACGACGCCATCGAAGCATTGAAGACGGAATATCTTCATTTGACACGAAGCTGAACAAGCTGACTGATCGCATACGACGTTTACGCAAATCAAGTCTGGAATCTAGTCACGTGACTGACAGTTACAATACAGCTGCAGATCATGAATCTGCAGCTAATTTCGATTACTTTTCGAACACATCAGTCCGACCCGCTACTTTAGACAGTCAGTCTGGTTATTCTAGTTATTATTCAGCTGTATCTTCTACGGCCGCGTTGAATGATAGTTCAGCTGTGGTTGGGTATGGATCCAGCTCTGACGGGTCACTGCCATTTGATCCTATCATAACAGCTCATGAATATGCAGAAATGATTTCAGTCTTCAAATTCTGTTCAGTTCAATTCAAAAAATCTTTCGACACACGCCGTCCTGTCAGATGGACAGATGACAGACCACCAATAATGGTTCTGCCTCCTAGGCAAGTTCATGAATTAATTGCACATTACTAGTATAATATCGTATAACAGAATTAAATACCATGTGACATAATTTTATTCTTTAGATATTTATCTAGTGAATGTTCTCAAAAATTGTAATAAATTTTACATAATTCATATTCAGCTAAGCACAATCTAATTATTTTTATTCATTAACAGATGGGTTTGGGGTGGCCCTTTCGCTGACACAAGATCTTTTCCAATGGCATGTCTGCACTCATCAGCCATAGTGCATCTATCAGAACAAAGAGAATACAGTCCAATAGCTGTTGCAATTGTGTCAGACAATTTCTATGTGGTAGCAACAAGCAACATGCTTTATTCACAACCGGGAACAATCGCCGTATCTGTGTCCAGACGTCGTAAATCCAGGCGGAAAAGAAAAGATGGTGGTACCGAGGAGGATCCTGTTGACGCTAGTTTTGAAACAGAAGATGGACTAAACCATTGAAAGTTCAAACTATGAATTTTTTAGTAAGCAAGTGGTGATTCTTTGATTGAAGATTCACTACCACGGCAGCAATCTCGCTGTATATTTGCTTCGTTGCTTCGTTGCATACATCACACATCTTCTCACATTCAACGTTTTCTAACAATTTCGCATATTTCGCAAGAAAACGAAGAAAGGACAAATGAAGAAGTCAATTAATAACAAGGGTTATTTAAGTGCATGAGTGCCTTCAGTTTCGTATC
The DNA here is from genome assembly GCA_963978895.1 of Erpobdella octoculata. Lineage (NCBI taxonomy): Eukaryota > Metazoa > Annelida > Clitellata > Hirudinida > Erpobdellidae > Erpobdella > Erpobdella octoculata. Next base: position 17,998,288 of record OZ022243.1, on the reverse strand, counting down.
AATTTGCATTGTTTACTTTCGTTGGTAGTGGCTTTGATATTGCTTTTCATTTGTTTCGTCACTGCACAACTTTCTCGAGTGTGTGTATGTGTTTTTTAGGTGTGCGTGAGTATTGAGTACTGAACATGTATTTGTATTCTCATATATATAAACGAAACAAAAATTGTCTTAATGACTTTCGATTTGAGCCATTTTGAGTTACCCTGCACGCGCTAGATATGAGTGAACTAGATTAATTGACGCTTAAAAACAAAAGTTTGAATTCAATCTTAAAGCTGATTGGGCGATTGCCCCCCTGATTTTTCAGAGGGCCCCCGGCACTAAGGTGGGCCCCACGCAGTTAAGTGCGTTCCGTCACTAAAATGGGCCCTACGCTCTTAAGTGGACCCCTGCCCTTAAGTGGTTCCCTCACGCTTAAGTGGGCCCCCGGCACCCAAGTGGGCTTTTCCTGATTTTTAAGTGGCTCTTCCTGGACTTTTCAGTGGGCCCACGCACTTAAGGAGGCACTCGGCACTAAAATGGGCTCCACGCATCTAAGGGAGCCCCTGGCATTGAAGTGGGCTCCACACACTTAAGGGGGCCCTCAGCACTAAAGTGGGTTCCTTGCACTTAAGGGGGCCCTCGGCAATGAAGATAGCCCCACACACTGAAAAGAACCCCTGGCACTGAAGTGGGCCCAGCTCTTACGTGAGCCTCTGCATTTAAATAGGCCCCACGCACCTAAGATGGCCCCCACGCATTTAAGGGGGCACTTGGCCTAAATTGGGTCCTTCGCACTTAAGGGGGCCCTCGGCACCTAAGTGGGCATTTCCTGATTTTAAGCAGTTTTTCCTGGACTTTTCAGTGGGCCATACGTACTTAAGAGGGCACTCGGCACTAAAATGGGCCCCTCGCAGTTAAGGGAACCCTCGGCAATGAAGTGAGTCCCACGTACTTAAGAATCCCCCGACACTAAAGTGGGCCCTGCTTTTACGTGAGCGTCTGCATTTTAGTGGGCTCCCGTCCTTAAGTAGGTCTCCCCGCACTTAAGTGGGCTCCGGCACTCAAGTTGGTCCTTCTTAACTTTGAACTGACTTGTTCCTGACTTTTTACTGACTCTCTCCTGACTGTTTTCTTGACTGTTAAGTAGCCCTCCCTGGCTTTTATGTAGGCTCCTGACTTTTAAGTAGGCCCATGGTTAATATATGGACACCTTTCAGACCGTTACTTTCAAAACTCAAAGACATCATTTAAGGGGGACTGGGCTCCCTAATTTTCATGTAAGCCAATAGTTATTAAATATGGGCCCCTGTTAGATTTTTTTTCTTAGGTGTTTTAAGGAGATTTTAGAAGAAAAAAGCAGAAGCTTTTGTAGTTATAGGATGGGGCCGTATATAGAAAAAATGCCGTCCCGGTTATAAGGAAGGTTAGCGTTATTCATAGCCTGGTCGAGTAGGCTGTCCATAAAGATTAAAAAAGAGATGAAATGCTTCAGAAACTAGGAAGCTAGAAAGTCCACGTTGAGAACAGTTATGAACAGTCCAAAGTGGAACGAGATAGGTAACAGATTTTGTATGCGTGAACGCACGATTTACACAAAATAGTGATCTTCTTGCATGCCTGAATTTCTTCAATCTACAATCTTATGATTTCTTCTCAGCAAACCGAATAAGCACATTTGCGAAGCTTAACTGAACGTTGGATATAGACCCTCTCGTGGTTGAAGTTGAAGCTGGCACTGCAAAATCGTACGTTTCTTCATTGTCTTAATTTGGAATACTTGCGTTTTCACTTAGCAAAAATGCTAAATGCATTTTGCAATATGATTCGCCTTGCAGATCTTGCTTTGACTTTGCCTGTTACTTTGGTAGAAAACGAACGAACGTTTAGCTCCATGAATAGAGTTGTGGCTATGAACGTTTAAGCGATTTGCTCGTATTGGCTATTTTACACGAAGTTCTGCGAGTTGACATCAAAAAGTTATTGGCATAATAGGCATCAAACCACCGTTTACAGTAGATTTTGATAGTAATATCCTTGTTCACAGAGTCACAGCTGACATCTGGAAATGCTCTTATGCTCACTCAGATGCTATGGTATGTGATCTTCCCGTGTTTTCCCGGTTTTTTGTGAGGAAAAATAAAACGAGGGTTTCGATTTTTTTTTGAAAATTGGCTCCAACTACCCCCCACCCCCTGTCATCAGGTTTTTGAGACAAATAAGCAAAAGATGTTATGCAGGAGGCAGATTTTGTGTTTTGTCCCCGGGCGCAGAAGACCCTAGCTACACCCCTGAGTGGGCCCCTAAAACATGTTGCCCCCCTAAGGTTTTGCTGAAATGACGTCCCTGGTCTCACCTTGAATAAATTATTTATTTCATTGTTTTAGATCCTTTACTTAGGTTCAGAAGTGGATCTGTTTTTAGAAGAAACAAGTAAAGGAAAAAACGAGTTTTTAACACAAACTTTGATTTCAAATACACTCGATGTGTGTATGTGTGTATGTATACGAAAGATGTTCAAATTACGTTTATTTTTCCTTTTTAATTGAATCATGTATTGTCATCCAATATAAAGATATGCTGAAAGTTTCAGCTTCCTAGCTAGTCAAAAAGCTGGTTAAATTTCACTTGCAAGATTTGCGTACAGAGAAAGCCACACACACACACACACACACACACACAAACAGAGATTGTAACCTAAATAAAAGTTTATAAAAACAGACCACTTTTAAAATAATATATATATATATATATATATATATATATATATATATATATACTAGCAGGGTAACCGGCGTTGCCCGGGGTTTTTAGAGGTTTTTCTATCGTTTCTCTCTCGCTCCTGTTTCCTTCCCCGCTTGCTATCACGCTCCCGGTCGCTCTCCCGTTCTCGCTTGTCTCCTGTTCACCGTCGCTTTCCCGCTCCCGGTCGTTTTCCCGCTCCCGGTCGTTTTCCCGCTCCCGGTCGCTTTCCTGCTCTCGGTAGCATAGGCGTAGAGTTCAAATTTTCCCAGGGGAGCAAGGGGCAAGATTAGGAGCAACTTTTCTGTCACATATAAATAAAATAGAAGATTTATACAGGAAGCGCGCTTAAACGAAGGAAGGGGATCTCGCTGAGTCGCCACAAAATTTTTTGCAATTTTTTATCTGGAATGGTGCATTTTGGAAGCGGTTGTTTGGCCATTAATTGGAAATATAAAATTTTAACTACGTTTCAGTATCGTATGGCAGTAGCCTGAGTTGGTTAGTGCCTACTGATCCCAGGACAACTGATCCCAGTACCACTGATCCCAGGACAACTGATCCCAGTACAACTGATCCCAGGACCACGGATCCCAGTATCACTGATCCCAGGACAGCTGATCCCAGTACAACTGATCCCAGTACAACTGATCCCATGTACAACTGATCCCACAGACAACTGATCCCAAGGGACAATTGATCCCATAAGCAACTCGTCATTTGACGACAATGGTGGTGGTGATGCTTACGATGACCGGCTGCATACGACGACGGTGGTGGTGATAATGATACTGGCTACTCCAGTAAGATAATCAGTGTCTAGTATTTATTATCACTTTTACTCAAAGACATTGATGGAGCAGTCTTGAAACGTACGCATCGCCAAGTAGTTTAATTTTTGTTTCGTTAGCCTGGTATTTAACATACACCTATGAATCATTCATAGTGCAACATGTGTCTGTTTCGCTGAGAGTCACCAAATGGAGCCGTGGTAATTTAAAAACAGCCACTATAAGGAAAAAATATCTAGTTTACAAAGGCGAAATGAGAGTGACAAGCTTGATGGACAAAGAGCATCACTACAGCGTCCCAACATACTTGCTTCATGCGAGCACTAAGTGGGCAGCCTGCAAATAGATCTAATAACTTTTCCAGATGTTCTCTTACTTTCTATAGCTATTTTTTCTCCATCTGACTTGTGAGTAGCTTCTTCAGCTAGGTCTTTATTTCAATCAAGTGCGACAGAACTATTTCTTAATTATTAGTTAATATAAAATATCAGTTTATTGATTTGAAAACCAAACATTAAAATATATTAAAAATGTTAACAGAATCATTTCTTCATTAATATAAATTTCAGTTTATTTGTTGCAGAACCACACATAATGTGATGTAAAGCTTTCAATATAAAATAGAGTGAAATAACATGTAAAACATCCCGATTTTGCAGAGTAACATTATGCAGATATGGGATCAGTTGTCTGTGGGATCGGTTGTCCATGGGATCAGTTCTCAATGGGATCAGTTGTCCATGGGATCAGTTGTACTGGGATTAGTTGTCCTGGAATCAGTAGTCCTGAGATCAGTTGTCCTGGGAAGAGTTGCGATGATCCTATCCTGAGTAGTTATGGTTGCACAAACATTATACTACTACTCACTGAGAAAATCCTGTTGGCAACAATGATTGCCAAAATATAAAGTTTTTATTATTATTATTATTATTATTGATTTATTGAACACAATTATTGATATTTTATATTTGTTGTTCTTAAAATTTTGTCCTCCCTCAACAACCCGAGACAATTTCATCATTCCTCGAACAAGCACTAAAAAGTTTGGATCAGGAGCCTTTTCAACAGTAGGACCAATCCTTCTGGAACGGCCTGCCTGTAGCTTGAGAGATGAAACACTGAGTTCTACCTTAATTAAACAACGGCTGAAAACGTTTCTTTTCCAACGGTTTTAATTGAAATTACTAAATTACCCTATTGTCACTTTTGTATATATACTTGTGTAGCTGTTTTTTTGTCTCCCGTGACAGCTTTCGCTGTAAGGAATGTACAATAACAATTACATACATACATACATACATACATACATACATACACATGTAAAGCCATGGGCGCCCGCAGGGAGGGGGCATTTGTCCCCTGGATTGATTGATTTAAAAAAAATTCAAAAATTTTCTTTGAGTTCAATTGAACCCACACAATATTTGGAAAAAAACGGGAAAGAGAATTTGAGATAAGAGGCAAAGAAAAAAAATAATAAGCTTGCCCCCTCCCCCCTGGAAAAAGTTCTGCGGGCGCCCATGTGCAAGGCTAACACTCTAATAATTCAGTTAACCTAACACCAAGAACCGTAAGAGTGAACTCCTTGAAAAAATTAAATTAAATAAATACTAGAATTACACGGTGAGATTCCTCGCGGGAATCGAACCCGATACTTCAAGCGTAGAAGTCTAAATGACTTTAACGCTTTACCACCGCTCCTCAATGTAGTAGTGGATGACGACAATGAAGAAAATAAAGGAAGGGCCATGGAACAGACCCGAACTCAACAGTATTACACAGAGGATTTCTAACAGCCATTCCTACAACCAATAAGCTGGTGTATACCGAAATTGTAAGTCATACATTTGCAAGATAATAAGTCACCTATGCAATTCATCTGTCAACATAAAGGCGTTGTCGAAGAGACATACATCCAAGAGACACTGGAAGAAGACAAAAGCCTAGCAAAACGTAGATACATTTCACCCAACAATGCCCCCCGGTTAACGACTTTCCTGACGAAAGGTTTCTCCCCACCGTCACAGGCTTTTGGGAGAAAAGCTAGCTGAAATTTTAGTTTTCTGAGAAAATATTATCTCAATGGTGGGCGACAAGTTTCGCATGCCTGAGCGGGCGATTGAAACACACGGTACGCCACTGTTCTTATTAAAAACTATTACAAACATTACCAATCCAAAAGTAGTGAGAAAACAACTTACAGGTCATACAGTTTAAGATTATTCTCAAAAACAAAATTCATTTAACATAGTTTCGACGTTATTTAAAGTCAAACACAGTGCATTAGGTCAATCAATCAGATGATGAAGTAGAACGTCTTTTCCTCGCAGATCCACTTCTTTTTCTCAGAGACCTGCTCCTTCTAACAGCCCCATTTCTCCCCCTTCTGAGTGACCTACTTCGGCTTTTGACCGACCTACTTCTTCTTGGTGATCTGCTTCGTTTCCTGGGTGACCCGGTTCTTTTTCTTAGCGACCTACTTCTTCTGGGTGACCTGCTTCTTCTTTTATGCGACCTACTTCTTTTTCTGGGTGACCTAGTCCTCCTTCTTAGTGACCTACTCCTCCTTTTGGGTGATCTAGTCCTTCTTCTGGGAGACTGGTTACGCCTGATGTACCGTCCTTTTCTTGGAGACCTACTTCTTCTAACGGGCGATCGATTTTTCTTTTTAGATGACTCATCCCTTGAACGACTCCTCCCCGATCGAACTCTTCCAGAAAACCTTCGCTCATTTGATCTACTTCTCCTAACAGACTGGCTTTTTCGCTTCAGGGATCTATTCGGTGATACACTTTTTTCCCTCATCTTCTTTTCACTCTTGTCTTTCAATGATTGATTTCTTTCCGGTTCGACAGGCGATGTGCACCTTGAAGGTTTCTTTTGTTTCTCTGCTGGTGCTTGATGTCTTTCCGATGATTTAGAACTTTCTTTTGATGCAGATCTCCTTCTCTTAAATGAAATGTCATCTGGACCTCTCGAAGCTGATGAGCTCTGAGCTGATGATTCTCTTGACATTTTCATCTGTTCTTTTTCACTGGATCTAAATAGAGATCATGGATATAATAAATGGGAACAAATTTGTTATCAGAATATTTAACCTACCTAGATGATCTGGCTCTTTCAAGGATGACGCCCGAATGTAGCTCCTTTGACCGGATAGGTGACAGATGCTCCTTTGCAATAATAAATTGTAATTTTAAAGAAAAACATGAATTACATAGACAACCAGATAAAATAAAAAATAAAATGTAACTAAAGGTAAATAATGCTTGTAGTACTAAAAACCAACCTGTTTGTTATTGTCAGCATCCTTGCTTTGCACAGAATGCTTTGATCTTTCAAGCACAGTGTGTTTATCATTTAAATCAGCAGATGGCAAAGGAATGGAGTGAATATCAGGACTTGAAGATCCACGTTCTATTTCTGGTTTTTCTCTATGGACAGAGTTTTTTGCAAGACACTTGACCGATTGCTCCTGAATTAGCTTATTCTTCTTAGCTTTTCTTCTTTTTTTATCGTGATCACTATCATCAGACGACGATGATGATGACGATGATGATGATGAAGAAGATGAAGAACTTGAAGTTGAAGGTTTTTTTGCTCGTTTTGCTGAAACTTTCTTTCTTTTCAACTTTCTCACATTTTTTACATCATCATCACTACTATCACTGACATCATCATCATCACTACTATCACTAGTAGCATCATCATTCTTTGGATGCTTCTTAGATTGAACTTTATTTTTTGGAAACGGTGACAAGCTTTGCCTCCGACCATCCAAGTTATTTAACTGTTTGACAGCATCAGTGATTTCTTTTGATTTATTCGTTGTCTCTTCTTCAGCATCAAGTGATGACATGGACATAGATTTCTCAACCAAATCAACATCAGAAGCAACTTCAGACAACTGCTTCTCTTCACTTACTTCCATCTCAACATTTTTATTAATAACATTCACTTCACTGATGATTTCATTCTTTGATGCCTGCTCTCTCAAGCTTTGCTTTTCATATTCCACTTCGACGGGAGGTTGCCATGCAAGTTTGCTTGTCTGCAAAATTTACATTTCATTATAAATATATTTCTTTTTTAAGTTATTTCAAGAGAATAATACTATTTAATTAATAAAACAGCTCACAACTACCTAATAATCAAATTAATCCATTAAATTGATTTAGAATTATTTTTCTTATTTTGAGCTATCACGTAAACAAATATCTTATGATGCATACAAAATTAAACCAAAATTCAAATAATGCAAGAAATAAAAAGCTAAAAAACTAACTTCAGAGAGATTTTCCCTTCTATTCGAAGATGCCTCACGCCAACTATCTGATCTTCCATTTCTTGATCCCCTTCTAGCCCTTGATCTTGATTCAGACCTTTGGTTAACTGGATCAAATCTTCCAAATCCTACTTCTCTCATTCCTGATCTATTATTGTTTCTTGACCTGGATCTTCTGTCCCTTGATCTAGAGGTATTGCTTCGAGACCTAGATCTTCTGTTTTCTGGATTAGATCTTTTGTCCCTAGGACTAGATTTTCTGTTTCTTGGACTATATCTTCTGTTTCTTGGACTATATCTTCTGTTTCTTGACATAGACCTCCTTCTGTTGGAAACTGATCTTTTATTTTCTGAAATGGGCCTCCTATCCATTTGCCTAAATTTATCATCCTTTGACCCAGACTTTTTAAACTCTGACCCCCTATCGGTATCACCATATCCTGATCTGGAATGTCGTTGTCTTGGGCTTTTAGATCTAGACCTTCTAGATATTATCTTAGGCTGCTGAGCTGATTTACTATCAGCTTGTTTAGTGTCTGACAGATTTAATTCCATTTCTTTCTTATTAAAATTATATTTATTATGAGCAGTTCCGACAATTTCATCAACAAGACGACTTTCACCAGCCGACTTTTCACCTTCGAAAGACTCATCGTTTCTTCTGGACGTGTTTTCTTTAATTTTTGAATTTTCTGGTTTTCTCTTGTTTTCTTTCAAATCATTAGTGTTGGAGTCTTTGCTTGAAGATGTTTTGTGCTTGGCTTCAATATACTTCTGAGAAGAAACACATTTTTTAAATGGATCATATCTTGGGCTGGAAGTTGATGAACCTCTACTTTTGTCTCTATTTTCTTTTTGAGTTTTATGTGACTCTACAACTTTCTGAGTCATGCTGATGCGTCTTTGCTCTTTGGGACTTGCGTCCCTAAAATTCATTGAAACAAACTCTAGATTATTCAAGTCCTTGTGCAACCAATCACCTCGGTCCATAAATTCATCTTCACTCTTGCCAAGTTTGTTCGTTTCTATTTGATCAATTCTGGCTTTCTTGGCAGAATTTATGGGAAGATTAACTTTCGACTGAATCTTCCCTCGAATATCAGGAGATTCTGAAGATGAAGAACTGCAACGTTTTTTTTTTAAAGATTTTATTTCTTCTCTGTCGATTTGTTTCTGCTTCTCATCATAACCATGCTGTTCATCACCTCTACTGTCACGATGATGCCGTCTCTTCATGTCATTTTCTACTGCATTTCCTTTTCTTTAAATAAATACATAAAAAAATATCATAAAAATTAGTATTATGAGGGAATTACGACACAAAAACTACGAAACAACTCAATCAACAAAATTAAAATCATTCATATACATTACAAAAACATACCTTGCATCCTTCCTTTCCTTTTGATCTTCTTTTATGTGACCAATCACATCACTAGAATAACAAAACAGATAATTAGAATAAATAAGAAATATAGCATATTATTCAATTTTGTGTTGAAATAAATTATTAAATAAGAAATATAGCATTTTATTAATTTTTATGTTGAAATAAAATAAGAAATATAGCATTTTATTAATTTTATGTTGAAATAAATAAGAAATATAGCATTTTTTTATTTCTATGTTAAAATAAAATACACAAGTAAGCAAATTTATAAAGAAAATTACCCATCAAGACAAGTTAAGTTTCTGTTGCTGCTTGTGAATCTTTCCGATAAACTTTTATCTTCTGTTTCAAGTCGTTTCTTAACTCTCTCTTTAATAAAATCTTTTTCATTATCTTCTTCTCCTTCATATCTTTTTGGTCTTTTTTTCTTTTCAGCTTTTTCTGGTTCTTGATCTTTATTTGCTGCATTTTCACCTTTTTTCCATCTAAGAAAATAAAAATAAAAATTAAGCCAATAAAGAAAAAATATTTAAATTGCACTTTAAAACTTTTTTAAAAATGTTTACTATATTATTATATCTTTTGGCATCACAACATACTTAATGTGCTGAAAGAACTATATTGATGATTAAATAAAAACTTACTTGTTGGAAGTAACTGACTGAAGAGCTTCATTAAGTGAAGTTAATTTGGCTTGTTCTCTTCTCCAATGTGGTGGCGTTGTTCCTCTTGATCGACTTCTTGAAGCAGAATGGTAGCGCTGTAACATAAAAAAACATTGAAACTTTGTAATCAATACACAATATTAATTGATTAAGTACAAATAATTATCTACTTGATAAATATAACTTTTCTACAATTGTTTCTCATGAGTAACAACATCCCATGAACATAAAGAAACAATGAGCTCGACATTGTTAAAAATTATTAAATTCTAACTAGTATTATCATACATAACAACTTTAAAATTGTAACCATTACCATGTAATTATAATATAATTGTAACCATTACCATGTAATTATAATATAATTGTAACCATTACCATGTAATTATAATATAATTGTAACCATTACCATGTAATTACAATATAATAGTAACCATTATCATGTAATTACAATATAATAGTAACCATTATCATGTAATTATAAAAAGCACAACCATGCAAGCAGCAACATTATGGGTGGTTGATACAAGTGTCATACTAATATGATTAATATTGAACTTTTACGAGTATTCTATCAACATATTTTAATTACATACATAACTATTATATTATTTATTCATAGATGTCTTGATATAACTACTGGATACACAACCTAGAGAGAACATACTTAATAGACCTCATGTGGAATTGCTGAATGTATCATGATTATGAATGAGTTGTTGTAACTAATTTCCCTAGTAATGGAGTAATGGCACACCATATAACTAGAATTCCTGATATAACTATGATGTAACTTTCTGTACCGTTTGAGGCCAACTGAAAGTTTTCTGTTTGGGTTGTATATCCAGTTGCTAAATCAAGATATCCTTGCTATTATCATATAACTATAACAAAAAACACTCATTACAATACAATTATAAAAACTTGTGAACCGTAAAAAAACTTTGTTTTTTAAAAAACTTTTTTAATTTTGTAATTCGGTAGCTAATAATTGCTTGCAAATTATTTTTTAATGATAGTAAGTTTCTAAAAAATAAAGTCTATAAGAAACTTTCTAATTAATATGGAAATTTTTTTTATTTATTTTAAAGTATTTAAACCAAAAAATTAAATATTGTTTTTCGTTAAATAAACTAAAAACTTATGGTTTATTTCTCTACGAAACATTTGCAATTTAAAAAAAAATTAAAAGTCTTAATTGATATGATTCTATAATTTATTCAAATTTTATCCAATCAATCTGAAAGTTTAATAGAATGTAAAGTCCGCTACAAAAAATAAACCCATCAATTTTCAGCTTGATTGGATAACGGGAAGTTTGTTTTTTAAGTGTTAAAGGGTCCCAACATATGACTCAAGCAAGCACACAAGCAGGCAAGCAAGCAAACACAGTAAAGTTAATATAAAGGATATAATATTGAAATGATAATAAATGAGACAGCCAACTTACAACTGCTCCCCGTCCTTTAACTCTCCTTCCAGTTCTGTTATCTCTTCTTTTCCTTTCTGGACTCCTCAGCTTTAACACTTCTTTTCGCCTGCTTTGAAATAGCACAATAATTTAACTTACCCTCTCATAAATAAGACATTTAAATTTCAATATTCCATTTAACGTTCACATGAACCAGCATGTAACAACCCCCCCTACCACCTCCTTTTACATTAAATATTTACAAACCTCTCTACTGGTTGTTCATCAATGATCATCTTCTCCTCTTTTAGTAATTGTTCTTCTGGCTTCTTCTTTATAGGACTGCCTCTGAACAAAAACTTATTAGGTGGAATCTCAGGAATTTCTTCAGGTTTTATTGAACATACAGTATCTTTTTCTTCTTCTTCAACTTCTTTATTTTTCTTCACATCTTTTTTATTTTTCTTTTCCTTTCTGTAAAAATTAATTCCACAAAAATTAAGAGTAACCATTATTATGTAATTACAATATAACAGTAACCATACACCTGAATTAAATTAAAATATAATAAATAAAATTGTAAATAAGTCATACAGTTCTTATATCCCTTAATACTGCCACATATATAGTAAAAGTTCTCTAGAGCGACGCCCTAAAAAGCGGATGTTAAGAGCATTGAACACTTTTGTTTGGCACAGGTTTCTTAGATCTGTATTCAGACTCCTAGGAACAAATCCCTTTTCAAGTCCTGAAGAACGGACATCGCTTAGATAAGTTATACAATGTAAGCGTGCGATAAAATGCAGATTAAAAGATCACCAATATTGTTTCTTATAATAAATTCAAAAAGTAAAACTTTTAATTTGATTTAATAAAAGATATGAGGGCATGTTCTTCTTTGCGACTCGGTCCATTTTACAGGTCAATAAACCAGAAACGAGACCATTTTATAAGAATCAAGCTATGCAAATGTAATTCTAAATAAAATTCATTATTATTTCTATGTTCATTTATCTTGGTATTTATGTTGTGTGTCCTTTGGCAAAATAAAAATTGCTTCCTTGCACCTCAAAATTTTGCTTTTAATTTACTTTTGGCAAAAAAGCAGTTCTTGATACTGAAAAACATGTCTGAAGAGATTTCAAGGCATCAACTACTACAAACATCATACCCACTGGAACAGCTTTTGAATATGCTAAAAACTTTATTTAAGCAACAAATTATTAGACTCCGTAAAAGTTGAAATAGCAGATTAAATTTTTAAAACAAAAAATGTCACTAGACAGACAAAACTTAGCAATTTGTTTAGTACTAAAACATGAATTAAATTCTTTGCATAAAAAAAAACGACCAGTACATTCAGTGGATGCTCACGATGTCGCCTGTTTTTCATTGAAGTTCACGATTCTGTCGCATCTTATTGAAACTATTCCAAAATTAAATTATTTTCTTACATTTGAATTGTTTGAATACATTTTTATTTATCTTTTGTTGCAGTTTATATATTTGTAATTCCTATGCGTTTGTGATTGGTCGACTGTTTTTTAATAGCATGTACCGAGAAACGAACAGAAACGAGAAGCCAACAATTTTGCTCTCCCGAGGGTGTCTGCTCTTCAGAACTTTTACTGTACATACAAGCAGATTATAAAATTATTTTATTCCTTAATACTGCCACATACGTACATACAATCTGATTTTACAAATATTTTATTCCTTAATACTACCACATATGTACATATAATCAGATTTTACAATCATTTTAATCCTTAATACTGCTACATATATACATACAATCAGATTTTACAAATATTTTATTCCTTAATACTACCACATATGTACATACAACCAGTGTTGGGTAATATTTCAAATACATTATATTTGGAATATGTATTTGAATTATTTTCAAGTATTTTTGTATTTTAATTTGAAATACTTTTAGAAAATTTATTTAGTGTTTTTATTTTAATTACTTTTGAAAAGTAATTTGAATATTTTGAACAAAAAATAAAATACAAAATACATTATCGAAATTTCCAAAAATATAAAGATCAGGAAACTTTAAAATTAATAAATAAGTGTTATGATAATGTTTATATCATGGTTTTATACCATAATCAATGTTTACTTAATGTACTTCCTTTTGTTTCGATAGCTTAGCGCGAGGTTGGATTTTAGAGTTTGTAGTAAAAGTAGGTCGTTGTCGTTAGAATTAAAGTTTAAAGTTTTATTAATACTAAGATGGCAGATTATTCAGGCAGTGGTGGTCGAATGCCGGCCATATTAGATGGCGAATTCTTTAAAATTGAACAATTACTAATTTTAAAAGCAAATTCTCATTTTAAAAGTTGAATCTGTTTATCTGTTTATTTTATTGCAATAAAAGATTTACCCTGTTGACTTGTTTTTGTTAAAAAATGTTTGAGATGCGTGTTGATGATGATGATGATGTTTCAGCATCAAGTGTTATAAAAAGTATTTTAGTATTTTGGAGTAAAATACTTTAATGCATTCTGTATTTTATATCCGAAATATTTCCAAGGAAACTATTTCTATTTTGTATTTGAAATACTTTGTATTTTGTATTTAAATTACATTTTGACAGTATTTTACCCAACACTACATACAATCAGATTTTACAAATATTTTATTCCTTAATACTGCCACATACAACCACAAAACCAACCTGACAGCTTTCTTCTTCTTATTTTTCTTCTTCTTTTTACTTTTCTTCTTACCTTCATCTTCTTCTGACTCATCCTCACTTGATGATGATGATGATGATGACGAAGATGAAGAACTACTGCTACTTACAGAGCTGGATGATGATGATGACTTTTCTTTACTAACTGCTTTTTTCTTTCCTGAAGACTTGCTCTACAAGAATTATCAAAAAATGCCTATAAACATATCATTCAAAAGAAATCTTTAAATTAAAGTCTACAGTATTATAGTAGAGCATCAGAGTAATACTAGCATATGGAATCCCATCGTTTTACCTACCACTATCCATGCATAAACCCAATATCTCTACCCATGAAACTGGTACTCATTTCACAGAATCAAAAAGTGCTTAAAGGTTGAGTTAACTTCAAGACCTAGACTGCCTTCAAACAAAGAGTGTTGATAAAAAAGCTACTTCATGGCTGAAAACTGAATTGAATAACCTTAGACTTACAACAAAATAAACCTCAGCAGCTTTTGTAAAACTCCTTCAGTAATAAATGTAAAGTTACATTTTATTATTGAACTAGAAAAAACCCATCAAAAAGGGCAGATTTTTCAATATCAAAATACCTAATTACCATTGTTTTGCTATTTCAGCATTAACTAACAATGTTATACAAAGTTATAACATACACACACACACATACATACATACAATTCAAAATGATGTATGTTGATGTTTAGTATTGTGTAACCCTGTCAAAACTTCTCTACACCAAGCTGAGCTGCTTTGCATGTCTAGCTTTCAAATTTCAATATGTGCCACTACTCGGGCAGTATCTAGCAAATAAAACAATTAGGAGCAGCATCATTGCACCTAGATTAGAAAACAAACCTTAACAACTGGAACCAGCTCTCCAGAATTTGTTATTATAACAGGAACCTTTGGATGAAATTTTGAATCTGTTTCTAGATTTTCCATTAATTTCACAACTTCCATGCCTTGCAAAACAACTCCAAACACCACATTCTTTCTGTAAATTGTTTAACAAATTCAGATCTAAATTTAGAACTCTATGTGTTTAAGTACAATTAACTTAAGGTATGATTCACATTCACATATGATTCACGTAACGCAATTGAAAGAAATGGCCATTCAGTGCAGATAAAGTTGATACCAAAAGACATAGAATAACAAATATTTATCAAGAAGATAAATAATGCTCGAAAGTTTATTTTAATGTCATTGACAATTAACTTAATGTAATAGACATAAGAAAACATACCGATCCAGATGAGGTGCAGGAACAGTAGTTCTGAAAGAAATAAACAAACATTACAATGAAACCAAAGAAATGATAAAATAATATGTCAAAATAAATACTTACATGAAAAATTGAGACCCATTGCTGTTAGGTCCTTTGTTAGCCATAGAGAGAATGCCTGGCTTTTCGTGTTTCAGTTCAAAATTTTCATCTGGAAAGATTTAATTCATTTAAATATAATTCTGCATAAAATAGCACTTGAAAAGAACAAGAAAATCTGAACAAACCTTCAAATCGAGAACCATAGATCGACTCCCCACCAGTTCCATCACCTGAATGGAATATTCACATCAATTCAATAAAGATTTTCTAATAAACCAATAAATAATTATAACAAGGATATTAAATTAAATCAAACCTTTCTCAAAGTCTCCACCTTGTACCATAAAACCATTAACAATCCTGTGGAAGCATGAATCTTTATAATATAATTTTTTCCCAGATACCCTGCTGGTCCCTAATTCACCTGCAACATGTCAATATTAAAGTCAGCAATTAAAGACAATGAGAGAGAATTTATTCTACTTTAAGCATTGAATCAAATTAGTTCTAGAGTTCAAACAATTTAGTTCTAGAGTTCAAACAATTTAGTTCTAGAGTTCAAACAATTTAGTTCTAGAGTTCAAACAATTTAGTTCTAGAGTTCAAACAATTTAGTTCTAGAGTTCAAACAATTTAGTTCTAGAGTTCAAACAATTTAGTTCTAGAGTTCAAACAATTTAGTTCTAGAGTTCAAACAATTTAGTTCTAGAGTTCAAACAATTTAGTTCTAGATTAGAATCAATTAAGTTTTAGATATAAATTGTTCTAGATTAGGCTTTGGACTAATTAAATTCTAGCCTTGAATCAATAAAGTTATAGCTTTAAACATTTTAAGTTCTAACTTTGAATTTATTCTAAAAATTATTTTTGACAAGCATTAAACCAAATGATTTGATTTCTCAATAACCACATATTGCATGTTATTTGGAAATAAATTTATTACAGATTTAATAACATACCCGTACAGATTTAATAACATACCCGTACAGATTTAATAACATACCCGTACAGATTTAATAACATACCTGTACAGATTTAATAACATACCTGTACAGATTTAATAACATACCTGTACAGATTTAATAACATACCCGTACAGATTTAATGACATACCTGTACAGATTTAATAACATACCTGTACAGATTTAATAACATACCTGTACAGATTTAATAACATACCCATACAGATTTAATAACATACCTGTACAGATTTAATAACATACCCATACAGATTTAATAACATACCTCTACTGATTTAATAACATAGCCGTACAGATTTAATAACATACCTGTACAGATTTAATAACATACCCATACAGATTTAATAACATACCTCTACTGATTTAATAACATACCCATACAGATTTAATAACATACCTGTACAGAGAAGACGGAAATTTTCTGCGGTTTTAGGACAGACGTCAGCAAAAAGTTCTACTATGATTCGGCCAACTGCAATAAAATGGTGATTATTAACTTGAATAAGGAACAATTAAATAGTGATTATTAACTTGAATAAGGAACAATAAAATGGTGATCATTACCATGAATACTTAATATGTGAAGTATGTGAGAATTGAAAATATAAGACACTTTTGAATCAATATGGAACAAAATAAATTTTTTATTATGAATTTTTAAATTTAAAAATTAAATATCACTTTCTTTAAATAAACTAAAAATTGATGATTTGTTTCTCTACATAAAAATTAATTTTTTAAATTCAAAAAATTTAACTGAATTTATTCTATAATTCACTCAAATTTTATCCAATCAATCTGAAAATTTAATAGGCGCTGGTGGCAGAGCGGTAGAGCGTTCGCCTGTCGATCGTTAGGTCGGCAGTTCAAACCTCGCCGGCGTCACCAGCGTAACTCCCTTAAGCAAGGAGTTCACTCGCATTTGCTAAAGGGGTAGGCGCCTATAAATGGCTGCCTTTGCAAGTACCCTCCCTCTCTCGCCTTGAGCAAGACTTGTCTTGATAAGGCGTATGCTAAATCTCAATTAAAAAAAAAAAAAAAAAAAATAGAATATAAAGTCCGCAGCGACAAATAAACCCACTAAATTTCAACTCGATTGGATAACAGGAAGTTTGTTTTTTTAGTTGTAAATGGTCCCAATGTATGGCTCAAGCAAGCAAGCAAGCAAACACGGTGAAGTTAATATAAAGGATTAAAAAATGACTTGTCTGTTTTTCTTCTATACAAATTCAAACCGCAAGACCAATTTTAACAAAATTTGGCACGGAGGTAGATCTCAAAGTGAAGAAAAAGATAGGGTAGTTTCTAATTTGTTTATATCTTTTTATGGACAAAAAACCTTCCAGGCCAAAAAGGTCTATGTACGAACATCAAAGGTTATAGCGTAACAAGATTCAAATTTAGTTTATGTAACAAAGTTTGTAGAAAGCTTCAAGCAACTTTTAACAAATCTATTTCAAGTTTTATGGGCAAAAAGTCATGAGGGGGAGGAAGAAAAAAATCGGTCACAAAATAAGCGGAGCGGGAGCAAAAACGGGAACTGAAGAATGAATAGGAACAGGCACGGAAAAGCGGCCGAGAGCGAAAGAGCCAGCAGGAAAGGGAAAGCGACCGGTTACAGAAAAGCGAGCTGGAGCGGGAAAGTGACCGGCAATGGGAAAGCAAGCAGGATCGAGAAAGCGACTGGGAGCAAGAAAGAAAAACGATAGAAAAACCTCTAAAAACCTGGGTAACCCGCTAGTTACTGAATAGATTCAATGTGACCAAGTTCACATAGGAAAAATAATTAATAATTACTAGCTTCATAATAAGAAAATGTTCTTTTGATAAAAAAAACAGCAGTTTCATGTAGTACAACGTGTTACAACAAGTACAATGAGTTGTGCGTAGTACAATGAGTTAATGAGTCTCTGTTCATTACAAAGATTGTCTCAAAACCAAGGGAGCAATTTCAGCTAAATTTGGCATGACGATAGTTTTCATTGAGGTTTTAAGGCATTTTTTTAAATTGATTTATTATTTTTCGTTTTATTGTCAAAAAAAAGAGAACCTCAGACAACCATGGGCAACACAGCAACCATTAACTATGCTAGTGATCCCATAAAATGTCTAATGCATTTGGAAAAAAATCAAGACTGTGCAGTCTTTATTGTTAGTTTAACCACTTGATCTTTGTTTAATTCAAACCTAATCACTATTTTCATATTTTTTAAAAATAAAAACGTAATTGAAGTTAAAACATTTTTAGTTCATTTAAAACTGAGTGACTTGTGGGCCTTTTGCAGCCTCAGTGGGCTGCTTCTCCACTTTCTTACAAAATCCACTCCTTAAAGCCTATAAACTTGTTACCCAGCCCAAACAGCTAATTAATATTCATGACTTCAGTATTGACCCGTCTTACAAACTGTCTACAAAATTCACTAGGCCATTAGGAGTTATTCTTATTCTATCAATATTATTCATGGTCACGTTTAAAAACTGGCTCAGAAAAATGTCAATACAAACCTGGTTGTCCTCCTATGGATACATCAAGAAAACATTTGGGATTTGTTTTTGTGGTCATGGTTTACCTGTAAGACAATTACAATGTATTACCAAAATAAAAATAAGGAATTGAAGTATACAACTAATAAATAACTTTTATATTGATATCTCATCTATGTTATCTCATAATAGTTTGAACGAGATTTTCTAGATAAATCTACCACAAATCCCATGATTTTACACAGTACTAAGAGTACTAAAAAAGCTATGAATATTTAGATTTTAAAGAGATTATTGTTGAAGAAGTTAAAGCTATAATTGGATTGGTTGGCTTTTGTTCTATAATCTATAGTAGTACTTCTTGAACTGGTTAGGCAGTTACGGAAAAGAATACTCCTGTATCTTCCAAAGAGTATAAAAAGGGAAACAAATAGAATATCTAAATGTGATTGTTTTAAGATTTTGGTGCTTTTACCTAGTTGAAAAATCTCGAAAAAGTTTTTAATAAACTTTATTTTTTTAAACCTCATGTTTCAGCACCAAATAATGGTAATAATTCAATTTAGTGGCTTAGGTGATTTCTGTGCATGTTATTTGTAAGCTATAAAGCTACTCCACTCAAAAATAAACGCTTTTAATATTACCTGTTGTGAAGCTCATTGATAAATCAGTTTAGGAGTTATTTTGACTAAGATATAGCAAAATCTGGATATCTGCAGATATAACTAATGAGTCTTAGTTTCTTGTGATTATAAGGAGGCTTAGGTTCAGTTATATGCTATATTCTCGATTAAATTGGAATATGGTATTCTCAAGTTTTTGGAAACATTTGTATTAACTAAATTATGTGGTCAACAATATCATTAATATAAAAAAATAGATTTAAATACATACATATATATATATATATATATATATATATATATATATATATATATATATATATATATATATATATATATATATATATATATATATATATATATATATATATATATATATATATATATATATATATATATAAATATTTATATATATACCGGCAGATCTAGCCAACTTTTGAGGGGGGGAGTTTGAGGCAAGATAAAAAATATTAGTACAATTATCAGAGCCGTAAAGGTTCTAATTTGAGGGGGTAGGGGCGTCATTTAGCAGTACTTACAAGTACCCCCCAAAAAAATTTTTTTTTAATGTTTTTGGATAAATATCTACGAAGTTTTACAAAAAAATCGGAAAAGTACTTACAAGTACTCTCCTCGGTCATCAGCTATTAATATATGTAATTGCCCATGTCTGTGTAATACATTTTTGTGTGACGCGCTGTTATCTATGGTAAATTAATTTATATATATATTAATGATAAATAATTATATATATATATAATATAATTAAATAACTTAAAAAATTTTTTACCTTATGTAAAATAAATTCAAAATATAAAAAATTATTAATATTTTTGAATATGTCGTTTCTCCTTTCATTTGTTTTGGAGTGCATACGAACGATAAAACAATTTCTATCGATTTCACTTAATCAATCAATCAAATAAACTTATAAAGCGCCTTTTCCTTTTCTTAAATTCAAAGGCATTTGCTCTCCAATAAATTCGCTAAATAAAAATGTTCACTTATATCGCTTTCTAAAAACTTACTTCATCGCCGAGTTCTTTCTGCGTTATAACTATTACACGGGCAGTAGGCGCTGGCAGTGTTGTTTCAGTTAGGGTTTTTCAGTTAGAGTATCAGTTAAAGTTAATCAATTTAATATTTTTTAGTTAGTATTACAGTTAAAGTTAATTTTATTAATTTTTTTCAGTTAATATTAAAGTTAGTATAACATTTATTAATATTCAAAACAGGAAAACAAAATAGATATCGATTCAAGATTTTATTTTCATGCAGAAAACCTATAATTATTTTAGTTAATAATTTTTTTTTCCTTTTAACAAATGTCCGTAGTTCTATATTTTTTGTAAGTCTGTTTCTTTTTCCATGCGCCAAATCTCCACAAACAGAAAACACCCTCTCAACGTAAGCCTTTCAACAGAGCTCCACAAGTTTCGACCACGTGAGCTTCCGAATCTTTTTCTCTCACACTACAAAGGGCGCGTTGTAACAATTCACCAGCTCAACATTGCTGTCAACTCTGTGGTCGATCACTGGTGCACCGATATTTCCAATAATTATTACAACGCTTTGGTTGATCTAAGATGGACGCTCACATAAACAACTTTATCATATTGGGGGTTAAAGTGTGTTATGTGTGTGACTATGTCTTAAAAAGTAATCTTACACTGTTCTACGAATTTGTATGCCTACTCAGCATTTTCAGCAACAATTGTCGCACTAAATATTTCTCCGTAACTCTCAAGGAAATAGACGTGCTCAGACGCTATGCTTGAAACCAACAATAACACTCAACCAAGCTTTAACTCTGGTGGATGTGATGTACACCAGTGTATGCACGCGTTGAATTGTTACAACGCGGTTGAGCTCAACCAGAGTAGGCTGTGGTTAATTTTTACAACGCTTTGGTTAAACCGGTGTCTCATCTGGTGGATTGTTACAACGCGTGCAAACCACGTTGCACCGGCTTTTATCAATAGAGGGTTTGTAACTGAAATAACGCGAAACTCCATTTTCTTATTTTTGGCCAGAATTTATTTTTAACATCGTTTATATATTTTACCGATTATTTCCATGGCAAACCGCCGGGGCAATAGCAGCGACCTTCTTTCTGCTGTCAAACGACGATTTTTTGCTTCATGGTTTTCTTGCATTTTTGGTAACTGAAACGTTAGCAATAGACTAAAAATATAAAGAAAGTTTAAAGTAATAATTATTCAAAGGTGGGCGAACAGTGCACAGTGGTTTTAAACTTCCTGTTCCACTTCACAAGAGCTCTGTTTCTGCAGTAAGACTAAACTCGCCAGAGGCACAATATATTTTATCAGGCTACACTCATCATAACTGATGAAATCACTAAACATGGATTACGCTGCATCAATAAGTTCTTTGCGATGTCATGCAGAATTCAAAACCTTTCTGAGGTAAAGTCATGGTTATTGAAGGCAAGTTTAGACAGACACTGACAGTCGTTGCAAGAGGAACATGAACAGATATCATAGAGTGTTGTATAAAATCAAGCAATTTATGGCAACAGGTCACAAAATTGGATTCGTTTACGACATTGGCGTTAAATAAATTTGATTGATTGATTGAATTGCTAACTAACATGCAAATTAGAACTCAAAATATTCCCAACGACTGGCTTCTCAATGTTGGATTTGGAAGTTTGCCTGAAATACCAGGAGTTCCTGTGAATTCTATCGAGATTCCTCGACAAATGATTTCAGATGAGAATATTATCGAACAGATTTACGGTAGTGATTTGAGAAACATGCCCATTGAAGAACTTTCAAAACGTGTGATTTTAGCTCCAACAAACAAAGAAACATTAGAAATTAACAGAAAAGTAATCGCTCAGATGCCAGGTGATTTTCATCTCTATTATAGTGCTGATAAATTACCTTCCGAGGACGCAGTTGATGAACTGAACTATGCTTTTGTGTCTAATTCCTAACCTATTGGCCTAGGAAATTTTTTTTAGAAATCTAATTGGCTTATTTACTTTAAGATGGGTAAATTTCATTGCTCTATGACTTTGCGGAGCACGGTAATAACTTGCCGGAGTTGAGAAGTCCATCTAAAACAAATGGGGCAGCCGTGGGAAATCAATGGTTCTTAAGCACATTGCGTTAATGCCATGGCTAAGAACTTTTTTATGGCTAATTGAATGTTTTTAGTTGTTGTTTTAAATGAAAGTTTATTATATTGTCTATAACATATTAAAAACTCAAATGTCTACTAATATGACTACATATTTAAATTTTGCATGAAACAAGTGTAGATCCTTGTAAATCAGAGCGCATAATGGATCATTCACCAACGGCTATAACACAATTTTCAAATCTCAATAACTTTTTTATTAAATACATTTACTTTAATATGTAACTTCATAACTGATAACAATTATTGATTGCTAACTCAATCAAAAATTTAATTACTGGAATATTAATGATGATGCAGAGGACTACGACCTACAGACGTAAAGCTTCATAGCAGGCGTGATCACAAGGGATCTGACTTTCGATATTTAAAGAACTATTTTATCTGATTTTTTTAATATTTCATTGTTTTGTTGTTATTTTATAAATACAAACTTAAAAATAAATAATACAACATCTAATGACTTCTGAATTTGAATTTATAACTCTTACGTGCTATGCTTTTTCAGCATTGTGCACTCAATGCTCTATGTATACCTATGTGAACTGAGCTAGATCGTTGAACCAGTTTTTAACAGACTAACGCCTTGAATGTTTCTACCGCACTGCATTCGTCTCAAATGGATTTTTCGTTATTAAATAAACTTCTTTTAGATTTGTTGATATTTAAACTCAAATTTTATATCTTTATAAGAATATTTTGTTTAATTTAATTAAAAAGATCTTATATTTTTTTATGCGACTGCCTATTATATATTCAATAATTTTTATTATAACATTTTTTATGTTTTATTACCTTTAAGACAGATGGAGCTTACGGGCTAGTCAGGCCAGCTAGTGCGTGGAGCCTGAATCGGATTTTTTAATTTTGCCGATACAACCTCTCTGACGAGATTACACAAAATTCACCCAGATCCAAAGTCAGTAACAAAATTAAATTATGCAATGTTACAGCAATAATAAATAATTGAATTGGTAAAAATACCTATGTTAGGATCCAAAGAACCATGTTAAAACCCGTGCTATATCAACAACACGCCAAAATGGAGATTCAGTAATGCTCCAATTTATCAAGAATGACTTAAGGAATATCATAAAATAAATTATTTTACAAAATGTAAAATTAAAAAATTATATTCTACAATCATTTTAATAAGTGGCGTATAAATCGCAAAATGACACGCTCTCATGTAGTTAAGTCCGAGTCCATGCGGGCTTAGGTATAAAATCAGCGGCCGATCCAAGGGGCTCTCCCTTAAAAGTTTCAACAAAATTGTTTAGGCTTAATATTTTAATTTTCCACTTAATTTGCAACTTTATTCTGTTTTTCTGTAGCCTAAGTAGGGAAGAGCCGTAGCCGTACTGAATGACCACCTTGGCTTTTTTCATACACCTACAGGCCCGTCGGGACGGGGGAGTATGGGAAGTGGAGCAGGGGCGTCATTTGCAGGAGGACAAGGAAAAATTGCTCCCTAAAAATTTAGCAAAAACAATTATTTTAGAAAACAAATAGCTACAAAGTTTTTGGAGAAGATTTTGAAGAAGTTTTTTTTAAAGTAGCTGCGAATACTCACTCCCGGTCATCTGCTCTTTTGGGAAAAAGTGTTTAAAGTTTGGATTTTTAAGTAGCTTTCAAAGCTAGGTGCTGATTTTGAGAACATGGGGCAGCGCCTAGCGTTAGCAAATAGGTAGTATGCATTGTATAATTTCAGTTTATTGATTTTCATTTAAAACATTAAAATAATTGTAAAGAAAACTATTTTTTCACAATGTGTTTTTCCATTTCATCAGTGTAACCTAAAAAAAATTGTACTCACAAAACATTGATCAGAGTTGGTACCAAACTAGAGCACTGCATGGGATGTGTTTTTTTTATAATAGTTTATATAGTACTTTACACCAGGTGTTTTAAGACTCTAATGGCTGTATGTAGGAAGCACTTAAGTACTTCCTGTCGTGGATCAGAATTTGACCCTTTTTAATTTCCCCTCTTCCTTTCTTCAGGCTTGGGACTGGCTCGCAATTAGCAAGGCGGAGTTGCATGGGATGTGTTCGGTGCTGGACTTTATATAAGGGTTATCAAACGGATCGGGCCAGACCAAAATTAGCATGGGTTGAGGCTATTTAGCTGAGACATAGGTTTTTGTGATAATGAAAATGAACAGGACCGGCTTGGGATTTTGTATCTATATAAAGGGTCAGGTTTAGAAAAATCGGTCTGTGCAGGGATTTGAGAAATAAATAAGCACATTTGGTAAGGCCGCTTACACAAATATTAACACAATTTTAAAAAATAGGTCAAGACAACCCAGTAACTGCAGTGGCGTAGCTAGAGTTTTTGGCACCCTGGGAAAGGTCTAAGGAATACGCCCCTAGAAAATCATATCTGTAAGTTTTTCCACCAAACAGAGCTGATGATTGGGGGCAGCAATTGTAGTAGGTACTTTTCCAAAACTTTAAACAAATTTGCCTCCAAAATTAGCTGATGAACGGGGGCACATGATGAGGGTCCTTCCACAAATCCGTCACTAGCTACAACTTATTTTTTCCCTAGTCCCAGCTTATCGGATAAAAATTGTATCAGGTTTTAATAATTTTTTGAAAAGTATCTACAACTACCCCCTCCCCGGCTATCCACTATTTTTTGACGCCCCTGAAGTGGATCACTCCCCACTTTTCGAAACACTGTGGATAAAAATATATATATTGTCGGTAACATTTATATTGTCAGTTAAAATATATTGTCAGCATAAGCGTAGGAGACGGGGGCAGGGGAAATGCTAGGAAATGCCCCCCCCCTAATTGTTTTGTCTCTCAATTTTTCGGGCAAGCGGATGCCTCTCAAGCTTGACAAAATAATGCATTTCCTTCATTTGGCAAATGATTAAATTGCTTAACTCTTATTCTATTTCAATTTCTAGATGTAGTGAAGGTATAAAATATACAATAATTTGAATAGGAATCAAATAAAAGTGACTCAGCGGAGGTTATGAAATGAAATCACACAGCTTGACATGCACACATAGGAAGATACTGAAGCTGACAAGACTGCTCAAAGTAAAAATGTGC
This sequence comes from Erpobdella octoculata, assembly GCA_963978895.1. Lineage (NCBI taxonomy): Eukaryota > Metazoa > Annelida > Clitellata > Hirudinida > Erpobdellidae > Erpobdella > Erpobdella octoculata. Next base: position 17,972,671 of record OZ022243.1, on the reverse strand, counting down.
ACACTTTCGCTTCAACTCGCTCTCCCGTTACCTTTTGCTTTCCCGTTCTCACTTGCTTTCCCACTCCTTTTCTGTCTTCTTCTCACTCCTAATTTCTTTTTGCCCATAAAACGTGAAATTTGTTGAAAGTTGCTTGAAACCTTCTTCAAAGTTTGTTACATAAACTAAATTTTAATTTTGTTACGCAATAACCGTTGATGTTTGTAGGTACCTAGGAATTTTTAGCCTGGGAAGTTTTTTGGGCGTAAAAATTAAAATAAAATTAATACAAAATACAAATTTTAATAAAAAGAATAAAAATTGTTTAATTAAAATCTACCCTATCTTTTTCTTCTGTGAGTTCTACCTTCTACTAAATTTCATTAAAATTGGTCCAGCGGCTAGGATTTGTATTGAAAACAAACAGACAAGCAGAGTCATTTTTAAATTCTGTATATTAACTTCACTGCCGGTCTTGTTTGCTTGCTTGAATGTTCGGATTTTTGCAAACATCTATATATATATATAAATGAATGTTTGTATATATGTATATATTCATGTCCTTTCTGCATTGCTACACCATTCATCCGATCGTAATGAAATGTTCACACAACCTTGAGAGTCAAGGGAAATCAAATATAAAAAAAAAAATTGAAATCCGTCACAAAATGAGCGGAGCGGAGCGGGTGAGCGAGCGGGAACTATATATATATATTGCCCGGGGTTTTTAGAGGTTTACCTAATGCGTTTCTTTTTCGCTCCCGTTTCCTTCCCGCTTGCGCTCCCGCTCCCGGTCGTTATCCGTTCCCTGTCGCTTTTCCGCTCATTTTTTCGCTCTCAGTTGCCCCCCCCCTTAGATCCGATTATACATACATACATACATACATACATACATACATACATACATACATACATACATACATACATACATACATACATACATACATACATACATACATACATACATACATACATACATACATACATACATACATACATACATACATACATGCATGCATGCATGCATGCATGCATGCATGCATGCATGCATACATACATACATACATACATACATACATACATACATACATACATACATACAGACATACATACATACATACATACATACATACATACATACATACATACATACATACATACATACATACATACATACATACATACATACATACATACATACATACATACATACATACATACATACATACATACATACATACATACATACATAAATACATACATACATACATACATACATACATACATACATACATACATACATACATACATACATACATACATACATACATACATACATACATACATACATACATACATACATACATACATACATACATACATACATACATACATACATACATACATACATACATACATACATACATACATACATACATACATACATACATACATACATACATACATACATACATACATACATACATACATACATACATACATACATACATACATACATACATACATACATACATACATACATACATACATACATACATACATACATACATACATACATACATACATACATACATACATACATACATGCATGCATGCATACATACATATATACATACATACATACATACATACATAAACACAGACACACATACATGCACATACACATACATACATACACATACATACATACACATACATACGCACATACATCTATATATAGTCCCGCTCACTCACCCGCTCCGCTCCGCTCATTTCGTTACGGATTTCAATTTTTTTTCTTTTTATTTGATTTCCCTTGACTCTCAAGGTTGTGTGAAAATTTCATTACGATTGGATGAATGGTGTAGCAATGCATAAAAGACATATATATATATATACAAACATTCATTTATATATATACTAGCGGGGTTACCCGGCGTTGCCCGGGGTTTTTAGAGGTTTTTCTAATGTTTGTTTCTCTCGCTCCCGTTCCCTTCTCCACTTTCCCGTTTTCGTAGCGTTCCCGGTCGCTTTTCCGCTCTCGGTCGTTTTCCAGCTCCCGGTCGCTTTCCCGCTCAGAAGTTTTGTTATCGATTTTCTCTCTTGCTCGCGTTTCCTTCCAAGCTTGCTCTCCCGATTCCAGTCGCTTTCCGCGTTCCCGGTCGCTTTACCGTTCTCGGTCGCTTTCCCGTTCCCGGTCGCTTTCCCGTTCTCGGTCGATTTCCCGTTCCCGGTCGCTTTCCCGTTCCCGGTCGCTTTACCGTTCTCGGTCGCTTTCCCGTTCCCGGTCGCTTTCCCGTTCCCGGTCGATTTCCCGTTCCCGGTCGCTTTCCCGTTCCCGCTCACGCTTGCTCTCCCGTTTCCGTTCATGCTTGCTCTCCCATTCCCGTTCACGGTTGCTCTCCCGTTCCCGTTCACGCTCATTTTCTCTTTTACATTCTTTCATAACTTCTGTTAGCCTATAAAACGTAAAATAGATTTGCTAAGACTATATATATATATATATGAATGTTTGTGGGTTAGTTTGTCTATTATAGAAACGGGAAAGCGACCCGGAACGGACAGCGAGCGGGAACGGAAAAGCAAGCGTGAGCGGGAATGGGAGAGCAAACGTGAGCGGGAACGGGACAGCGACCGGGAACGGGAAAACGACCGGGAGCGGGACAGCGACCGGGAACGGGAAAACGACCGGGAGCGGGAAAGCGACCGGGAGCGGGAAAGCGACCGGGAGCGGGAAAGCGACCGGCAGCGGGAAAACAACCGAAAACGGGAAAGCGAACAGGAGTGGGAAAGCAGGTGGGAAAGGAAATGGGAGAGAAAGAGTCAAACATTAGAAAAACCTCTAAAAAACCTGGGCAACGCCGGGTATCTCCGCTAGTGTATACATAAACACAGACACAGACACACATACATGCACATACACATATATACATACACACATACATACGCACATACATATATATATAGTTCCCGCTCGCTCACCCGCTCCGCTCCGCTCATTTTGTGACGGATTTCAAAATTTTTTTTTTTTTTTTATTTTCATTGACTCTCAAGGTTGTGTGAAAATTTCATTACGATCGGATGAAGGGTGTAGCAATGCATAAAGGACATTAACATACATATATACAAACAATCATTTTTATATATATAGATATATATATATATATATATATATATATATACTAGCGAAGATACCCGGCGTTGCCCGGGTTTTTTAGAGGTTTTCCTAATGTTTGTCTCTTTCTCTCCCGTTTCCTTTCCCACCTGCTTTCCCACTCCTGTTCGCTTTCCCGTTTTCGGTCGCTTTCCCGTTTTCGGTCGTTTTCCCGCTGCCGGTCGCTTTCCCGCTCCCGGTCGCTTTCCCGCTCCCGGTCGCTTTCCCGCTTCCGGTCGCTTTCCCGCTCCCGGTCGTTTTCCCGTTCCCGGTCGCTGTCCCGTTCCCGCTCACGTTTGCTCTCCCATTCCCGCTTGCTTTTCCGTTCCCGCTCGCTGTCCGTTCCGGGTTGCTTTCCCGTTTCTATAATAGACAAACTAACCCACAAACATTCATATCTATATATATAAAAGAACATGTCCTGACTGACTGACTGACTGACTGACTGACTGACTGACTGACTGACTGACTGACTGACTGACTGACAGATGACTGACTGATAATCAACGCCGAGCTCAAACGCCTCATCCTAGGAACGTGAAATTTGGAACTTATATTACTTTTATAGCGTAAACATCCGCTAAGAAAGGATTTTTGAAAATTTTGCTCCCGAGGGGAAAAAACTGGAAAACAAACTTTTTTCTAAAATATTTTTTTTTTAATTTTTTCTGAAATTTGGTATATAGATTTTTTATGAAAAATAAAAACATACGTGTTTCACCATTTTTTGAAAATTCGGTTTCCCGGACCTCAAATGTGGGTTGGAAAATTGGGTTATTTGGTTTTTAAAGTAGCTTCTACTCAAAAACTGTTACTGCTACAGGAGTAAAAATTAGTATTTAGTTTCTACTCCAAAAATAATGAAACACGTGTTTTAGCATTTTTTGAAAATTTGGTTTCCAGGACTTCAAATGTGGGGTGGAAAATAGGGCTAATTGTCTTTTATAGTAACTGCTACTCAAAAACAGTAAATACCACAGATGTAAAAATTATTATTTAGTTTCTTTTCTAAAAATAAAAATATACGTGCTTCACCATTTTTTACAAATTTGGTTTCCCGGACCTCAAATGTGGGTTGGAAAATTGGGTTATTTGGTTTTTAAAGTAGCTTCTACTCAAAAACTGTTAATGTTACAAAAGTAAAAATTAGTATTTAGTTTCTACTCTAAAAATAATGATATACGGGTTTCACAATTTATTGAAAATTTGGTTTCCAGGACTTCAAATGTGGGGTGGAAAATAGGGTTATTTGGTTTTTAAAGTAACTGCTACTCAACAACTGTAATTGCCACAGATGTAAAAATTAATACTTAGTATCTACTCAAAAAAAAGATATACGTGTTTCATCATTTTTTGGGTTATTTGGTTTTTAAAGTAGCTGCTACTCAAAAACTGTTAATGCTACAGAAGTAAAAATTAGCATTTAGTTTCTACTCCAAAAATAATGAAATACGTGTTTTAGCATTTTTTTAAAATTTGGTTTCCAGGACCTCAAATGTGGGGTGGAAATAAGGGTTATTTGATTTCAAAATAACTGCAACTCACAAACTGTAAGTGCTACAAATGTAAAAATTAGTATTTTGAAGTTTTGTGCCGGTTAAAAGAAGCTAAGTCCAGTTTATCATCGGCCGGGCCAAGCCGTTATTTTAGAGTCTTCACACGGGCCAGGCCAAACCTGTGGGACGGGCCGAGGCTTTTCACTAAGTATATAGATATTTTAGTGATTTTAGGGTCTTCAGTTTGGCCGGGCCAAACCTGAGGTCAAGGTGGGACGGGCCGAAGTTTTTCATCAAGTATATAGAACTTCTAGGCCTGTAAAAATGGGCCGGGCCTAATTCAGACGGGCTGTGACGGGCCAGGAGTTTGGGTTTTTAAAACGGGCTGGGCTAATTTGTCGACGGGCCGAGCCGAGACCTAAAAAAATGATCTCTACTATGGATGCCCGGTTCAAACTCTCTAATTTCATGCGAGCGAAGCCGCTACGGGCACTGCTAGTATATATATAAAAGAACATGTCCTGACTGACTGACTGACTGACTGACTGATAATCAACGCCGAGCTCACACGCCTCATCCAAGGAACGTGAAATTTGGAACTTATATTACTTTTATAGCGTAAACATCCGCTAAGAAAGGATTTTTGAAAATTTTGCTCCTGAGGGGAAAAAACTGGAAAAGAAACTTTTTTCTAAAACAATGTATATCTCGAAAACCAAAAATGAGGAAATTTTGAAATTTGGTATATGGATTTTTCTTAAAAAATAAAAAGATACGTGTTTCACCATTTTTTGAAAATTCGGTTTCCCGGACCTCAAATGTTGGTTGGAAAATTGGGTTATTTGGTTTTTAAAGTAGCTGCTACTCAAAAACTGTGAATGCTACAGGAGTAAAAATTAGTATTTTGTTTCTACTCCCAAAATAATGAAATAGGTGTTTTAGCATTTTCTGAAAATTTGGTTTCCAGGACTTCAAATGTGGGGTGGAAAATAGGGTTATTTGTTTTTCAAACTAACTGCTACTCAAAAACTGTAAATATCTCAGATGTAAAAATTGGTATTTAGTTTCTATTCTAAAAATAAAGATTTACGTGTTTTACCATTTTTTTTAAATTTGGTTTCCAGGACCTCAAATGTGGGATGGAAAATAATGTTATTTGGTTTTTAATGTAACTGCGACTCGAAAACTGTAAATGCTACAAAAGTAAAATTAGTATTTAGTTTCTACTCTAAAAATAATGATATACGTGTTTCACCATTTTTTGAAAATTTGGTTTCCAGGACCTCAAATGTGAAGTAGAAAAAGTGTTATTTGATTTTAAAATAACTGCTACTCAAAAACTGTAAGTGCTACAGATGTGAAAATTGGTATTTTGAGGTTTTGTGCCGGTTAAAAGTAGATGAGTTCAGTTTATCACCGGACGGACGGGCCAAGCCGTTATTTTAGGGTCTTCATAAGGCCCTGCCTAAACCTTAAATCAAGGTGGGACGGGCCGAGATTTTTAACCAAGTATATAAACATTTTAGTGATTTTAGGGTGTTCAGACGGGCCGGGCTAAACCTGAAGTCAAAGTGGGACGGGCCGAAGTTTTTCATCAAGTATATAGAACTTTTAGGCCTGTAAAAACGGGCCGGGCCCATATTAGACGGGCCGTGCCGGGCCAGGATATTCGGTTTTTGAAACGGGCTGGGCCAAGTTGTCCACTGGCCGAGCCGAGACCTAAAAAATTGATCCGTGCAGTACTCTACTATGTATGCACGGTTCAAATTCTCTAATTTAATGCGAGCGAAGCCGCTACGGGCACTGCTAGTATATATATATAGTCTTAGCAAATCTATTTTACGTTTTATAGGCTAACAGAAGTTATGAAAGAATGTAAAAGAGAAAATGAGCGTGAACGGGAACGGGAACGGGAGAGCAACCGTGACCGGGAATGGGAGAGCAAGCATGACCGGGAACGGGAGAGCAAGCGTGAGCGGGATCGGGAAAGCGGCCGGGAACGGGAAAGCGGCCGGGAACGGGAAAGCGACCGGGAACGGGAAAGCGATCGGGAACGCGGAAAGCGACCGGGAACGCGGAAAGCGACTGGAATCGGGAGAGCAAGCTTGGAAGGAAACGCGAGCAAGAGAGAAAATCGATTACAAAACTTCTGAGCGGGAAAGCGACCGGGAGTTGGAAAACGACCGAGAGCGGAAAAGCGACCGGGAACGCGACGAAAACGGGAAAGTGGAGAAGGAAACGGGAGCGAGAGAGACAAACATTAGAAAAACCTCTAAAAACCCCGGGCAACGCCGGGTAACCCCGCTAGTTGAAAAATAAAATTAACTAACTTCCCGTCATTCAATCGAGCCGAAATGTGAAATATACATTCAGGGGCGCAACAAGAGGGGGCAGGAGGGCTTGCCTCCCCAGCTAAATCGGAAGGTTCTGCAATTTTTCCAAATTCGATGAGTTTTTCTTTGGGTGGGGATGCTACATTTATTCATAAACTTTTTTTTCTAACATTTGCTTTTCTATCATTAATGAATTCTTATAGATACCAAAAAAGATTACAGACTGGCGATAGTCAAAATAAATTTTGCCTGCGGCGGCCTTTTTTTCCAAACTTTAGCAAGCCCCCCAGGCCTAATTTGAGGGCCCTGCAATTTTTCCAAATATGATGAGTTTTTTAGGTAAGGGTGGAGGGTGCTACATTTATTCATAAACTTATTTTTTCACATTTGCTTTAACTGGTTGGAGACTAACTTTGACTATCTTTAGTTTCCAGTCTTTCTTTTCTTTCCAGCTTTGATAGTTGCTACTAAAAAAATTCAACACTTTTCTCCCAAAAGAGCAGATGACCGGTAAGGGTATTCGCAGCTATTTCTCCAAAACTTTATCAAAAACTTTTCTAAAAATTGTTTACCTATTTGCCCCCTGCTCCTTTAAATGACGCTCCTGGTTATGGACCAGCATTTTGCTGGTGAAGAAAACATTGTGAGTTGCTATGGAAAAACTCAGATCGAACTAGAGTCCACCAGCTGTGTCTCAAAACATGTGACAGATGACAGCCGGACAGACTGCGCAAAACCGGTGGGGCAAGAAGAAAACAAACAAAAATGAGAATTGATCCAGTTTTGTGGCGGGGCGCCACCATAGTAAGCCTTGTAGCTAAGTGTTACTGGACTCTGACAGATTCTAGGAAAATCGTCGGATCCATCGGAGAAGCTCCGGAGGCGCCCGGTTGCAGGCAACTCCTGACGTGTTGGGAGAACCGGAGTTTAGCATAGAAGTTCGATGGGATTTTTGTGAGAAGGTCGTAGAGGAGTTGTGTCCAGATGATGATCGTCTCTTAAATTTAAATGATATTGGAAATTGCGCGTAGTGCCTTTCAAATGTAAACTGCAAGGCTTGCTTGGTAGAAGATCGCTTCGCTCTCGAAAAAATTGCTTGATTAAATGTACCCAAAACATTCCTGTTGCAGAATAGGTTTTTCAATGAATAAATAAAGTTAAACGTACACCAAACAACCCCCCACCAAACACCAACGATATATCTAAACTAGAGTTATAAATAATGAAGAAATCTGTGGGCATCAGCAATGCGCAATTGATATCTCATTACTATACCTAAGTAAGAAATGCTTGACCAGCCGAAGGCGATTATGTCCTGTCAACTAGCCGCTTATAAATGAGGATATCCGACTAAAGCATTTCTCATTTGGTTTTCAGTTGTTTTAGGGTTTTCTATTTTTTGTTGTTTCCTGGCGTTAATCGTTTAAAAAAATTTAAAAAAAAAATTGAGTTCGTCCGAGTTAAACTATATTAATCTAAAAAAGAAAATACCCACTGTTTTCTGTGAAGTCTAAAGGTGGTAAAGTACTTAATTTGCTTTTCATAAATCAATATTTGTTTTACTAATTCAACTGCATGAACTCTAATTATTGTGTTGAAGGTGTTAAGCAAAAAATCTTGAACTTCCAGCAAAAAAATGCGCTGCAGCAACTTCATCAATATTACGTCATTCCTCAAATCGGTACCCACCGAGCATTGAGAATGCAAAAGTT